>VXBR01012083.1:438370-514153 GCA_013400215.1 Cisticola juncidis | reverse complement strand
TGTGTTCTGATGTTCTTCAGAGCAACAGTAAAACTGAATAATCTTACTGTTTTGACTTGCTTGACGAAACAGAGACCTGTACAGAGTCGTCTGTACATTTGGGAAGATTATTCATTAGTTGCACAAGATTTCAGGATAAAAATCCTAAAAGCTCTTGCTCAAATTCGCTGCCTGCTGTGAGCACCATTACTCACACTGGTGAAAAAAATCAGTTTTATCTTGCTGCTACTGACAACCTTGTTGTTGCCTTCTCAGAGCAGGAACAGCTGAGTTCTGTTACAGCACCCCACACGAGAGCAGAGAGTTCCAAGATCAGTTCTGAAAAGCTTTGCAGGGTGACAAATTAATTATTGTATTAAATAATAAAAATAAAACCCTTGATCATCACTATTTCCAAGAGGAGCAATCTGGCTGAATAAAACTTAGGTGTCTCCTGAAGCAGGCAATTTGCCTCTCCAGTGTAACACATGGCAGGGAAGAGTATTTCCATACCTCCTCCTCCTCTTCCCTCTCCTTTTTGCATTTTCAAGCAGATTTGCTCCACAGTAATTCATAATGACAAAACCCTTTCAATACTGAGGCAGTTTATAAACTCACGGGCCAGGCCAGCCCATCAACAGAGATGGCTTAAGTGGTCAAGGACAAAGGCCTGGAAAGAGCAGTCATGGCAGGTTCCATGAAGGTTTTCTCCCCTCTCTCATCCCAAGCACTGATGGCCCCTTGTGACCCCAGCAAGCCCAGGGTGGGGACCAGACTGCTCCATCCCTCCCTGGAGGCTCAGCTGAGGCAGTCAGGAGGCAGACAATGCCTTCCTGCCTCCTGCTGCCCAGCTGCCCATCCTGCCTGCTCTGCTCCAAGGAGCTGGACATGTTGGGTGGCTTGCATGTGTGCTCTCCACACAGGGTCAGACCCACAAAGGTGGTGGGAATACTAAAACCTCCTAGGGTTAATTGTTGGACATGTCAAAGGTCCTGAAAAGCACCAGGTTAAGAGCACTTTGTAGTGAGCAGAAGATAAACTTTTAAAATTGCTAAGACTTCCCTGGACTATGAGGCTTTCGTTTCTCTGCATGAGTCATTCGTTTGTCCTATTCTGTGTTTGTTTTATGGCTTTTCCTCTAGCAGATGCTGAAGTGCCTATGGAGTACTGAGGAGGGCAGCCAGCTTCCTGGAGCAGCTGAGACATGAAGATCCCAGGAGTTCAGCTGGGGATTATGTGGAGATGCCTTTCCCTTCCCTTTCATCACAAGTTTAGATGTCACTCATGATGAACTTCTTATTTTTATCTAGATTTCCTCAACAGTTTTACTCCTTTCCAATAGGACAGTCAGCACAGAAAAGTGTTCTAAGGACCAAAAGTCCTTACATGAAAGACAGTATCTAAAAAGTGTCACTCAGACTAGTAAAACAAACAGTATCTTAAAAGTTTTTCCTTACACACACACACACACACACACACGAAAAAAAAAAAAGTTATTCTTATTTTATGATCAGTGAAGAAGAATATTATTAAATACAAAGACAGAAAACAGAAATACAATAAATCAAAATAAATACTTTTACTGATAACATAACTCACTGCATCACAAACAGTAGTATGAAGCAGAAAGGAACAGAACAGCTATGAAAAACCAGGTCATTTCTAGAATGAGATACTAGATATCTGTGATTATTGGGAAGTAATAAAAGTCCTAATTTTAACCTGGCTCTGAAGATGTGGAATCAAATATTGTATTTTCTACAGACTTCATGTTTACTGTCTCTATATCACCTTTCTGTCTTTCTTTCTGTTTCTGTCTTATTTCTCTGGACAAAATAGATATTCTGGCACTTATCTGTAACACAAACTATTCTCAGCAGAAACATGTTACACATGAGGGCCATTTTACTACTTTAATATTATATTGGTTTTGTTACATGAGAATGTAACAAAATTTGTCATGAGAATCTGAATTTAGTATTTTTGTATAAATATTTTTATGTATATAAAAAAGCAAACTGCAGGAATCATACTTCATGTCACAATTTGTGGTGCCATATCCATGCACAGAACTAATCAAACTAGATAGCAAACCAGCATTATTCAGGATTAATTTCTGAATGTAAAAAATGGCTAATTCTTCAGTGATTTTTTAAAATCTCCATATAATAAACTATTCACAATGTATCTTTAGTGGTATTTAAATAGCCTAATGTGCTTCTTAAAATGCAAGTTTGGAAAACAGAATGTCATATGTTACATTGTATTTTACAGGAAAATAAGTGAGCACTATTTTTAAGGGGATGCTGGTTCAAAATAGTGTAAACACAATAAAGAACTTGCATTCCATAGTTATCACATAATTAAAGAAGTGAAACTGCATCTCATCTGAATGGTCAAACAGAAGAGTACATATTAACCTTGCGTATGACGGTCTGAGGTATCTCTAATGAAAAAAAAAATCTTAGCCAATTCTTCCAAAGAACCTGAGTTCTTTGGCTTTATATTTTCTTAAAAATTAAGTTATTTTTGGCAGGCACAAAACACTCCTTTGCAGTGAAGCTGGAGTAGATCTGCGAGGCAAGATGAAGATCTCAGAGGGAGTTGTGGGAAACTATTGAAGGAGAACCACGGGGGTGCCCAACTCCTGTGTGGGCCAGGCTGTGCTCAGGCTGTTACATCAGGCATCAGAGGACACAGGAGATATGTTACATTCTCCTGTGGGAATGGTCTCTCCCCTCCTCAGGGACCCCTAGAGCTTGTACCATGTAATTTAAACCTTCCTTCCCTTTCTAACCCCATTAACTGACCCAAACTACCCCTCCCTGGCAAAAACTAAAACGACCCTATTCCTCTGTACACACACACTCTTTCCCTCTAGAGACCACCTAGAATAAACACCTTACTGCAGCTAAAAGTTAGAGCCTCTTTTGAACCCTTTTTCCTATCTATAAAATATATTCCTCCAGAGCCTAAGAAGTCCTGAGCAAGTTTAGAACTTCGCAGGGATTAAAAAGGAGGATTTATTTTCAGAGATAGAGGCACACAGACAGATATGCCCTGCACCAACCCCACAGTCTTCTGAGAGTGGTGCATTTGTTCTTACGGATGCAGCTCAGGCATCCAGCAAGGAGAATGGTTCTCTGTACGGTTGTTGGTTGCTGGCCTTGTATCCTACATGAAGGATTTTTCTCCTTACAGCCAAAAGACACGATCTTCAAAATGCCTATTAAAGGCCAACGCTGCAGAAAATATGTGTCAAAAAGCAATGAAATCAGCTACTCTTTCTTCTTTCTTCATTCCCACTGCCATTTTGTCCTTGATAAGACATAGCTATTGCAACACTATTTTTATCCAAACATCAGATTTTAAGGAATTACTTCCACCAACTATGAAATCTAACATCCAATTCCTCTGAAAATAGCATACCTGTGGCCTTAACTGTACAATGTAATGATCCAATAACTCTTTCTCTGTGAAGTCCAGTAACTTTTCAGAAACTAGTCTTTTACCTTGTTGTTGAAAAGATTGTTTAAAAACTAATCTTTTATGTTGCTTCAAACATGCTGCTTGAATTGGTATAAGAGGAACATGGTTTCCAGCAACATATTGTTTAACTCATGACAGCCAGCAATGTCAGATGCTCCCAGCTGGGTAATGGATTAGTCAGGCCTGTTAATGGAAAATGATAGAGAATATAATTTTTCTTTTGTTTTTAACTAAGGTAAAGAGATATACACTGTCTCTAAACTCAAATGCAAGTCATATTTTTAGCACATGAACATGTGGCAACAATGAGAACTCCAAATGGAAGTTGTGAAACAAAAATCAGATTATATCTGCAAAGCACTCAAAACCCCCACAACATATCCCAATGTTCTTTCAAAGAATTGGTATGCAATCAAAACCTTCTGAAAATATTTATATTACATCTATTTATTGTTTAGGGATAGCATTAACTTACTAATTTAGCTTCCAGAAAACGACTAGACAAGGAAACATGGGAGTGGTCTAACTTTCTTTACCTTTAGATGTGAAAGGAAAAGTTTAACTGAAAAAGTCTTGAGAAAAAAGTATGTGGCTATCTTAAAATGCAGATATGTATGGCTTAAAACAGATTAAATATTCACAGTAAGCACTAGGAAAAAGAAAGAGGGAAATGTCTTCATGGGGATCCTGATCTGTTGAGGAAAGCAGTTGAAGATCTGGTTGTTTTAATCTGGACTTTTGGACCAGTTTATTTTATTAAAATTACCATTTTTATCATTCATACCAAAATCTAAATTTGGGTAATGAAATTATTCAGTTGCAGACCTTAACTCTGAATGCACTTGTATTTTGATATAACCACTATGGCTACTGTCAAGCTCAGGAAAATTTTCAGAGTTAATGTATTTTGGTGCAAAGTAGGAAAAAATGAGTATTTCCTGGCTGTAAGGGGTACTTTAGAATAGACTTCTGGCACCACAGCAAGTACTCAGATATGCACAAAACTCTTCACAGCCCAACACAGATAAATTTTACCTACCAGTTAAACAGGAGAGTGTATAAAAGCTGAACGTCTGCATTTTCAGTCGACCAAAAATATTTCTGCCTATACTTCTCATCATTGCATCACAGGAAAAATAAGAACATATATGTGAAGATTTTTACTTGGTATTTTTTTTTTAAGATTTGGAACTTTTCCGTTTTCTTTCCCCACATTCACCAGAAAATAATGTATTTGACAGGATCAAAGCATTCTGCAGGGATATGGCAATTCAGTTGCAACCCTTGAGGAAAATCTACTCATTTGTGGTCACTCTGCCTGCTGCCCATCTCCTGGGTGCTTGGCTGCTGAGATCCTTTCTCCAGCCAGCTCCTGGCTGCTTAATCTCTTAAGCTCTGTGGGGTTTTTATAAACAGTCTGGTTGGCAGGGTTCTCAGCCACCATCCAAGCTGGTAAAGGAGCTGGTAAGGTTCAGTAATTCCCTGGGCAGCTGGAAATCAAGATAATAAAACAAAGATGGACTCTCTGGAGCTACTGCCTTACTCTGCAGCCAGCTGGCTCCACATGCCACAGACAACACCAAACATCTTACCTCAGCAGCTTCCCAAGCTCTCTGGGCTACGTGGGTAATGAGTTCCCAGATAACTCAGCTCTCCGGACATCCCAGTAGTTTCCTTTTTCAGCTCTTCATCTTACTGGCAATATTGCTTTGCAGATGTTCTCTTACAAGATGGACAAAAAATTGAAAAATTCATTTTGATTTTACCTTTTTTGTCCTCTATAAATTATGCCTCATAATAAGTGTTGTGCTCCTGAAATTTTGTCCTTGTGGTGGATTTGGTTTTAAACTGAATACAAAAAAGCATTTTGCAAGAGCCTGCCAGTCCTCTGGCCAACTGGAGGTTAGTTTTGATCTTGATAATTGTGAAATTTCATTGTTTCTCTCATTTTTCACCTCACAATTCTCAAAGGTTTGGTGACACTCCAAAATATACTTACCTGTTTTTCTTGACCAAAGAGTAAGAATGCTACTGAAACATTATCATTATCAAAAATGAAAGATGTTGGAGCAAGAACACAAATACGTTTCAAATAATTAGCACATATTCTCCTGGAGTTTGCTCACCACATTCTCCTTTCTTTCACAGTTGAAGTGAGCAGTTGAAGAATATAAGTTTAAAGACCATAAATTTTCACTCTATCTACAATTTCAAAATCGGGATTGTCACATTGGTCATCGTTCTTTGATCCATTCTCTAGAATCATTCATCCTTCATGTACTTAATGGTTCCATTTTCTTTGGGGAACTTTTGTTTCTTGCCGTATTGGATGACAACCAGAGGTTTCAAGCTTGCAGTGGAGCTCCAGGATCACACATAATCTTCAGGAGAGATTGGTAACTTATCTTACCTCTGCTCATGGGGAATATGCAAAGTTCAACCTGCCTCACCTGGAAAGCTGAGATCCAAGAATAACAAATGGGAGAGGTAAAAGAACATGAGTAAAAAACCCTAACATTAATTGCAGAGTTGACACTTTCTGTGTAATACCATCATGAAACTAGACATGTGAATTACCTCTTTGTAGTTCACGCATCTCATGATTACTTCTTGTCTCACCCATCCTACTTTTTTTTGTAATAATATGCAAACTCTCTACTCTTGGGCAAATTGAGCATCAGTCTGCTATACCTTCAACAGTTCCTCTGATGGAGCAAAAGTCTCACCTGAAGTAAACAGTTTTATCAAGAAAAAAAAAAAGAAAATAGAAATTTAATACTTTCTGAAAATTTGTAAGTAAAACAAACAAACAAAAAGCACCTACATATCAACTTTCATTTATGACCACTCACTTCTCACTTTAAAAAAAATCACCTTTTTGTGCCCTGTGTTCCTACTCGTTAAAAGTGAACTTGTCTTGAAGATCACATGAACAAGAACAGCTCCATAAATTAGTTTACAGGTTAAATATGAACCAGCACACATGCCATGTGTGAAGTTAGCCATGCCTTGAGCCGGAGCTTGGACCAGGTGACCTCCAGAAGTGGGTCCAACCTCCTCTGCAGTTCAGGGCACTGCAGCACAGGCACACCTATCATTGCAAAAGCAGCCTGCCAGGTAGTCTGTGAAACGGGGCCACTGCAGGAACAGGGCTCTGCTTGTCCCCTGCTGCAAGGACATTACTCCTCCCCTCTCTGACAGAAACTGCTGTCATTATCCCGGCTGTAAGAACTGGATTCCTATTTCGCTTCAGTCACCCCATTTCAGGGTTTCTTTAACCCCTCCACCGTGAAGAGAGAACTGTCAACATGCAGGGTGTGGCCAGGAGTGGGCACAGTCTTCCCATATTGCCTCTTCCACTCGGTAGAGGAAGCCCTCTTGTAAAAATAGGGCAGGCAGGGGAAGCAGCATTTCAAATTGCTGCAGCTAAACCTATTAGAGCCTTTTCACAGGTTCTGAATACAGATAGGAAGGGGAGTTTCTAGCCTGCAGTCCCACAGCTGCCTGTATATTTTCTTAGGGTCATCAGCTTCTGAGTGTGCAATTCCTACTTCTAATACATTTGGTTATTTCACATGACATTTGCAAAGAGTTCAGTGCTGAGATACACATCTGCCAATAACAGCAGCACCTGCCACTTCTCTAGCAGCTAGTTTGATTTCTCCCCCTTTTGATTTTTAATGATTCAGTAATGCACCATAAAAACAATCTTTTTATTACAAATAATTTTAAAGAATTAAAGTCTCTCTTCTTTCATGGGTATAAGTGTGAGATTTCATATACAAAGCAATTCAGCAGGATGTTTTTCATCTTTTCATTAACAATCTCTCTCTTACAGTACATAGTTCCATTTACTTCAAAGGCACATTAGAAGAGGAGGATTATGCTAGTGACCTATAGTTTATGGTAAAGTACAGGGAGGAGAGTGTTTTGCCAAATAAAAAATAACTTTCTTTTTATGAGCTCTCCTGTAGGCTGTTTGTGCTCATCCTCAGAAGACAAGAAGCTAATTTCCAAGCTTTAAAATATTCAATATAAATTTCAATGAGTTATATTAGCAGAATTTCAACCTGTACACCTGCTAAAATTGCTGAGAACCATTTATTTTAGGAAACAGCTTTAATTGAAGCAAAAGACTATGCTGAAGATTTTCAGATTTTATTCTGATTTTTATCCCAGGATTGCAATGATGTGGTTGATAAATCTGATTATTTCTTTGTGCTTTAGTTTCTCCCACATAGAAAATCAAATCATTACCCAATTCACAGGAATGGTGAGAACCTTAATTTTTATGGTCTATAAAACACTTTTTGATCTTCACCAAGAAACAGAGATTTACTCTTTTCTGTATCTTCTTCTACATATAGGAAGTCAGACAAATACTGAGTTTTTTCTGCATTCTGATGACCAGACTATAAAAGGTCACTTGTTTTGCATGTCTGTAACTTTTTCTCTGCCCTTTCAGCAGCCAAGAAAACTGATATGACAGGAATTAGTGCTTAGTTCCAAAAAGCACTTACACATCTACTCAAGATACTGCTTTACTATCTACATGTTTTACAATACATGTTACTGAAAAAACATGAGGCATGTATTAGGTAACAAAAGAGTTGCAGAATTAAGGTTCTTAAAAATTATATTCCCTTCAAGAATGTAAGG
Source organism: Cisticola juncidis (assembly GCA_013400215.1). Taxonomy (NCBI): domain Eukaryota; kingdom Metazoa; phylum Chordata; class Aves; order Passeriformes; family Cisticolidae; genus Cisticola; species Cisticola juncidis. The sequence continues at coordinate 506,026 of VXBR01012083.1, read as the reverse complement.
CTGACAAAGAATAATGTTTTTATTACAGAATAATATTATAAAAATATATACTTACCACAATCATAATTTTTACCAGTAAGGGTGATTCCCAGATTCCCACTTGACCAGATAGGAAGGACTGTTTCAGAACCACAGGGCAAAAGAGGACCTCGATCTGTGGCCTGCATAGCTGAGACTTTAGGATGACCCAGGTTTCTTCTAGGAAAGGTTTTTGTGCTGGTGTAGGACATTGTCTGCATCAGAGATGCAAGCAATAGATTTATGGAAATGCTAAATATTTTGCTATTTTGATATTTTTTCAATCATAGACTTAGTAATTTACTTTCAATGTTTTTATCTTCAGTTTCCAGAACACCGTTTTGGAGAACACAAACTAAGGTGATGAGCGCAGGCTAATCCATGTGGTGATTGGGAAGCTCATGGAAGCATTCTAAGAAAAACATACCCTGTATTAACTCTGATCCTTCTTTTGGCTGAGTCCAAGGGCTGACAGCATCCATCACTTACTTCCTGAGCAGGAGGACATATGGTAGTGTGGGAAAAGGAGCAGGGCAGGGGCAGAGGAAGAAGAAGTGAAAGGGTCATACAGTCTTGGAACAGGGAAGCAACATCTGAATAAGCAAGAGGGATGAGTCACAGTAGAGGTCTGGATTTGTGAGAAGCAGCCACAGTATGGAAAGGACCAACTTTTCATGGGCTCCTCCCATACAAGTACCAAAAACTATTGGATAAAGCTAGTTGAACTCATCCTCAGCAAGAGTAAATGTGAAGCTCTACTTGAAACAATTACAAGGATTTTTTGATATTACTTTAGAAAACAAGTATTTAGGTTGAACAACTAATTCCAATAGAACTACCCTTATATTTCTATGAAATGCAATTTAGCCTCTCGAAAATATTATTTGGAATCCTCAAAAATAATAATTACTTTATACCTGTTGCCACTTTAGTATCTGCTAGAGACCAAAGTCTAGAAAATATTATGGAGATCCCAAAGCAAAGCTATACCTCTGAGAAGCAAACAATCCCTGGACTTGGTCTTGATTCTAAAATGCCAGACATTAACTATTTATGATTCCTTTTATTTTGGAGTGATACTGTATGTGTGTGGGTGTAATTCTTTTTCCGGTGTGAAGACATATGGCTATTTATATCTCAGCACTGCAGAAGTTAACCTAACATGCTTATAGCAGGATTTCTTGTGGGGCACATTCTCCTGGCTCCCTTTGGCCCCTGTTGCACCTGCCAGGAGCACATCACCAGCCACAGGAGCCCAGCCTTTTATTACTTGATTTGCCCTTGCTGCTAAGCTGGCCCAAAGGAGACAGAGCTACAAGTGAGAACTGCAAGGGGTTGGGATAGGAAAATCAACAAATTCCTCACAGCCACTGGAAGTCAACATAATTGTGCATCCTTGATGCTAGGCAGGCACAGGTAGGCAGATCAGCATACAGCTGGCTAAGGCCCAAAATCCTTCTTGCACTATTCTGCTTTGCACTCGTTATCAAGCATTGCCACACTACACTTTGCCAGTAAAAGAAGCCATAGTGTCATGACACTGGACACCTGGGCCTGGAAGGAACCAGATTCTGCTAATCTTGTCTTTAAAAGAAGGCAAGAAGAATTTTTTGCAAATAACAGGGCAATACTTCCATGAAGAACACAGAAGTATGATAGTAATAATAACAATAATAGATAGATAGCATTGGTTCACTGTAAAGTCTGTTTTAGAGCTTAAGTGTCCCTTTTGTTAGACTTTTTCCCAGTATCCAAATCAAATCCTGTTGCCTGCACAATTAACTTATTTTTTCATGCCACATCATGAGCAGACATTGGAAATAATCATTTATCATCATTATAAAGAGTCTTTACTCTTCATCTTCACACACTTGCATCATACACTTCCTTACTTAAGTCTTCTCTAGATCAAATAGAGCTTATTTTCCAGATGCTCATCAGTTTTATTGTTTCACCTTTGGATTCCCTACACTTTGTCTGTATCCACTGCTCAGAAGTGAGCCAGTTATTCCAGCTGAGACCCCAACTATAAAATGGAAAAGAAATTAATTCCTTTCCATGTCCTTTATGAGTATATCCCAGACTGAAATATCTTGATAAACAAAAAAATCTTCACATCTTCTGCAATTTAGCACTGACATTAAACCTAAACCTCCAGGTCTCTTTCGTCTTTCACATATTGTGGGATGTCTGGTCACTTTTTCTTATGCACACTACTTTCCTCTTTCTGTTATTGCATTTCGTTGATGTCTGGCAATTTTCCATACAGTAAAAATCAATTTTAAACATGATACTGTCTCCCACAGTTCTTGAAGTCCTCCTTATTCTTTCATTATGTCATTGAAAACAGCAACATGAATACTGAGTAGAATTGTGTTCAGGATGAACCTCACAGAACTCTTAACTTCAAAAGTTCTCTTGTTTTTGCCCCAAAGCACTGATAATGTTTCTTAGCAGTTTTTTTTAAGCAGTGCACTCACTTTATAGCAGTGACTCAAAGCTATAGCCCCTTCGACATATGAGCATTGAGAATACATCTTGCTGTTTTTCTAAATCTACCATATGAGCAAAGATGCCAAATATACAAAGGAGGATTTGACAAGATTCGTTCTTGACAAATCCACAAGTATTATTTCCACCACTTTATGATCCACTAGGTGCTTTCACCTATTTGTTTAGATATTTGCTCTGGTAATCCAGTTTATCTGCCTGATGAGTTACTTTGTATTTCTAAATAAAGGTGCTATCTGGAGGTTGTGGGACCTCCACAAGCCTCTGAAGACAATCACTAATATGTCAGCAATTGCTTTGGCAACCTTCAACCAGATTTCACCTGACCCTGCTGACTAGAACATTTCTAATCTATCTAAATATTTTTTAACCTGCCCTTTCTCTCTTCTGACCTGTGGTTCTCTTCCCCTGTTAAAATTAATTGCTTTGAAGACCTGATTGCAATTAACCTTGGGAGAGTGAATCTTTCAGCCTTTCCTATGTCATCACAGCATACAAAAGCTTATTGCATCAAATTAAAAAGAAATATGTTGTCTATGGAATACCAGCACCTCAGTAAAGCATTTTCAGTGTGCATCACCAGACATTTGTCCTCTCAGCAGTTACAGTGCGGTTGTGCACCCCAGCAGTGCTGCTGGATTTGCAGGCCTGGCCCTCTCTCTGCTGCTGGGCACGGGCTGTTGTGACAGGACCCTAGGATGTCACACTTCTCCACAGTAGCATTTTACCCCAACACACACGGAAAAGGGCAGAGATGCCACACACTGTGTATGATGTGTGAGATTCAAATGCTGCTCTCCAGATCAGAAACAATCGTTTGATTTTACATTTACAAGCAGGAAATCAGTAATCTTTTTAAAACATTCAATATGCCAAGTTTCCATCTGCTACAGAGCACACACACCGTGCTTCTCTCTTGAGTTTTTGCTATTGAAACTAGTCAAGCTAGAAGATCTGTGCATGGAAGTCACTGAAATGGTTTCTGCCATGTCTGTGCCCGTGGTTTCTTCTTTCTGGTGTCCACTGTCTCTCCTGGAGGTGCTATTTATTGCTTTGCAGCACAGACAAGGAAAGGCAAACATCACAGTTTGCAGGGAAGAAAGAAACAATGCCAGACAACCGCTATTGCCTCTCTCTCTCATGCAAGAATGAGAAATAAGAACAAATTCAGCTTGCCTCTCACACAGTGATCACAACTGCCAGTTTGAGAAAGGAAGAAAGGAGAGTTATTTTCTGCAGGCAGAGCATTGATTTTTTTTCCTGAGTGTGACTCATGAGTCTGTACCACACTGATACACGATAGAAGGGGCATCCGGATCCACCGCGTGACAAAAAGTCACCTGTCACAGGTCATGCTCTTCTGATGGATGGAACACCTCCTTCAAAACCTTTTACAACCTCTCCTCATAACCTTACATGACAAGCACCACTGGTCAGCAAAAGAAATGTTTGAGTGGCAGTTACAAATAATGGGGACTTTGTGATAGAAGCTCCTGAGATTCGATGGGGAGGATTCATCTGATCAGTCAGAAATGTCTGCATTTTAACTTGTCACCTTGGCCTCACCTCAGGGCAAATGAAAAAAGAGTCAGAACAAGGAACATTCCTATCCCAATTTAGACATCTAAAATAAGACAGATGAGTCATATCCTGAATGCACTTATTTCTCCCCACAGACTAGAGAGACAGTGTGACAGATGCGTATAGTGACAGTGCTGATGTTTAAAACTGGAGGAGACAACTCCCCACCACCAGACCTCAGCCAAGGGTTCTGGCAAACCCAGAAGGCTGCACTGATCATCACAATGGTCTCGTTCAGCTGCCTCATGCAGAGGTGCCAAGGGCCCTGTTAGGCACCCTAGGACATGCAAGACATGCAGCAATTTTATCCACTGGCCTCTGCCCAAGGGATACAAAATTTGACCTCGTTTAAGCAAACTACCAGGTCAGGCTGCCCACTGCTGCTCCCAGTACAGCAAACCCTACACACTGGGACAGCAGGGGAACAGCCTCCATCACAGGATTGGTAATGAAGCAGGGATAGAGATCATGCAGAGCAACCTGTAAGAATAAGACAAAAAAGAGTACCTAGTTTGAAAACACATTTTAAAAAAAAAACAACTGTTCGGGGCAGTTAAAGGTACAATGTGCTCACCAAAACCCTCAACAGTATGGAACAGCCCAGTAAATTATGCTCCATATTTGCTTCTCTTCAAACCTTTTTTATATGTAATATTGCTTTCTTATTTTCAAGACTAATTTCATACATAATACCTTAGTTAATATTGATTTCCACAGTGGGGTTTTTTTTTTTTTTTTTTTTTTTTATTTCTTTTCATATTCACTACATACCTAGCAATAAACCTAGTCTGCATAATAATTATCATACTCCTCAAGACCTTTAAAAATTTCATAACAGGTTTAAATATTCCCCTCTGTAATCCTATGACAAATGATTTTTCCCTGCCTGCTCACTATTAAAAATGGATTTCTGTGAATGTATTTATCTGTAGTCTCTAGTCACACATATACATTACTTTTTCAAAGAGCAGAAAAGGCCTTTTTTTCTTCCTATATCCTATCTCTGCATAAACAAGCAAAGAGTAAGGAAAGCAAAATACAGCCAGTGGGAAAAGCCATTATGCATTGTATAAATGCAAACATAAAGCATGCAGAACTCATCCAGCAGAAGAAGTGGGATGCACAGGACTCCATAGCCCAGCTCTGTTTTTCCCTTTCTCACTCCCAGGAGAGCCAGGACTTGCTGAGTGGTTTTGAAAATTCTTTCTCTATCCCTGCTTAGTGATCTCAGCAATGGAGGAGAAAGGCATAGGACCAGTGTGTGATTAAGTAAAAATATGATTAAATATCATTTACACTCAAATCACAGCAAAGCTGATTCAAAATGACATGGATGGAAAATGTTCTCCTCTAGAGTGAGAGGTGATCTAATGGTCCCTTTACCCTGCAGCCAGCATAAGATCAACTGGACATCACAGAGCAGGTGAGTCCAGCAGAAGGGCTGGTTTCCTATAGTACCCATCAATACTGGCTCATCTTCAGTGCCTAGGAAGGACAACTTCTCATCAAGTCTTTTCCTGTGCTTAGGATTTTGTATAGTCTGTTTCCAAGATGGCTCTCTGGTGTTTAACAACAAGTGAGTTCCCACTGCAGCCATCTCCTGAGCAGGAAAATCTTTGTGTTCTACCCATTCACATTTTTACGTAAAGTGTTTAAAAATGGCAGATCACAGAGACCTTATGTCACACCTGGCTAACAATGGCTGAAAGGTTCAAAACTTACTTTAAGGAAATACACCATGCAATCACATCAGCTCTGTTCTTCAAACAGCAGGTTAACATAGCTCTCAAAGGAGCAGCCAGCACCTGAGGCAGGCACTGCTGATCATGATCTGCAAGTGGCACTGAAACCAGAGATCTGGGCCTGTGCAGAACTGGCCCACAAAGCCCCAGAGCAGGGTGTCTGGTGTCAGCTCACAGGGGACATGGCACAGCTCAGCCTGGGGTCAGCAAACTCAGGCACTGCTTTGCCTGAGCTTAAAGGTCAATGGCCACTGACTTCTCATCTGTTAGAAACCAGCCCAATCTGGTTTAACTTAAAATCATAAAGCAGATCTGTCTCGTGGCTTAGAGTTGTTCATACTCTATTTATTAAAAAGCAAAAAATGTCTAGACTGAAAGGAGATTTGCCTTTGTTAACAATTTAAACCATATTTTCAAAGAATCCTTTTTAGTTTGCTTATGATTGGAAAAAGCTGCACAGGCAAATCAATTCCCAAGAAACCAAAGTATGGAACATATAATCAACATAAATAATTAACTTTACTTTGGGTGCAAAAAGAAGATAAGCTTTAAGAAGGAAACTGGGGGCACTGTGTAAACCAGGACAGTAGTCTCAAAGAATACTTTCTTGAAATGTTACCACTGAGGGTTAAGCAGGATTAAGCATGTTAAGCATGCATCAGCTGCAGTGCATTCATACTTTTGCAAGGGAAGTTCAAGGGATACAGCATTTTTCTTCCGTTTTCAGAGGCTGTAGACAAAAATCAGGATAAAAAAGGAATTCCCTGAATCAAGGCCAACTGTAAGCTTTCTGCTAACACAGCTGGGGATATTTGAAAAAGGTAGTGAACTTTACCTAATATGTCACAAGTTAGTATATTAGATTTATTTATGTAGAACAGAAGGGTGGTAATGCTGGGGAAGAAGCAGGGAATTCGATTAAGTAAAGCATGCTGACATGTATATGTGCAGGGTATTGTGTAATAAGGAAATTAATATTTTGCCCATCTCTACCTTCTTTTATTTCTGTGTTCTACAAACAGAGTGGACTTAACATATTGTGCACTTTCCCTCTTGCAGAATGACCATATAATTCATCTCTTACTAAAGAATAAAGAAGGAACAAAGTTGGATTTGTGGTCATTTCGATATGCAACAATTTTTTTCTTCACTAGATGGCACCCTGTCTTCTCCTACAGATAAGTGTTGAACCGGGAAAAAGCAGAGATTTCATTTTCACAGAAGAATATAAAATTATTGAGGACTTATTCTTTGTGTTGAATGCTTTTACTGGGTTGTTTTTTGCTGCTTTTTTTTTTTTTTTTTTTTTTTTTTTTGTGTTCTACATCATACCCCTTGTGTACTTGCAAGGATAAAGTTCCACATCATAGACCTATTTAAATTATTTTACATTCAATATTTGTCTCAAGACTGATTATTGCCCAGAAATCTTCATGAGAGATGCACCCATTGTAGTGCCTCAGACTCTGAATAACATTTAAAGTGCTCAGAATAAATTATAAGTACCAAAATACTTCTCTCTCTTTCTTTCCAAAATAAGCGTAGATCTAGAATTGATGACAATACTGTCTCGAATCCTCAGGAGGTATAAATCAATTTGGCTTCACTGGTGTTGATTGATGCCAGGTGAAGATCCACACCTGCAATTTAGATGCTGGCCTGCAGAGCACAGCTTGATTTGTTTTCTTTTTCTTCACTCCAAGGCATGATAATTGAGCTCATTTGGGCACGCTTCTTACTTCTTAGTCAAAACTCCCACCTGAGAATTGGACTTAAAATCAGTGCACGTCTCTTTGTAATAATTCCAAATAATCTTTTCACAAAGGAAAAAAACGAATCTGAAGAAAGCTGACTAAAGACTTCAGAGCTGGGAAGTCAGTTGTTCAGTACAGCATCAGTGATTGCAACAGGCAACTGATGCAAGCAGAAGCAAAATACCACTCAGCTGCTTCATTTTTACTCTTACTGCCACTAGATGATAGTATGGTAACACCTGTATTGTTCAGCTGCACGCCAGACCTTCTGTTGCTGACTTCCTGGCAGCATTCACACTTTTATATGTAAAGAACATCCAGAAGCTCATCAATACTACATAGCTAGCCTTTGAATAGCAGTGCTTAATTATATCCCCTGTGATTTCATGCATTAGTATATCCAGAGTGGGGTGGATGCTATTATTTGTCCATAGACCCAAACTGGGCTTTATTTAGGCACAGATATTACCCTAAATTGGTCACCTCACTCTATTTTTGTGAGTTACCCATCCAGATCTATAGTGAGACATTTTGACAGAAAGGGCAAGATAATTACATTTCCCTGGCAGGAAGCAGGAGAATGGCTGGAGGTAACATTTACATTTTGCCTCATGGGCATCCCACTCACTGCCAGTTCTGCACATCCACTCACTGCTTCTTCCACCTTTTCTATTTTGTGCTCTCCCTCTTGAGAGGATTCCCTCCTCATCCAATAGAAAAGCTCTGGGCTAGGAGGAGACTCGCATCCGGAAAAACACCTTGCGCACACAACTGCGTCCTCTCCACAAACACCTTCTCTCCCATTTCACATAGTTTGTACTCTCCTATTACAGCAAAAATAAAACCAAACTGTTCTTTCTCACTGCTACTCTGTAAAGTAAATAGTCAAAACCCTTCACTGCACATTTTTTCCCCCAGGTAAATCGTAAAACTCTGGTTTCTTCTTACCCACAATAACAAGGTCAGTTTTTCTCTTGGTAGGCTGCACTGACTCTCCCTGGCCAGGAATATGCAGCCCAAGGAAGGGGTGAGTGGCCAGCTCCAGTTTGCACAATACCTTTCCCATCACAGCCAGTTTTACAAACACTTCCAGGTCCCTACAGTGGGAAAAATCCCATCTCTTCTTCAGTAATCTGTGGCAGACAGGTAGAGTGATGAACCTGTTGGCACCACAGCAAGTCAAAAATTGGAAACCAGAATCTCCAGTGAACAGACACTGGTCCTTGGGCCAACAAAGACTAAGGCATGCAGTTCAGAAAGGGAGAAGGGTAAATTCACACATCATTGCACTGTTGGCTAATTCTCTTTTCAAGGATTTGATTCAGCCATGACCATCACAAGTCACTGAGTTTCCCAGAAATACTAGATCTGGATGTAGATGGAGGGGAAACCCTGAATTTCTGCTTTACTGTAAATTGGTTACTTTGACAAATTTTTGTTTTAATTCAGGATGAAAGTATATTTGTAAGATTTTTAAGTTTCAAAAGGCCTGTATTTATCTAATGATTTGTTTGGACATTTGGAATAGTGCATAAACTACTAGTTATATGGCATAATACTTCAATGAATAATTGTCATAATCAGTAAGAATACCTTCTACGTAATGTAGGTTGAACTATCTATTGTTTTGTACTCAAAGCATTTACCATGTCATAGCAGGCCCAGGAGGAAAAAACAATTCCAATGTCACAGTCTTTCAAGCGTGGCAAACAGAAGTCTCAAAAAGGTAACTTATTCCCATTGGAAATCAAGACCTAAAGACTAAAGTAAAATATTTCAAACATTATACAGATCGCTGTTACTGACATGGTGTAAAACATATTAACAATATTATAAAAATCAGATCCCTTTATGGGTCAAAATAAAGCTTTAGCACTTGAATATTAAAATTTAAAAAAATCTGAAAGTAAACATCTTGAGAAATGTCTACCTCAAAAGTCTTCCTCCGTTGAGAACTTTCATCACATTTTCAATTAAAATTATTTTAATATCATCTTCTTTTGCTTTTCATCAAGAATTGTAACACAAAAGGTCCAACCAGCTGCTATTTTGCAAAGCGTATTTGAACTGGCATTTCCTGAACTGATGAAAAATGAAGTACTCCATTTTACTTACATGAATAAGGATGCTCTATATCCCACATATGAATATTAATTTTTTTACAGTTCTTCTCTGTGATATAAGAATGTTTAAAACTCACAGTCAGGGAGAAATCCTGCTGCTAACAAACCTGTAACAAACCCATATTTCCAGGGATAATCATGTCAGCTGTCAGAGCACAGTGAGGAGCAGCTGGTTCACGAGGGATGGTGAGCCAGGAGCTGAGCAGAATAACAGGGCAAGTGGGAGCAGCACTTTGCACCAAGGAGAGAGGTTGTGGAGTGGCAAATCTGGATGGTGATCAGGATCAGACACGATCCAGTGCTCTCCCAAGATGTCCACAGTGAGTCAGAGCTCTCACAGGCAGTGGGGCTCTCCCTGGACTCAGCCAGGTAAATGCCTTGCATTCACCAAGCCCCATCCTAGCAGGGGGGTGCACATCTGCTCTGACATCCACACCACAACACACAGCCTTAGCAGCTAAAGGTGCAGAGTACAGCTGAATGAAATCCACATTTTATGTAAAAAAATCATTGAAAAACGTGAATGTGTGACTACATTAAAAAAAAAATCCCTGCTATTGTTGCCTTTTAAAAACGCCCCTTATTCAATAATAAAATTAATAAGGGCTATGGGGATATATTTATGAAGAAAAATTATCCGTCAAAAATAGAGCATATAAGAATAGTCTGAGAAACATCTGTGCTTGCCAGACAGACATGTTCCAAAGGCTTCTGCAGAGCTACACAAAATGAGTAATTATATTACAATTGCAGGTTTTAATGCACATGGAAAACACCCCAAGTAAAAATAACTTATCACTCATTTCATTTTTTGAAAAAACAATGGTTCCAAATTCCAGAGAGAGTAATGGAAACCTTATCAAGCATGTCAGCAGGCTTCATGCAGGCTGAGCACTACATGCAACATTGATTTCTGCCTCCAGCAAGAGTCTACCTACAGGCATCAGCAACTAGAGGATGAAAGAAATTATTCATTCATTTCCAATGCCTCCATCATTTCTCACCCAGTTCGTCAAAGGGGTAAATATCAGAGGTGCTGTTGTTGCCCCTTGCAGGACAGCTAGAGACCTTACACACCAACCTTGCTCCCTTTGCCCACATGGTGAAATAAGGGCTGCTGCTGCCAGTGTACAGGTATCTAACAATGAAACTAATTCAGTTTCTACCTCACATATCAAGCATTGCAAAAAATACATCCTGAAGAACATGAAAACTAGAAAAATAAATGTTTTTTCCATTGCTTTTACTTTTTATCCTAAATTTTAATAGAAATTGAGGCTGTTTAAATGCTCCACATATCGAAGCAATCTTTAAAATGTGGTGTGATTTCAGCTAAAAGAGGAGCATTTGGCACCTCAAAAAGCTTCCCCTCTCCCTAAAAGGCCTCTTTTCATCTTTCTGAGGAAATTGAACAATATAAACTTTCAAAACCTAGGTGAAAAACAGCAACTGCAGCACACATAATGAGGGAGCTTCAAATATCTGGATGTCAGGTTTGGACTGTTTTAATATAGCAACAATGATTTGACAAAAGTGTGTTGGAGATTTAAATGGTTTCTGAGGATTTCTACAGCAGGCATGAAACAATAATGATATTCAAAAGGCACTACTCTAAACAAATTGCTCTACTGGAATTGTTAGCTCCCTGCAAATTCTATAGAGTCTTTGAATATTAGTGTAGAAAGAGATTCACATTATTTAATAGATTTCAATGTGCAATTGAAAGAATAACACACAGGTATCATACCTATCTTTATTATAAGAAAGTAAAGCAATCAAAGGACCCATTCATTTTGAGTGATTGCTCTGGAGCTGGGCTGATAATCAAATATTATAGGATACTACAATAGGTACTGCTAGTGATTTTCATAATTAATAACAAACATATATATATATATTTAAAGGATTGCGATTTACAGAGTAAATACAGCAAGCAAAACAGTTTGTTCTCTTAGGTACGTAAATCAAATAATGTCAGCATCTGTGGATATGAACAGCATTGTATGGTCATTGTTTACGTGCCACAGCACAGCAGAGTTGATGTGAGCTGGTTTCCTTGTTGTAAGGAAATCTCTGGGAACACCTGCTGTATCCACTGTGGATATCCTATACACCAATCTGCCATAATCACCAGAGAAGCGTTTTGATCAGAAGGTTATGCAAGGATCATTTATCCTTAAAAATTGTCTTAAAACACTGTGCAAGGTATTCCTAAAGAAACACAGTCAGAGATTTGGCATATTTTGTCGATTTTTCTATGCCTAACAGTGAGATGAGGTGGCATGCAACTGGCTCCTGGGAAGATCTAAAGTAATTCATCATTTCTTTTGTGAAATTATGCTGGGATTTTTTAAAATATATATATCACAGTTTTCATCACACACAGTTGTAAATTTGGTACATAAATTATTTGTGCTAAGTTATTTATTACTGCTATACACATAATCAGTAAAATTATGGAATTTTTTCTGCTTTTCATGGCATTATATTAATAATCTGTGCAAACATGTAAGATGTTTTCATACTAAAAAGAACTGATAGCTAATGTGTTTTCATGAGCTTAATTGCATATATATGAAGTCTGCCTTAAAGCGTGGAGGGCTGGTATTTCGCTTTTTTTGTAAGAAGATGCACCAAGATTATCTTTAAAAAATGTGAAATGTTTACTTTAGGGAATTATTTAGGGTCTGAAATACTTCATGCACTGAATCATTTTCAACCAAGGAATGCAGAAAATTTAATTGTTACATTTACATTTAGCCAATCCCAAAACACCATCTGGATGGAAACCTTCTTTAAGTACTAAATTATAAGAATTTTCATAGCATAGACTCATTGAATCATAGAATAGTTTGTGTTGAAAGAGACCTTAAAGATCACTTTGTTCCAATCCCCTGCCATGGGCAGGGACACCTTTCATTAGACTTCGTCCGCCCTCAGCACTAAAATTCAGTTTATTTAAATGTTTTTTGGTCATACATCTGTGAACAGTTTAATATAGAAACATTACAAAATCGGTAGGAATCCTGAATTTTTGGTTTGCTTTGGCCAGTTTAAAAAAAAAAAGTTGTAACATTCAAAAACATACAGTAATATTTGTACTTATTGATGGGAGTATACAAAATATTTTGTCTTATTGTCAAAATATCCCTGTAGCACTACAAGTAATTAGCATTTATAACTACAAATTTTACTAAGATAAAAGAATATCAGGAATCTAATTCTAACTATTCTAATAGCTAGAGGCCAAATTCTGCCTTCCCTTACAGTCACGTAATCGCATTTGTTAACTGTTGTAAGGGCAAAATTTAGTCCCAAAGCACATTTTTATCTAGATAGATATATTTTCGTACATTAAAAAAAAAGCCAACCAAGCTATGCCTTATTACTGGTCTTCCCTTCTGAAGGGTAAATTCTGATATTTGCAATACCTAAACTGTATTTACAGCTGTACAACTCTGACGCCACGTGCTTTCAAAATTCCACTTGCATTCTATAAACACGGAGTTTACTCGAACTTGTACCATTGTCTTATGACATTTTTCTTAAAAGAGGCAGAGCGGAGCGGAGGAGCTTAGACATTTTCTTTGTCGAATTCACACACAAAGTACATGGTGATGTGGCAGGCGACGTCGTTCCAGCCCCCGGACGCCACCATCTCCACGCAGTCCTCCTCGTCGTAGGCGTTGTTGGGCTCCCCGCTGCGCCACTTGTTGAAGGTCTGCATGGGCGACCGGTCGGAGTAGACGAAGTTCCCCTCCTTCTCCAGGTCGTTAATGCCAATGAAGACTCTGGTGAGCCCAGCTTGGTTGATGTAGGAGGCAATGAGGCTGTTGGCAGTCTCATCCTTGGGCATGCTCAGCGTGCCTCCTCTCCCGTGGCAGTACAGCTGGGCGTCCTTGTACCTCTTCTCCTCCTTCACCAGCAGGTAGATCTTGTTGTCTGTCTCGCGCACGCCGGCGACAGCTGCGGGGGAGGGCAGTGCTGAAAAGTGAGCACTCGCATTTCTATAAACCCAGTCACTGCACACCCCAAACAGCTTCACAGGTCAGGCGTGGGACGGTGACGCTCCTTAGGAGCGGTTACACCGATAAAACGAGGCAAAAAGAAAGGAAAACGGTTCTATAAAGTTAACCTACCATTTTTTATGAATTTTAGTTCTGTCGTCAGCTGGGCTACTTGAATATCCATTTCACCAATAGCCTTCCTTAACTGACTGCACTCACAAGGGATGCCTGTAAAATGATCCAGATACACCCAAATCAAAAAGCTGCCTAATTTCAACAATTATCCCAGCAATTTTATGAAAAGACGCAGCGTGGCAGCCCTGGAGATGCTGTCTTGCAAGTAACAGAAAATTGGAGCCTTCGCTACGCTGCACCATTGTATGATTCTCAGGGGTGTCTGGGCCTCTGCAGAATATTTCAGTTCACTTCCTACAAATCTTCAGCCCTGAATAATTAGCACTAACCTAAACACAGATAGATATTCTCTGTAAAACACCCACAATAGTTTTTAACTAAAAACATTTTCAAAAAATTCCCATTTTCAGTAAAATTATTTTCTTTAGTTTTCTTAAAGACTTCTTTCACGGCAAAAAACATTGTTTGCAAGTTCTTTCCAAGGAACATATCACCACAGGTCCAAAATTCCAACCATATAATGCACATAATTACCTGCAAAATGCAGTTCTGTATTCTTGAATGTACAGAATTTACAATACTTCTGACAATAAAATTAGACATCAGAAAATCATCTATTAAATCAAATTAGTATACGTTTGACAAAGACAATCTGAATGTGAATACTAAAAGGAAAATTTTTACATCTCTGACCACAAATCTCAAAATGAGGATCAATTACTGTTTGCATTTATTACAGTTAGCAGTTCTGTGTGTAATTATTAAAATCTGCATTGGATTCCCAGTTACTCAGCTCAGTTGGGTAAGTCAGTCTAAGCACAGGGTACATACCCTGCAAAACTGTGCATGCTGGCCAGTGCACAGCACACTAGCTCAAGAATTAGAGTGACAAATTAGGCTCTCTTGAGAAATCTAATCTGTGCACTTCCAGTGCACTCTGCCAGGAAGGGATGAATTCAGTCAAATCCTGCTACTCTTGCAAGCCTTGCACTTCTTCAGCACTGTTTCTCTAGAACATCTATACACCTCTGGAAGATCCATATACCTCCATATAAGAATCTGAAGAGAGGGTGACAAGAAGACCAAGCCAGGCTCTGCTTGCATGTGCCAAGAAATAGTACAGGAGGCAATGGGCAGAAACTGCTGCACAGGAAGTTCTTCCTGAACATGAGGAAGAACTTTACTGTGTAGGTAACTGAGTACTGGAACAGATTGTGCAGAGAGGCTTGTGGAGTCTCTCTCACTGGAGATATTCCTGGTCTGGACACAATTCTGAGCCTTGTGCTCTGGGATTACCCTCCTTGAGCAGAGGTTGGACCAGATGACCCGATGTGGTCCCTTCCAACCTGACCCATTCTGTGATCTGTATTCTTGACAATCTCCTGCTCCTATAACTATAATCCATGGAGGGGCAGAAGCATCCAACCTGCTTCTTTGTGTTGACTGGAAGACAAAGTGAGATATGCTTTTGCTCTGGTGATGAGTGATACAGACAGTCTGCACTTCAGTTCCCACTATGCTTCTGAAGAGATTCCTCCTCTAAGAAAATATGAGATACTGCTTTAACACATACACTACAAGTCTAGCAACTCCTACAACTTCAATGATTTTAAGTAATTCGAAAATATCACAGTGAAATATTACAGTACCTCTGAAAAAAATCACTCATTATTTCCCCCAGTAAGTAAAAAGATTCATTTTTAGTGATGAAAAGTCTTTCACATAAAGAAGATGTGTTATGGATTACCTGGGTCACCATTAGGACCTGGTGGTCCTATGTCACCATTATCTCCTTTTTCACCTGAAGACATAAAAAGTACCATGATGTTAATGCAGCCTTTTCTGTCAATAGTTCATTTAGCACTTACCTATTTTTTTTTCTCTAGTAAAATTCAAATGTAGAAAGTAGAAATATGCCTAAGCAAAAATAAAGATTTTTCTGTCCTAGTCATTCCACAACAAAGGCCAGCCAAAGCTATGAAACTTGAACCCAAATAATATGTACCAATATCCACTTCTTGACATTCATAAACTTCATAGAACCAGTAAATTCAGATGCTGTAGAGGGAAAAGGGCTGGATATACCTAAATTTCGAATCATAATCTAGATGATTAGGTAAACACTGGTCCAAATGTCTTAACCAAAGTCACACAGGAAGCCTACGGAGTAGTCAACATAAGAAAACATATCTTCTAGCTCTGAAAATTCTGCCAAAATAGAGCTCATGTTCCCATCTGCTTTAACTGTCCACACTTGTGTGGCAGTGCAAAGTTCTTTATTTATCTTCAAACCAGGATACTCACAGTGCTTTGAGACTAAATATACTGCTGTCACAGCAGAAGGTAACTGAGAGATCTCAGTGACCAGGCTGACTACAGTGTGAGAAGATTCCTACTCAGGTAAACTGTGAGACTTGTTAGCCATTTATCAAGCCCCTAAACTTTTCTCAAACATAAATGATCACACATTTTTCACCTGAAATCCAAATGGAGAAACAATCAAACCAAACATACCTTTTGAACCAATAGGACCAATTTTTCCATGCCGTCCTATGCTGCCTTTCTGTCCTTTGTCCCCCATTTCTCCTGTACATAACAGAAGGATGAAAAATACAAGGTAGCAATATAGTCTGATTCATTCAGATTCTACTGTGTTTGCAATATCAGTGTTTACAATGAACAAAACCATGCAATATCCCAAATATTCATCGAACTCCAGAGGTCTAGCTCAATCCTTGTGAAAAACCTACATATGGCAACCTAGACAGTGATTTTATCTTTGCTAAACAATTGACATTAACAAGGCATATAGGTGTAATTGTCAACAGCTCTTGGCTGAAAACCACTGGAAAAACTTTTGCAAACTTCTTTCAGCTGATTACAACAGAATTATCTTAAAAATACAGAGGATTGTTGCATTCAAACGCGGATCAGCAGATTAAAACCATCATGAAGTTGAGAAAACCTAAAGGATCCAAGCACAACAGACATTTCTTGTCAGGCAGTGACTCCTGAGGGCTGGCTTTGTATAAATAATGACTTATTTATACAATGTGAATACAATATAAATACTGTCATATGAGATAGGTTTCCCTCTATACCACACTATTAAATGAGAGTGGGTATGGAGGGACTACAGGGATGAATGCCTTCTGAGACCCCCTGAAGAAATCCAAGCCCAAGACTGTTTTAGGAAATATTTATGAAGTTGTTTTCAATGGCTGTGAAGCTGAAAGCAACATCTGCTAAGCGCTGGTCAACTATACAGGTTCAAGCAAATAATGAGACAAGCTAGGAGGAAAATCTACCATAGGGATCCAGCAACTGGACTTGTGCAAACTGTCATAGCTCAGCCTCAGTTGTGGATCTGTGACAACTGAAGATCTGTTGCCCCCCTGTTGCTACTGCAGCTGGACAGACATACATATTTTTGAAAGCTGGATAATTTTACGACCCATTTTGTCATTACCTTTAACTTAAAAGTGAAATCAATAACAAGTTTCAGAATATAAACTGATCACTGCAGATGTTACCTCTATTACTCTGTGAGGTCTCAAGCAACTCTTGTCACTTGATGGCATGAGCCAGAAAGAAAGAATTTCCTCTGAACTGAGAGAAGCTAAATGTGTGTGGTTTGTTGGTCTAATTAATTATCAGCAAGTCCTACAATCAATGTTTTCCTTTGTTTCTAATAAATTTCAAATTCAGACACTACTGGACACAGGCTTCACCAGAAACCAAAAATAATTTTTCTCTTATCTATTCCTACTCGAAGTATCAGCTTGTAATCAGTTTATCAAGTTGCTCTGAAAATGATGTCTCTTGGTTTGCATATTAATGAATTTGGATTACCATTACAGATTAGCAGATGTTTGAATGCTTTCTCTTTTCAGACCTGAAATTAAATAAACTCATCAATCTAATACATAAATAAAATAAAATATATAACAGTATTTCAGTTTCTTTCTCACAGAAACTGCCCAGAAAATGAACTGCTTCTCAGTCACAGCCAGTAAAACCTATGTGCCGTGCTCAGAAGTAAAAGGAAAGTGTGTTATCTCAAAAAATGAAGACATACATTAAATCTCCTTTCCTCATTAAAAGAACTGTTCGCATTTGGGTTTCTCTTACAGTGACTAACCCCTGCTTCCACTCCAGGGGCTTGCTTATTCTGCTTCTTCTGCAGAATAAATCACAAAGTTTCAAGAGAGACCCATCTGCCTTGAGGGTTTCAAAAGTTTTAAAACCTTTTGTAAAGCCCTTTTTAGTGGCCCTATAGTTGTCAAAAATGTAGTCTGAGGAGTCTTAATGAAATCAGGAAGTGATAGCTGGAAAGAAATAGGGACAATAAAAGAAATTAAGTCTCCATAGACCAAAAATAGGAAATCAAACACAAAGAGAGAATAGAGAACTGAAGAAAGTAATCTGTCATCTTACAGATGAAGGTGGCATACACTGGAACCAATTATAGAAGATTTAAAGGATTTGGGAAGGAACTGAAGAGAAGGAAATTCTAAATTATCTTCTTGGTGGCTTTTTCAGGCCAATAAACATTTGAAGAAATAAAATTCCAGACATGAATGGTGGGCTGCAAAACAAGTGAAAAAATGAGGGGTTTGACTCTGTGCAATACTATAAACTGAGGTCATGGAGTATGGGCAATCTCTTTAGGATTAGTTGGAACAGATAAGAAGGTATAAAACTACCTAGAAAAAGAAAAAGGCATCAAAAAGACAAATCTAGCAGAAATGTAAATTTACCATGTCACAGACTAATTTAATTGAATCATGTCAAATAAAAGAGTTCTCAAACTTAGGATTTTAAGACAAATCAAATCAAATTCATGATTTGACATAGAGGACATCACAGACACCTACCTAACAAGGAAAGTAGAAGTGTACCAAACCACACCAAAGGCCTCTTGAATCTAGTACCATCTTTGACAGCAATCTGCAGAGAATACTTAGGAAAAGAACATAAGAAATAGATGAAGATTAAAAAGTCTTTCCCCCAGTGCACCTCGATAGTCTTGCAGCAACCAGCCAATGCAAATAGCTAGCCTGACTTGAAAGAGAATGATATTATTAAAGGTATCATGATGCTATAGTATTAATCTACATTCAGGGCACTTCCTTTTTTAAAAACTATTGGCAACTGGAAACTAGAAAATTCCAAAAATGTCAACAGGTTACAGAACTGCTATACACTGAAAAATCTAAATTATCCACACCAGTGAAGTCAGTGACTGGTGAGGGAACAGTGGCTACAAGAAGTTACATCTTATCATAGAATCATGAAATGGGCTGAGTTGGAAGCAGCCTTAAAGATCATCTAGTAGCAACCACCTTCCATGGGCAGGGACACCTTCCACTAGACCAGGTTACTCAGGACCCCATCCAACCTGGCCTTGAACACTCTTTGAGGGATGGAGCACCCAGAGCTTCTCTGGGGAACTTGTTCCAGGGTCTTACCATCCTTACAGTAAAGAATTTCTTTGTTTTATCACATCTAAACCTGCCCTTTTTCAGATTAAAGGCATTCTTCCTTGTCCTATCATGTAAGGGCATCCTTACATGCCCTTGTAAAAAGTCCGTGTCCAGCTTTCTTGTAGGTGCCCTGTTGTGGTGTGTTTTTATCTGTTGCATGGTTTATTCCTATGTTCCCCTTCCATGATGGTTTTACCCAAGTTTACCCCTCTCACCTGTCAATCCTCCCTTACCACTCCCTCCCACCTACAAACTTCCCTGTCAATCCCCCTGTCTCCTCCTCAGTCCCCTGTCTGTCACCCGGCTCTTCCTCTGTTCTTTCCAGAAGGTTTGAGGAGAGCTGTCGAGTGACAGACTGGGGATTGGAAACCCCTTCCACTTCCACCTTCTATGGCATTCCCGGCTGTCAATCCTGTGTTGTAACCACTCCCTTGTGTTACCCCACTGGCAGCTGGACTTTGCTCTCCCCTGTGACCTTCCCCGAATACGAGGGCCTGCACAGGCTGTTCGGGGCTCTTATGAGCTTACATCCCGTGAGCTGGGAGCTTCTTGGAGCTGCCAACAAGGCTTGGACTGCTGCACCTCTGAAGAGTCTTCTCTCTTCCTTTGCCTCCTCTGGACCTGTCCTTCCTGTGACACAGGGTAATGCCCATAGCACCCCTCGGTACCCCCGGGCACTGAGGAGTGTCCCCAGCTGACCGCTGGGCAGGGAGCGAGCTGGGGTTGCCAACTGAGGCAAAGAGGAAAGCCCAGCGTCAGTCCCCTTTACTGGAAGATCTTCTAAGATCTACCTGAAGCCTTCTCTTCTTCATACTGAAGAAGCCCAACTCTCTCAGCCTGTCTTCAAGGCAGAGATCCCTCTGATCATCTTTGTGGCCCTCCTCTGGACCTCCTCCAGCAGGTCCATATCCATTTTATGATGGGGGTCCCAGAGCCAGATGCAGCACTCCAGTCAGGGTTCTCTCTTGTGAGAGCAGAGTAAAGTGGGAGAATCACTTCCCTTGACCTGCTGCCACGCTGCTGTTGATGCAGCCAAGGGTGTGGTTGGATTTCTGGGTTGCAAGGGCACATGGCTTGCTCATGTTGAGCTTCTCTTCAACCAGCCTCTCCAAGTTCTTCAGGCTCTCAATCCATACTGGGATTGCCCCAAGCCAGGTGCAGGACCTTGCAGTTGGTCTTGCTGAACATCATGGGCCCACCCCAAGCCTGTCCAGGTCCCTTTGGCTGGCATTCCTTCCCTCCAGCATGTTGTGTGTGCCCCATGGCTTGGTGGTATTGGCAAACTCGCTGAGGGTGTCCTTGATCCCACTGTCTGTGTCACCAGCAATGCTAAACAGATACTCTTATATGAATGAACTCTGCATAATCACAGGAGGCATTTTATATAGCTGGGGCAAATAAATTTCACCCAGCATTAGTCATCCTAAAGTTAGGGGCTTTAGTCTAAGGTATTTATCTAAACTCCCATAGTAGGCAATTGAAAAATAAACACCTCTCAGTAGGGATCCATCCCATTCATATTAGACAGGTATCATAATGATAAAGTGAAACTTTAAAAGCTTTGCACAACAAACAGGAGGAAAAAAAAGAGTAAACTATTACCAATCTATACTAACTGGAAATCAGAGTAGTTAGAAAATTTGCAAAGGAAACTAAAGATAGAGAGAAAAAATCCAATCTGGGAAGGCAGCAGAAAAGTTTAAAGAATTTAAAAGTACTCTCAAAACAAAAATGAAAATAGTACAGTACATTCCTGAATGGAGGAGTTTCTATTCAGAGGCAAGACCAGTATCTGCTCTCATGGAAACATCTTGCTAGAATTATGTTAATAACATAACACCAAGCTTCTTCAAACCAGTGGTCCCTCTAGCCCATGACTTTGTTTCCTGTGGTGGCAGCAGAAGGTGCAGTACAGGAAGATCCCACAATCCTAGCCACTATCTGCAGTCTTTTGCAGATGGAATTGCTGGATCTGTCCCCAGCAACTTCAGAGAGTGCCTCCTGCTTCAGGTATGATGGGATATGGTGATTCTGTGATCTTGATTATAGCTTCCTCAGACTATTCTGTACAGATGCAAGAGTCTCAGCCTGTCCAGTTTCTCCTTATGAGGCAGCTCCTCTTTTCCACATTTTTGGTGCACATCTCTCACCTCTCAAGTCCTTCTTGAGAGACAGAGATCAGAAGCACATTCATTCTTGAGGCAGTGCATGTCAGGCTTTTATACAGAACAAAATCAGCTGCAAGAAGCTCCCTGTTTTGTCCTTTGTCCTTTTGTCATCCTCTTGTGATGATGGGCAGTGCTCTGTTGGCCTTGGGACTCTTGTTAATGACTTCAGAGCAGTCCTTGAATTTCAAGTGACAGTTTAGGGTTTTGGCATCATTTGAGTATGGATTAAATCGTGCATCCCTAATGTCCCTAGGCAATACATTTATTTACATAGCAGCCCATCTGCCTCCTTTTTGCCCACTCAGTTTAGCAGGATTTTCTCAAAATCCTATTGTGTTCAGGTGGAACTAAAAGACAGTTTTGAACCAGATATTCACTCTGTGAATTCACAACTGTCAATGTCAGGACCTTTATATGGAATACTGCCTGCAGCACTCCTTAGCGAGCAATAAAGTCAGGTAGAAATTGACTCAGAAATGCAAAGGAATGATTGATTACATATTAATGAGCAATCACTAATAATAAAATATAAATTAAGATATTATTACCTCTTTTTAGAATTTGATTATACAAATGACTGAGCACTCTGGCTCCAATCCAGTTAAATTAATGAGTCTTCTCTTCTATTTAAGAGGCTGTGCTTGTATTAGTAAACTAAATGCCTGGGACTGTTCCCTTGCAGTGGGAGCCAGGTGGTCAAGAATGGGTCACTCTAGGATACTAAATTGTCTTTCTCTTCAGGCCAGCATAATCTTGCTAGATGCTCATTGTGTTAGCTCCCAAAGGATGCCCAAGAATTGGGTAAGTGTTAGCTGGCAAAAGCCAAAATCACTAACACTGCAAAGTTGAACTCCAAGCCCAAGAACAGTATGACTCTATATCACATACCGTTATAGATGTACATAAATTAAGTACAATGCACAAAGGCTGAAATTAAAAAGCTAAAATAATGTACATGTTAAATGGTTATGGCTTTAAGAAAATTGAAATGTCTTCAAGAACATATTTTTAATGTTCTGCTCCTTTAATGTTACATTGCAAGTGTAAATGGACCTTTACCCCCTTGTTTTAATTGCTGTAAGGTTCCCTGGGAATATTCACAGGACAGTACTGTTACTGAACTGTCTGTGTGGAATGTGAACACATGGAAGTTATGGCCTCACAGACTGCACCAGGACTCAGTTAAATACTGAGTTTACTCCCAGGGTAGGAGAGCACAGTACAGCCAGCCATCAGTGGAAGTGGGGAAAGTGAATTCTGTGAACTTCACAGTCCAAAATTTGCACTGCAGTACACACTGCTTTCATCTGAAACAGCCATTGTACTTGACCCAGAGCTCCGTGCTTTACATAAGGCCAGCACAGTTT
The DNA here is from genome assembly GCA_013400215.1 of Cisticola juncidis. Lineage (NCBI taxonomy): Eukaryota > Metazoa > Chordata > Aves > Passeriformes > Cisticolidae > Cisticola > Cisticola juncidis. Next base: position 483,134 of record VXBR01012083.1, on the reverse strand, counting down.
TATATTCTGCTGACATGCTATGCATCATAATTGACCTATACAATTAATTAAAAGCAATGAGGAAAGTAAGTGGAATTTAACCTTAATCAGCACCCAAAGACATCGGTATCTCTGATACAGTCACCCTGAAGCATCAGAACAGCCAGAACAAGACTTATTTCAGGTAAGTACAAAGAAGTTTTAATTTCTATTGCATTCTGAGTCACCGAAATCTGAAAATATCATGAGGAAATGCTATGATAACATCATTTGCAGCACTTTCTGATCTTGGGCTGCTCATTTCAGGTCAAATATGCCACAAGAAGATATTTTCTTTTGCAAATTATTTTATGGTTATTATATACCTATGGAGTTCAAAGAAACTAAACACATTTCCTTAGATGAAATTTCTAGAAAAATGAAACAAAGAAAGGGGAAAAGAAAAAAAGAAAAAAGATTAGTGTGATTTTGCTAATGTAAATTAAGATAAAAAGAAAAAAACTCTAGAAATGTGGCAGAAGGATTACAGTTTCTCCCTCATGCCAACCATCACTTACTCTAAGAGGAGAAAAATAAAATGAAATTTAGCGGTTTGCATCAACAGAAGGAGCCAAATATTAGACCAAGACAAAAAAATCAGGCTTCAAGAGTTATACAAGGAGCTGAACACACTGACTGAAATTCAAGAGACTACTGCATAGAAGCAGAGCTGCTGTCCACAGGTGTTCTTAGGGGCAAATGCAAAGTGAAGGAACAATGATTTTTGCAAAGCATATTATTATTTTTTATTTTTGTCTCAAAGTTCCATCTTCTGGATAAGAAATGGGAAAATCCTTGGTCTCCTGAAAGAAAATATACTCAATCTCAAGCAGCTTGAGAGTCTAGAAAAGTATTTATGCAAGAATTTAGCTGCAGGTCTGCACACTACACACAGTCTGGAGGTTAACCAGAGACTGGAAGGTCAGGAGACTGAAAGGTTTTTCCAGGTCAGAGTTGGATATTCTTACATGTCCTTTCCATAGACTAGAAATTACATCTGTGAAGTCTGTTTGCTTATCCAGGCCACACTGTGACAATTCCAAGTGTACTGTGATAAAAAGTGGTACCATATGATTGAAATTATTTTTCAGATATCTATGGCTTTTTTCTCTGATAAAGCATTTATGGAGTTGATGAAAACACATCTACAGAATGGACAGGATTAATGAAAAGTTTAGTTAACTACAAATTATTTTAAACAAGAGCTTTTTTGTAGAAATTTCTGGATGCAAAAAGGAAAGCAGAAAAATATGTTGCAACAGAAGTAGTAACAAATTTTTCCTGTGTTTAATTGAAGGTATTACCTGGAATAGTATGCATTAATATTCAGTTTTCTTTAATATCTTTTCTGTTTCATCTATGTTTTCTTGCAGTTTGTTTCTACTTCGGTGTTTCTTCTTTCAGTCTCATGAGAATTTTTGACTTTTAGAGGTATGAAAAACTGGAAAATTACCACTGTTACTAGCATTAATCAAGCATACCTTATGAGAACTATTTTTTTAAACAAATCCAATTTTACAGTATAAAATAAACAAATGAAATGCTACATCATGTATTGGCCTGACTGCAAAAGAGTACTTCCACTTCTCAGATGGTCCAAAGCATTTTGAAGTGACATGACAATTTTGAAGTGACATGATAGAGAAACATGCAGTACAGCATGATTAGAGGGCTTCTCAAGAAGCTGTCAAGACAATCTCATGCTAAAGGACACAGAGAAGCTGAGGCACTTAGTGCTTTCTTTGCCTTTGTCTCTGCTGGCAAGGTCTTCTCTGTGGCCTCCCAGTTCTACAAGTCTGGCAGCAAAGATCTGGGGAGGACAAGCCCCTCATGGCAGCTGACAATTGAGCAAGGGGCTGCTTCACCTGGGTGTACACGAGCCCATGGCCCTGCCCACAAGGCATTCAGGGGTGCTGAGGGGGCTGCTGCTGCTGCAAGGCTGACAAAGCAGCAGCTGCTACTGAGTCTTTCACTGCTGAAAGGGAGGAAGAAGCAGAAGATGCTCCATGCTGGCAGGAATGGTTGGTGCATTGGAGGACAGCCCTGACATCAGGAGGAGTTTGACAAGCTGCAGAAATGTGTAGACAGGAGTATCGTGGGTTCAGCCAGGTCCTAGGTTCCTCTCCTGTGATGCTTTGATGAAGTCTGGCCAATGGCTGGGTTAAAAACTCCTTTACATAAGAGGACCCAGAGATTTTTGGGCCTTCATACATGAGAAGCAAACCAAAGTCAAGCTGAGGAAGATGGTTTTACTTAGCTTGGAATACAGAAAGGTAAGGGGGCAATTAATTTCAGTCTTCCACTACGTACAAGCAGTTTCTAGAGAAGATGCAGACTTTCTTTCTCAGAGACACACAGAGAAAGGGCAAGATGCAATGATTACAAGCTACAACAGGTTTTTCACGACGACACCGGTGAAACAGACTGATTAAAATATATGTGCAATCTCCATCCTTGGAGTATTTCAAAAGTCTACTGGACAAGGCCCTGAGAAATCTACTCTGATATTGAAATCTGTGCTGCTTAAAGCAGGAGATCAGACTAGATGAGCTCTTTACAACCTTTTAACCTAAATTACTCTGTCATGCTAAACTTCAGGATGCATTGCCTTGCAAGAGCCAAAATTTTAGTTTCCAATAGTTTTTGTCTTAAGAGTCACCCTTGATAGTACATCTGCATAAAGGAAGTACACTGACTGAACACACACACCTCATGGAAGTTATAAATTTTTCAGTGCATTGTAGGAGGAAGAGCTCTAGCTATGGATTTTGGTCCTAGGGCAATAAGGATCAGACTTCCATAGCTGCCTAAAAGAACAACATAATGGATCATGCATCATCATAAGGAAGTATAAATTACCTCTACAACTGCTTTGAAAGAAAGATTGTAAACTCAGTTCTGTAAATACTCCAACCTTTTGGTGTCTGGAATGTTAATCTTTAATTTCAATATTGAAATAAAAGAGTTAGACTTCTCCTAATTTGAACCTTTCAGAACACACATCTCCTGGAAATCTTATGAAGGTCAAGTTTCCTCCTTGCTTCAGGAGGAAAACAAATGTTGAAAGACAGAATTTCCTGCGAGACAGAAATGCTACATTTCTCTCAGCTGTATAACTGAATATTGTTGAGCACCATTCCTCTCAAGAGTTCAAAATATTTTTCAACTGCAATGCAAACAAATTTATCATCATTTTCCCACATCCAAAAACATGTGGGAACACTCATTCATCTCTGCCTATTATGGCTTACCATGTTCCCCCATTTTAATTAAGATGTCGTGAGTGTTCAAATTCACAAAAAAAAAAAACAAAACACACACACACACAAGAAAATGAAGCCTTGTGAATTTTTCCCTCTGATCTAATGTGACGTTTTCATTTGCAGAAGGCAAATTCTGAAGGAGGCATTTATGACGCCTTTCTTCACAGAGACCTTTTTAAAAAAATCAAGACCTTTTTTTTTTAATTTCCAAAATATATTTTTTTAAACACAAGGTAATACTTAGTCTACAAATGACTGGTTTTGGCTAAATTAAATAGTTATTTTTTTATCATTTTAGCTGTGAGGGTGCTATATTTGGGATTTGTGACCAAAGCAGTGTTGGTAACACAGAAATGCACTCATCATTGCTGAACAGTGCTAGCACAGGATTAAGGCATTTTCTGCTTGTCACCCCATCCCATCAGCAAGGAGGCTGGGAGTGCACAAGAAGATGGGAGGGGACACAGCCACTGACCCCATCTGACCCAAGGGAAATTCCCTAAGGTATGGGATTGTGCTCAGTATGTACAGCAGGGGGAAGAAGAAGGAATGGAGGGACATCTGGAGTGATGGTGTTTGTCTTCCCAAGTCACTGTTGCATGTCATGGGCCCCTGCTCTCCTGGGGATGGCTGAGCACCTGCCAGCCCTTGGGAAGCACTGAATTAATTCACTGTTATGTTTTGCTTGTGTACATGTGACCTTAGCTTTCCCTATTAAACTGTCTTATCTCAACCCATGGGTTTTCTCACTTTTACCCTTCTGATTCTCTCCCCCATCCAAAGCAGGGGATGTGAGTGAGTGCCTGTGTTGGACTGAGCTGCTGGTTGGGGTTAAAGCACACCAGTAGTCAGAGAAATGGCCAAGGATGAATTAGTCACCCAGTTAAGGGAGCAAGGACCCTCATCATCATCATGTTACAAGAAAAGCAGCATTTTCTCAGAAATTACTTTCAAAACCTCTCCTTTATCAAAGTTACCTTTTTCTCCTGGAGGTCCAACTCTGCCTGGACGTCCTGGAGCACCTTTCTCCCCCTTTTCTCCAGCCTCCCCTGTAGATACAAAAGTAAACAAATGGAAGAATCATATTAAACCAGGACTATTTTGTGTTAGCAGCAGTGACAAGAATGCCATTCTCTGCAGTGAAAAAATATAGAAGCAGATGTGATCAGATTTAACAGCTTTACTTGATGGACAGAAAACAGACTTTTCTTCAGTTGATGTAGACACTGGCAAACCCTGGCAATAAATTACTGAAGTGTTCTACAAGAGGTCTAGTTTGGTGGATGTTAACTTATATCACTGGCCTCCAAAAAAACAGCACAAATCACTTAAGCAGAAGCTTCAGAATCAGACTCCAACTTAGCACGTAAACTTTTGTGTTCACCAAACTCCTTTTGAGCCTCTGTTAAGGACACGCTTAAGTCTCAAGTGGAAATGGCTTAACTGTGACCTCAAATTAAAAGAAAAAAATGCAATTTTTGAGACCTATAAGAAGGTACTGCTACATCCATCATGAGAGGACAAATTTTAAGCATGAAAACATTAACTCCCTACTCCATATTCTCAGTTATATAATATGCCTTTTAATCTCTGAGGTATGAACCACTATGTAGTGTATTTACATGCACATATCTTGTGGAGCATCATTATATTCAGCATATTTAAAAGTCACTTTCTGTAAAATGTGTTTGCTTCCCTGGTGCCTTTCATTAAAAATTTAGGGATGCTTAGCTTGTTTTACCCCCTACAACTGTACTACCACTGCAGTCTGCCATTGACATAAAGTTAAAATCTCTGACAAACAGAAGGTTGAAGAATGATTTATACAGCCACCTTAACAAAACGATTTATATGAGGAAGGAGAAGAAAGTTCTATGGCTTCCACAGAAAATAAAGTGCTGGTATGTAAAAATCAGAGTCAGCACAGCACATATGATGTCCCAACACTTTATTTTTAAGGAGGAGAGTAAACATTAGCTGTTCTCCAGGAAGCTGACGGGAGCACCACAGCAGGAAAGTCAGTGGTTATCATGCACCACACAAGCCCAGCTTTCTGGCATAGCTGGCAGTGGTGCTTCAGAGAGGAGTCACAGAGGTGACATGTGAAAACATGTCACACCATGGCACATTTCAAATATGCAGCCTCCAGCAAGGCTTTCTGTCTCTCTGTTGTAGGCCTAGGTGGCTGTGAGCTGAACTCAGCCCTCCATCTGTTATATTTTCATTCTTCAGGCTGCCCCAGACCATCATCCCTGTCTTCAGACATGCAAAAATAGGCCATTCTCTGACCTTAATGAGGACAAACTTCACATAATCCCCAGTGAATAATATTGTTAGTATGAAACAGGCTATAATTTGGCACATTTGGGAACGTCACATTTTTATTATCAAGTAACCAATAGGCTTTGTATGATTGCCTTTCACCCCTCAGTGCTGATTATGAGTTCTTAGCTTCCCAAAGATAAATCCTGACAATGACTTTTCCTTGCTCCCTGGAGGCTGAGAGCAGGCTATTACAGCCTATTGCTTTACATGTTCCTCAGAGTGAAAGCTGTGCATTAGGGATCAATAAAATAGATCACTCTTGCTCCAGGCCATTACACTTGCCTGCATTTATTCTTATAATACGATGACACCACATTCCTTAGTGTGGGTGTTCTAAAAACTTTCTCCAGGAGGAGATTACTCTATTACAGCCCCAGCTACAGAGCAGTCAACATTTTTTTATCAGCTGTTTTAAGGAGCAAGACCTTGGCCAAGAGGGACTGATCAGTGCTACAGCCCAGCATTGCCTTGTGTAAATCCCTGTTCTTGCTGTTTGTACCCTGAGCATTGTGCAAATTGAGGAGGTAAAGCCTGTGCAGGTGTCATGGGCAACAAAACAGTTTTCTGTCACGAAATTTCGATCAATTTAATTTTTCACCAGTGTTTAACTTCTTGATTCACGAAATGAAGAAGGACACCCCCGTGCCTCCTTTCTGGTCTCCAGTCCCTCTATCTACAGCCAAGTCCCTTCAGAAGAGGAGGTTGGGATCTGTGCATTGTGGTCCCTACCCAACTGATCTGTTGTGGCCTCTCACACCAGCCACAGTCCCTTAGCACTTGCACCTCCTACTCAGTCCTTCCTGGATATGTGCTCCAGCTCCACTTCATGAAGCAGTGCTTTCCTTATTGGCACAGTGCAGCATTGTCTTTGCAGCTGAGCCCTGCATCTACAGGCCAAGATGTAGTTAGTAGTGCTCCACAGAATTGAGGTGCCCCATACCCTAAAAGAAATCTAGCCCTGCCACCAACATGAGCTGTGGTAGGATTTTGGGTATCAGGCCCCAGCAATACTACAAGTCCTTCCTACATCATCTCTGGGAGAGACCTCTTCAAATTCAGACAATACATCTTACAACTGCTGTTGATTTGCCTCTTTTTGTGAATTCTTTGGGACGGGATTTGTGTATGCTTTTATTTGCAACTTCCCACCATAAGCTGTACCATCTACAATGTGCAATGAAAATAGTACACCAAATATTAACTATGTGAGCTATTAAGGATTCCTGGCTGGTTATAACTTCTTTCCATTACTCATATTCTCTGTGTGAGTAGATGTATCAAGTGTGGGTGTAAAAAAATAAGGTTTTTTTAATGTAGCATCAAATTTTTTATGTATTGAACATCATTGAGATTACCGAGACAATTCCTGCTTTGGGCTCCAGGAGACAAAACAACATGGCAAACTGAGAATTTAAGCTTTGAAGGATTGTTCTATGTTATTTTTTTCTCCTCAGTAGTAGTAACTTCAATTTCATGTGCCTATCAAAAGAAACTGGCCTTTAGGAAGACAATGAGTGGGCTGTGTAGTAAGGTTTCATCATCCATTGTTTTTCTACACACAGCACACTTTTCTTACTAATATTGCTGGCTTTCTAAAACATGGTTCAGTCTGCTGTCTGCATTCTCAGAGCCAGTTTTTCCCTTACATTTTTCATCTTCCTCCTTTATACTCTTGAGTTAAAAAAATAACCAACCTACCAAAACCTGCCTCCCTAAAAAAACCCCACCAAAATAATTACAGAAACAAACAAACAAGCAAACAAGCAAAATCCACAGAAAATCAAATCAAAACAAAAATACCAAAACAAACATATAAACAAACACCACAAACCACCAAAATCAGTTCCTATGACTCAAACTGTCAACCTTAATTTCATATCTGCTTTTTCTGTTCTTGGTGTCTTGACTGGCTTTCCTCCTTATCCATTTCAACCTCCCTTCTCATCTCATGCCCCTTCTGATTTCCTCTTTTACTCTGTGAGACCTTAATTGATTTTGTGTCATTTTACATTTATTTAGTTTTCAGTCTCTTCACTCAGTCTCATTCTTGAGCTGTTCTTTTTTTGTTTCTTCCCTATTATCTCTTTCTGTTCTAAAATTCCTCCTTTACATTCCCCTGCTTTTGTATACTTTTCCCTGATGACTTTCTCCTTCATCACCCCATTTGGGCTCCACTTTCTGCACCACCTCTTAAGTGTGTATCCTCTGCCATTCACATATCCCATGTTCTCCCTAATTTCTTGCATTTTTCCTTTGTACCTGTTTCTCCCAAATTCTGGCAAAGCCATGCCCAGCAGCACTGTGTCACTATTTCTCCACCACTGGAGAAGTTGCTGGCAGCCCAGTAGAGGAGGAGATGGTGCAGATCTAAAATCTGCAGTGAGCAAGTCCTGCTGCACAGGAGCTGAAATTCAGATACGTGGCCACACGTGTGCTCAATTTAAAGGAAGCCTTGGCCAGTGAAATGGGTTGGAGTTGTGCCAGTGGGGGACAGCAGTATCTCATCACCACCTCTCTGAGCCAGGCCCCATGACAGCATAGTTGGAGCATTAAAAGCTTTTTAGGGATTTCACATTAACTAGGTCTGTATCAGGCCATTTTGTGCTTCACTGGATCTGTACATCAATCTCTCTTAATTTTGCAAGGCTTATATCTTATGAAACTGAGTGAAATAATTAGCACACAATGGTTATCAAGCCTGTGGTTTCCAGGCTCAGAATTGTCTTCTGCCAAAGGGTCCTGCACAGTTTACACACTTTAAAAACCTCTGCTGCATATAATAATAATAATAATAATAATAATAATAACAACAATAACAATAATAATCCTTGCATTACAATAGTAATCGTAGGTGTTAATTTTGACTGACTAGAAAAATAAGGAAACCAATGCAAAGAAGTCACAAAACTCATCCTGTCAAGTTCTTTGATATGAAAAATGTTTTCAAAGCTTAGGGCTATAGAGTCTGACCCTTTGATTGACCTTTCATGCAAATTCAGACAACTTACAATTAACTTGGTTGTGTTCTCCTCTGTAAGTCACATTAATAACGCTATCTTATGCCTTTTACACAGTAAATATATCAAACATTAAACAACTTTACTCAAGCCTTAGTCAAACCTCAGAAGGCATGGATAAAGTGTTGTTCTTTTTAGCTAGAACATCTGCAAAAGGTCTATATATTATTAAGATAAAAAAAACACTTATTAAAGTGAACAGTAAAAATAGCTTTTGGTTGACTTCAGGCATCCAAAGTTGCATCTATAATAATAATAGTAGACAATAATAAATGTTAAAAAATAAACATATTCTTAAAGCCAGTTGGCCAAGCAAGCCCACATCCCTGTAGCCCAGTTTTCTTGCCTCAAGCCCAGGGCAGCCACACACAAATTGGGCAATATCTGGGAAGGGCAGTTTACACCCCAGCCAAACCCGAGGCCAAGCTGGGCTCACAATTCAGCTTCGTGAGCAACTGCAGAACAGAGCTGAGCCTGACCCTTCCCAATCAGTCAACCAGAACAGACAAAGCCTGCAGTCCACACTGTGGCCCTCAGGCAAAGCCCAGATCTGTACAGATAAGATTAATGGCACCAATTCTGGTTAGGTGGGTTTTGTGACACTACAAGGCATAATTGCAAGAAAAACTGAAAGGTTTGTTGTGTGGTTCTTACACAATGTTTTGATGGTTTTGTTTGTTTGTTTGTTGATGATAAATTGGTGGTTTTTGTGGATTTTTTTCCTTAGCTAAAAAAGTATTTCCCCATGTTCAAAAGTGTTACATTTCAACAGAAATGCCATGGGCTCACAAGGGGAATTATTGTTACTAACTAAACAGGCCTGGGATTTCAACAACCATAATGGATGCTGTTGCTTTAAAATGCTAATTCTTCCCAGTGGTTGATTTCTTATGTAAGATATATTTTTTCCTATGAAAAGATAAATAATTCATTACACTGCATTTTTTGGGTAAGAGTTTGGGGGCATATTTTGTAAAAATGTTCCCTTTTTCCACAAAAACTATGGAAATACCAGAAAACTAATGTTTGCTTTCTTCTAAGAGGTATTTGAGCTTTTAACAAATCAAAAGACAAACAAAAGACAAGAAAACACAAAATAATTCTGATTGAATTGCAAACTGGAAATGAAAACCTCTCCAGGTACAAAGTAGGACCTGATTTTACAGTTTTTGGGTGCATGTACCACTGCTCAGTACAAACACAGAGAGAGCAACCAGGCAATGTATAAGAGTAAAAAGCACTAGTGATCACCAGCAAAGCTGGGAAACTGACTTGCATTCTCTGAACTATTTAATTTCACCTTATGGACCTTAAAACTCCATTTTTAAGGAGGCTACAAACAGGGGCAAATGAGAGGACAACTGAGAGGCACCTTCTTTGAATCTATCAGTTACGCAAATGAGCCTGTTAGAAAAAAAGATTAATTTTTGAATAATGGAGGAGGCTTTCACATTACCTTTGAGGCCTGGAACCAGAATCTGAACAGAGCAGGACTCCTCTGCAATGTGTTGAGGATATCCAGATCTTAGCAGTGACAGGAAGGCAAGGCTAATTAGAGTCACCAAGAAAACCAGATCTCTCTTCATAATGAGCACTTACAGGTCACTGACTCCTAAACAAAAGAATGAATAAACAGTTATAAGAATTCCAAAGGTTTTCAACAGTTTCTGAACACAGGCAGCATCCACTACAAACACAATACATATTTGTGTGCCATAACCCAGACAGCATGAGAAGCACATGTGCAGCTCCTCCAAGCAGGTTATGTGTTCCTCAGACACACGTGAAACAGGCAGCAAGATATTTAGCAGGTGTTTTTACTGTTAGAATGGAAAGGATAAAGCTCAGGAGAAATTTAATTAAACAAGAAGGAGATTAAATAATGCTAATAATAGGCAATTCTGTGTTCATGATTTCTCATTGGAGGCAGCAATCTGGAAAGGTGAAAGGAGATAATACAGCATGCAGGCTTAGAATCACAGAGTTCCTTAGGCTGGAAAAGACCTCTAGGGTCATCAGCCAACCATTAAACCAGGCCTGCAAAGTCCACCACTAAGCCATGTCCCCAAGTGCCACATCTACATAGCTTTGAAACATGTCCAGGGATGGTGACTCAATCACTTCCCTGGGCAGCCTGTTCCAGTACTTGACAACCCTTTCCATGAAGTAATTTTTTCCTAATATACGATCTAAACTGCTCTGGCACAACTTGAGGCCATTTCCTCTTGTCCTATTTCTTGTAACTGGGAAAAAATACCATCTTCACTCTGGCTACAACCTCCTTTCAAGAAATTGTAACGAGCAATAAGGTCACCCCTGTGCCCCCTTTTCTCCAGGCTAAACCCCACTCCTCACAGGGCTGGCACTTCAGACCCTTCACCAGCTCTGTTGTCCACCTCTGGACTTACACCAGCACCTCCATGTCCTTCTTGCAGTGAGGGGCCCAGAACTGAACACAGGATTTGAGGTGTAAACTCAGCAATGCCAAGATCAGGGGGGAAATCACTGCCTTGGCCCTGCTGGCCACACATTGCTGATAAAGGGCAGGATGTCATTGGCCTTCTTGGCCACCTGGCCTTGCCCTGAACAAAATCAGTAAGAAATTCCCACTTAGGGTGGATTCTGCTCTAAGGAGGCAATTCAGTAACAGATGAGACCAACTCAAAGGCCTGAAACTTCACTTCCCATCTACCTGAGCACTGGGACTGTGCCCAGGCAAATTGTCTGATACAATTGCCCTCATGTAAGTCATTGAGGGTGGAAGGCAGATAATATTTCACTGTATGATTCAATAAGGTTGAATCAGAGTCTTCAATAACTCCTGAAGAAAATCACCTTGGAAACATATTCTAGTCTAAACTGACAAGTGAAATGGCTTGCCTGAAATTAGGCTGTGAAGAGATGTCTCAGGCAACAACCAAACAGAAATGGAGTTTGTGTGAAAGGACTGTCAAAAGACAGTATTTTGGGGGCCTGTAAAAATACTTTGACAAAAGTTATTTATGTATTTCTGATATGTTTTCCCAGTCTGTCCTTAACCAGAGCTCTGTACTACACAAATAAGCTGAAAGTCATAAAGGTTTTTTATCATCTTTTACAGCCACCATAAGGACATGAGCATTTTACATCTAGAGCAGGAAGACTGGGCTATATTAATTTCCACTCCCTGAATCCCTTCAAAAATAAGTCAAGCAGGATTAGGCACAGGTGTGGGACCAGTATGTGGGTCTGTATGCCTCAGCATATTGGGGATCTAGGAGAGTGAAACTGTTATTTTTGGGATGGCCAGAAGGTATTAACTGGCATAACAGATGTCTTAGCAGCAAGGCCAAGTAAATGATTTTGGAGTTGGGGGAATAAATTGTCCCTCTGAATTACTGTCCAGTTTGTGCTTCCATTATCCCCTAAGAGGCCAGAGAAGGGAATCTGATGGGAGCAGACCTTGTCTCCTTCCCCATGTGTGGAGGGCATTGTGTGAGTTAATAGGCCAGGCTTCTCTGCCTCACAAGCCCCTTGCCACCCCATCTGTTGCTACATCCACAGTGAGGGACAGGGGAATGCCACAGTACAGCCCTAAGGCCTCACTGATCACCCAGATCTGCTGCAAAGACTTGTGTATGCTATGAGTCCCTTTGACCCAAATCTTGTGCCCAGGTTTCTTTACAAAGGAGAGAAACCTGCAGCTGGAGGACCACACCTTAAAAGTTGGTATCTATGCTTAGAGCTGGGAAGAGCTCTTGGGTCAAGAGAATCAATGCAGTCATAATCTAATGGGCCATGGTAGGGCAGAAAACCCTAGGGAAAAAGTAAACCTGGGTAATGGTAGGGAATTTTCCCATGGGTCAAGGGAGGAACAGGGACTATCTGAGGATTTCCATAACCTGCCATGCAGTCCTATTATGTGTCAGGCATAAATTACTTCATAGACAAGCTTTGCCAGCCAGAAAGAATACCTAGGAGAGTGTGGAACTGCTGCTCAGATGTTTAGGCTATGATAACTTTTGTCACAACTGCGGCAATTATCACTTGAGGCTTCTCAAGAGTACACAGCAAAATGGGCTTTTGTCACACGTGGATGAGGAACAAGAGCTAGCGGAGAAGTTACATCACAAAGCCATGCATGGATTTGTTAGAATGTGTCCAGAGGAGGGTCACAAAGATGATCAGAGGTCTAGACCACCTCTCCTACAAAAACAGGTTGAGAGAATTGTGGCTGTTCAGACTGGAGGAAAAAAAATCTTAGGGGAAACATCATTGGGGCTTTACAGTACTTAAAGTGGGCTTATAGAAAAATAGGGAGACTGACTTTGTACACAAACAGTGATAGGATAAGGAAGAATGGCTTTAAACTGAAAGAGGAGATACTTTGGATTAGATTAGATTAGATTAGATTAGATTAGATTAGATTAGATTAGATTAGATTAGATTAGATTAGATTAGATTAGATTAGATTAGATTAGATTAGATTAGATTAGATTAGATTAGATTAGATTAGATTAGATTAGATTAGATTAGATTAGATTAGATTAGATTAGATTAGATTAGATTAGATTAGATTAGATTAGATTAGATTAGATTAGATTAGATTAGATTAGATTAGATTAGATTAGATTAGATTAGATTAGATTAGATTAGATTAGATTAGATTAGATTAGATTAGATTAGATTAGATTAGATTAGATTAGATTAGATTAGATTAGATTAGATTAGATTAGATTAGATTAGATTAGATTAGATTAGATTAGATTAGATTAGATTAGATTAGATTAGATTAGATTAGATTAGATTAGATTAGATTAGATTAGATTAGATTAGATTAGATTAGATTAGATTAGATTAGATTAGATTAGATTAGATTAGATTAGATTAGATTAGATTAGATTAGATTAGATTAGATTAGATTAGATTAGATTAGATTAGATTAGATTAGATTAGATTAGATTAGATTAGATTAGATTAGATTAGATTAGATTAGATTAGATTAGATTAGATTAGATTAGATTAGATTAGATTAGATTAGATTAGATTAGAATAGATTAGATTAGATTAGACAGAACAGGTTGCCCAGAGAAGTCATGGATGCCCTGTCCCCACAAGTGTTCAAGGCCAGATTGCACAGGACCCTGAGCAATGTGGTCACATAGAAGATGCCCTGCCCATGGAAGGGGGATTGGAATTACAAGATCTTTAAAGTCCCTTCCAACTCAAGCCTTTCTATGGTTCTATGACAAAGATGGACATAAAGAACTGCAATAGTCGGGGAGGAAAAGTAATGGAAATTGGGATGCCTTGGAATCCTGGTTGCCTGGAGCAACGAGGCCAGCTCCCCAGGGTTCTGACAGATAAAACCAGCAGGAAAGCATTTGCCATGTTGCTGAACTCTGCTTTTCTGGGCTACAGCCTCTCCTGCCTATGCACAGGGACAGCCACAAGTACTAGAAACCAGGTCAAGTCACCAGCTACTTTACAGCTATTTTCTAAGGTTATGCAAACTATTTAAACACAGTCTTGAGATAGTTTTGAAGTATCAGTCTCTGTGAGAGCATTTTTCTCCAAAATATCCTCATGTGCATATTAAAATTACTTCAGAAACATTAAGCTTGAATCTGCCTACATCTCCCCAGGAGATTCCTAACCCCAGTGTACAAGCAATCTGTCCATGGTGGACAGTCCTGCCTCTTTTTTCTGTCTCTGATTCACAACAGTCAGGAAGCAAGAGGAAGCAACAAAAACTAATCAATAAGATAGGTTGAGGAAAAGAATATTTTTCCAGATCTTCAAAGGTTTCTAAGGCCAGTCTCAGCATTTGAATAGTCAGTGTTGGTTGACTACAAAATGAAGGGGTCCCTGGCAGGAATATGATTTGCAATGCCAAATGAGGGACCAGCATTCCCTTATGGAGAAAAGCAGTGAGTTGTGGTTGCCTCAGCCAGCCAGGAAGATGTGCCTGGATGTCTCTTTCAGACACCCTCAGCAGCAGCCACCCTTGAGAGACAAGGGTTTGCAGGCTGGGCAAAAAGAGAATGTGGGTCCTACCTGCCTTAGCCTGCAAGACCCACCCTACAGCCCAAGAGAACACCTGGTCACCAGCCTGCAGGACATCCTAGGAAGGCTATCCCACCCTTTTTATGTATGTACTGGGAGCACATCAGGATTCAGAAGATCAGACAAAGAGGCTTTCAAGCCAACTGGGTCAGACACCCAGCTGAAAGCCTGGAAATTGGGCAGTTTCAGCATGAGCACCTGACAGACTGATAAGGATTCTTGATGGACAAATAGGAGAGTGGAATGAAATGGCCTGAGATGGAAGAAGAAATTGAAATTAGGATGGTGCTCCAGTCTCTGCATTAGTGAGTAAAAGGCAACATCATCTCCTCTGTCTGCATTTTATGAGGATTTAGATGTATCCAGACTCCAGCTGAAAGATCAAAGGCTCCAGGTATGTTAAATATTTATCTGCCTTTGCAACCTCCTACACAGCTCAGAGATGAGACAGACATCGAGCAGCAGAGAACTGTCAAGGCTGCTTCTTGGCTCTGCTTAGCAGCAACATATGAAGGATATTCTGGGGAAAACAAAATCTCCAACAAAGCTTCAGCACATTCCCTGCTGTCGGGCTTACATGTCTCAGAGACAGAGGGGATACCTCATATTAGCTCAGCTCACAGAGGAAATGGACTTGTTCTAGAAAAAGAAGCTTCTTTAGTGTCATTCAGGTAACAATACCCAGACCCATAAGAACGCTCAGGGAAATTACCTTGGTCTGAGAAGAACCACTAACAGAAGGAATCTCTGAATAGGTTGCATATTAAATACTCTATAGAATCTGTGGCTGCAGTAAAGGGACACATTAATAGTAGAAATCAAACCAAAACCACTTTGTATATCACTTTCTGCATTTCTCCTTGCTTTCAAAAGAAACCTTCTGCAACTAAAATTTCTTTCTGTGATTGAAATACCGGTTTGATTGCCAGGCATGTGCTACAGCAGTAGCTTTCACTTTAAAATCCTAGAAAATTTCTTGCCTTCTGATCTACTTTCAAGCCCTTTCAGACCTAGATGCATAAAGTCATTTAAGAAAACTAAATCCCACGAAAACTGGTCCTCACATAAAGTAGGACCAGCCTGTTTTTTCAAACACTATTTTGGCCCTGATATTTGAAGTATCTTCAGGACTGGTACAACCAATGCCAGAGCGAAACCTGGATGTGTTCAGCACCTGTAAAAGCATTAATATTTTCTCACTGCCTATGCAGGGGTCAAAAGCCACATCATGACCATTAATAGTGGCCATTAAATCAGTGAAAGATGAAAGTATTGGAAAAAATCTAGGAGAAGAAAAAGGCAGGATTTACTTAAAAAATAAAAATTAACAAAGTGCCTTTATTTCCATAAAAAATAAAAACATATCAATCTAACTAGCACAATAATTTCAAAACAACTTTTGAGACCCCTCAGCTTTAGGAAATCTGCCTCAGTTGCCAAGAGAGAAGAGGTTTCTCAAGCCAAGCTTCAAATGACAAGTCCTTGAGAGATCACTGGAGAATCCCAAAGGCCCCACAGGCTCGCTCAAAACCGCTGCAGGACCAGCCAGGCCAGCTGGCACTCTCTGAGTTCCCACACTTCCCCCCAGCTCTGGATGGAAAGCTTGGAGATCACTTGAGCCAGCTAATGCCTCATGCATGAAGTCCCTGTATCTACCAGGGGCTCCAAAAGTACCAGTGGCTAATTCCACACCATTATTTTGGACCTAGAAGAAACAACACAGATGATCTGCCAAGCTGAAACCAAATGGAGGAAAAATGCAGAAGACAAATGGTGCTCGCTGGCATTAATGCTCAGCCAGCCAACAGCTACAGAGTAACTGTAATCCTCTGTATAATCCCACAGGACTCATCTTTGAGCTGGGTTATGAGTAGTTTTCATGCTATGATTTTTTTTCTGTTATTTTTAAAACTATACTTCATTCTCAGGTATCTGAGCTGAATTATCTGTATTCTGAGTGGAGTATGCATTTAGTACAGACACACAAATCTGCAGAGCCACAGCCACAGTTGGTGGGTAACTCCCAAGCCAGTTTGAGTCAGCACTACAGACACAGCAATAACTTTCAACTGTTCTCACTCCCCTGACTTTTCAAGTCCTTGTCATCCACATCTCGACACCTCCCTGGCAGAACTATTAGCTCATGTATCCTCATGCACCTGCAGGCCCTAAGCTGAGTTCTAGGAGATGCAACACATGTCCACAAAATCATGCCCACAAAATAGCAGGCTGTGACACAGTCCTCATGCTATTTCAAACATTTTGAACACATAAAAGACCCCAAAAATATTAAGTCCCAGGACTACCATCAGTGCCCACTGCAGACCAGGGGTGGGTTTCTGGGGGAAGCAGGGAGAAGCAGAAGGGACAAGCCTCCAGACACAAGCTGCATTTCACCCCTTGGCCCAAGGGATGTGGATCATTCCCTGAGGAAGAAACCTTTCACACTGGAGATGAAACCTGTGTCACTGACCTCATCTCTCTCCATTACAGCCTTGGTAATCTTCCTAACCTACAGATGTTTTATGTAGCTATGCTTTTACTTTATCTAAGCATTTTCTCATTCGTCCTCTCAGTTCCCTTGCACATTACCTTGGGTAATCAAACGTTTCCAATTTAGCTAGACTATAAAAATCAGAATCAATTACAAAGCTCTCAAGTTAAACCCTACGTGTTGATTTAAAGGTTAAAGCAATGGACTTGAAAAAAAAAAGAAAAAAATCCCTAAATATTAATACTGTAGAATTGCAAAAATGGGGACCATAACTGCCATGGTTACCAGGTCTCTGGGAAATCTATGGAGCATGGAGTAGCATAAAGCAGAGACATAACACATTTCAGCTCCTGATGACGCTGAAGAACAGCGGGGCTTGCTGTAGAGGGCAAAAGAGTGAGTCTAAGCTGATGGGAAGCTAGCATTAGCTAAAAACCAAACTGATAGGAAGTCCTTGGTTACGCCCCAAAGTACAATAAATACTGGTACAATAGAGCCATTTCCTCAGACAGTGTTTGTAAGGTACGATTAGTTTGTCAATATAGGTGCCCTTATTAGATGATGGTATAGTAATCTCATTTTCCATCAGAAAGAATGTTTTTAAAAATTGGGACAAGTTTCTTTCTGATGTTGTTCTGCTGGAGTCAATGAGTTCATGTTAGAATTTACTTAACTGTCACCTGTACTGAAAATATAAAAACAAGGCTTCAGCAAGAGTGAGATGAAGTAGTGCCAGAAAGGAGCAAGTTTTCAAAACTTTTAACTAGAGGGAGATGGGACCTGAGTGTCAAATCTTTCACAATAGCTCTCTGTGGATTTTTAGACAATCTATGGGGGTTTTGTGTAGAAAATAATACTCAAGTACACTTCTATCTTTATGTAAATTGGTGGTCAGAGACAACTAGTAATACTAAATAGAATTTCTCATGCAGTGCTTCAATCAAAGTCCCTAGTAGATTACAAGATCTCTTCTGCCTCCAGTTATGTTTTACAAAAACAGTTTGTGATTTTGGGTGCCATAATTGTTATATGTCAAATGAAATTTTTGGTATTTTTAACCACCCCCCCAACAAACAAAAAAGGATACAGGGTTCTAATTTAAGTATCAGTTCTTCTAAAACCTGGGTCTAACATGTCTTAGTTCATTCCCACTTCTATAAAGCATTTACATGAGAACCTCATATTATCCCCACACAGCTATCTGTAGGAAATGAAAAACCAAGGATGCACTAAGAACCAGTGAATGATGTGGAGAATGCTGCAGGGAGTGTTTTTTAATGTAAATAAACACATAATATGAACATATGAATTTATAATTTTATTTATGAAGTTCTAAGGCATTGCTTTTCAGCCCTTCCCATCCACAGAGGCTTAGGACTAGCTGCAGAAGTTGGGATATCTGTGCAACATTATGGCCACTCAACCAATTTACACTTTGCAACACGTTCTCACTTCTGAGGTGTTTGGAAGTTTCCCTAGGTGGGCCTGACAGTTGTCTTCTTGAGGGCACTGGACAGGGTCAAAAGGCAAACTCACCCTGGGAGGGGGTTGTCCCAGTCCTGCAGCTGCATCCTGGGAGGTGTAGAGAAGAGGCAGAAAAGTCTATCAAGTGATCCCAGCCATGCCAGCAGTGGCATCTGCCTTTTGCACAACAGAAATGCCACTCAAGTATTGATCCAAGGGGTGTGAAGTAACAACTATGGAAGATCCTTAACTTAAAAGGATTGAGACACACAGCTCCAGTTCCCCAAGAGAGTAATTCCTCACATTGGATGGACACAACAGGGGAAATGAGACTACACTCAGGCATGCTACATTCAAGGATGAAAGGAAGCAGAGAAGCCTGGTGATGAAGCCAGCTTGAGCCTAATGGTAGCACACTAAAACTGAGTAAAATGAGTATTCTGGTTTCTGTTCTTGTGTCCCACAACTGAGTCATGTATAAACACAGGGACAGGTCAGAAATATCCAGAATACAAAATCTAAGAAAAGCAGTTTATGAGGTTAGAGGAAGTATAAAGACAAGGGACAAGATAGAGGATATGAACTACTAGCGGGCATGCAGCTAAAGAAAAATCGGAGGTCTGACCAGAGGAGAGTAGCAGAGAAAGGACAGAGGAGCAATGGCACCATCCCAGAGGGTAAGGGGACAGGAAAAACATTTGCTTTTGGTTGTCACAATATCCTACTCCTCACCAAGGAGAAAATACAAGAAAAAGCAGAAATAGCTTTTGACCCCTTTTTTTCACATATTAGGTAAGTGACAGCTACATTTAAAGGAGGTTCTAAGAATAAAGGGAAGCCACTTGTGCTGCCCAGTTCTTCCAATGCTGAAAGTATGACACCTCAAAAAGCAAAACAACAAGACAGAGCACAGCTGCCATTAGCAGATGCCCATTTATCAGGACAACTCTGCTTAGGTCCAGACCTCAAGCTAGCAGAGGTTAGTTTAAAACAGTTTTCCCCTTGAGGGGGATTTGACTGTTCTGGCTTTTAGGTGGTCAGTCTGAGAAAGTCATCCTGAGCACTTTGTGTAACCAAGTCAGAGAAAGGCACCTGAGCACAGGGATTCATTTCACCCCAACACAGAACTGGTAATTGACTCTGGAGGTACCTATTCATTACCTACTATCACTAGCTCAGCCTTGCAGGTATGTAAAGTTAGGTGAGGGGTGTCCCATCATTGCTAATTAGCTAAGTTAATCAACATGAGGGCTAACAGCAGCCTGGCTTCCTGCTGCAGTCATACACTGGCCTCCCCTTCTCTATACTGTCACCAATGGCCAGCTGATTCCAGCCAGCACAGGCTGCTGTTGCAGCAGTAAGATACTCCTCTGCTTGAAATGGGTTTTTTTGAATTGTTTTAGTTCCTTGCTTCTTGGTAGGGATAAAAAGGCCATAATTCCTGTGAAAAATAATGCCAGCCAAGGAAAGGAATGCCCTTGGCAGCAGCTGAAATGGTCTTCAGTGTGTTACAAAACTGTGCCATTGCATGCCAGCAGAATACAGGAAACAGGAAGATGCATAAGTGAAACAATTCAAGGGACTAAATTACCCAACCCCCCAGAAAAACCCAAATAAATAAATAACAAAAAGCCAAACAGAAACCCCAAAACAAAACAAAAAACCCTACAAACAAACAACCACACACACACAAAAAAAAAATCCCACCAAAAGAAAACCAACAAAAACAATAAAACAAACCAGCACATAATTAGAGTAGAACATTTTAAAAGAAGGAAATATATGGCAAAATACCAGGCTGCAATGGATAATAATAATCAGCAAAAGATACAGAACATAGAAAATACAACAACATCAGGCATTTTTAATAGCATGGAAGCCACCAAGAATTATGGAAAGGATCCAAGAGTGTTATCCTCAAATGACAAGGACATATTTCTTGGAGTGATATCCTCAATATAACCAAACACTGTGGTATGTAAGCATATGTGATCAAAATCTTGCACTTGAACTGGGGTAGTGTCAATGTTATTTCAAAAAAAGAGGTTTTTTACTTTCAGGCTGACAGACCAACCAACCCTCCACATGTGATCCTATGTGATTCTGTATGATGTGACTACATCAGTGGAGAAGGGAAGGACTACAGATGTCATTTATCTGGTCTTCTGTAAAGCCTTTAACATGGTGCCCCACAACATCTTCTCTCCAAAACAGAGAAAGATGGATTTGATGGGCAGAGTGTTAGATGGACAAGAAAATGGTTGGACAATCACATCTTGAGGGTGGTGGTTAACAGCTCAGTGTCCTGATGGACATCAGTGCTAAGTGGTGTCCCTCAGGGGTCTGTGTTGGAACCAGTGTAATTAATATAATAATTAGTAACATGGATGAAGGGATCGAGGCAAAGGGATCAGATGGACTGTGCAGAATGGTGCAGTGACACTCCTGAAGGACAAGATGCCATCCAGAGGGACCTGGACAAGCTGGAGAAGTCACCCATGGGAATCTCATGAGGTTTTACAGGACCAAGGGCAAGGTGCTGCTCCTGGGTTGAGGCAACCCTCAGTATCAACCCAGGCTGGGGATGGACAGATCCAGAGCAGTCCTGCTCAGAAGGATTTGGGGGTGCAGGGGGAGTGAGAGGCTGGACATGACCCAGCCATGTGCCCTCACAGCCTGGAGAGCCAAAAGTGTCCTGAGCTGCATCAAAAGCAGCATGGGCAGAGGTGAGGGAGGGGATTCTGCCCCTCTGCTCTGCCCTGGTGAGACCCCACCTGCAGGGCTGCATCAGCTCTGGGGTCCCAGCACAGCAAGGACAGGGACCTGTTGGAGCGAGTCCAGAGGAGGCCACCAAGATGATCAGAGGGATGGAGCACCTCTGCTGTGAGGAAAGGCTGAGATATTTGAGATTCCTAGAGAAGAGCAGGTTTCAGAGTCACCTAATTGCAGCCTTCCAGTACCTATAGGAAGTACAAAAGAAGGATGTGGAAAGACTTTTTACAAGAGCATATAGTGACAGGACTATAGTGAATGTGTTCAAACTGAAAGCAGGTTTAGATTAAATACTGGGAAGATGTTCTTTACTGTGAGAGTGGTGAGGCACTGGAACAAGGCTGCCCAGGGAAGTTGTGGATGCCCCATCCCTGAAAGTGTTCAAGATTGGATGAGGCTTTGAGCGACCTGTTCTAGTGGATGATGTCCCTGTCCACGGCAGGGGGGTTGGAACTGGATGATTGCAAAGGTCCCTTCCAATCCAGGCCATTTTATGAACTTACAGTATCTGCACTGGCCAAGTGACAGGTGATCTTGATAGCAACAGTACTACACAATGTCCTTTTATTCTTAGACCTCTGACACACTGTTCCAAATATAGATAAGGGAAAGAAAGCAAAAGAAAGGGGAACTTATCAAAACAGCTGCCCATGCTAATAGAAAAGATATGGTTGGTACACAGAAATGGTTGTAGAAGCAAAATGCAATGGTAAAATAAAGTTTTCTATGCATCTGGTGGGACTTAGTTGAAGCACACACAAAGGCACTCAATTCCTGCACATAACTAGACTTGACACTTCTTACACTACTTTGCTACAGCAGACTTTCACCAATCAGTCTATATCATTGGCAATAGTCATGACTCAATGTAAAAGCTATTGCCAAAAGGAACTCGGCTGAAACATCTTTCAGTGGCAAAACCTCCCAGAGCAGCTCTTACACATATCGCAACGCATGCACTGGAAAAATTTTTTTTTTTAATTTGAGAAGGAGTACAAGGGATTGCATGCAGTTTGAGATGCTTTTGACAATCTCATTGCAATTTGAAAAAGAAATATGAATTCAGAGGGAAACAGAATGTGCACAACACAAATTGCAAGCAGGATTGTTTATCTGAATTCATATAAACTGAAGATGTTATTTCCCTTAACTGTATACCATGGTGCCTCTGCTACCCAAAGTTTCTTGCGGATGACAACCTTTAAATTTTTTTCATTAAAGTCCTTCCATCTAAGCAACTGCCCTGAGAGATTGCTGTATTTTAATAATGTACATTTCTAGAGAATAATTTAACAAGCTGTGTTAAGAAAGTGATAACTACCGGGATTTCCACCTGCTTTGGTACTCAGCAATTCTCTAACAATAGCAGCAGATGTACCTTTCACACAGCTAGAACATGACCAGAGGGCAGCTATGCACCAATTAAGAAGCTGCAGAACAGCTAAGCAGTGATCACTTGAGCCTCCATGTTTGTCTGCTCAGAATTTATAGGGCACGAACAGGAGCAAAAACGAATGCTACTGTTCTGATTGTGCACTTACCAGTAAAATAAAAGGCTCCAATGGTGTTAGAGAGTACACTGACCTGAAATCCCAACATCTGCCAGTTCACTTAAAAAAATGAACAATGAAAACAAAACCAAGACTTGCTGCAGTTACTCAATGCTGCCAAATAGATACAGAGACATCAGTTCTACACATAACAGAAAGTCCATGTACTCAACACTGTGGTTTGAATGTTTAATGCCATCTTCCCTAAAATCAAGGAGGACAGAGAATGTAATCACTTGTACATTAAGCATAAGTAAGCAAATGCACACTTAAATACAGAGTTGCCTAGGGGACAGTCTGTCAGATGTGGTGGATTGGCCTTGGCTGGATGGCAGCTGCCCACCAAGCCACTCTATGGGTTTTGTGTAAAAGTAGAGAACAATAGAGACTTTTTGACACTCCACAATTACATAAAAGGCAATTCTAACATATCATATCATATATCATATATATCATATCACGGCCTAGATTGGAAGGGAGCTTAAAGATCACCTGGTTCCAAACTCTTTGCCATGGGCAGGAACCTTCCACTAGACTAGGCTGCTCAGAGCTCTAGCCTGGCCTTGAACCACTTGCAGGGGCATCCACAACTTCTCTGGGCAGCCAGTTCCAGTGCCTCACAATAAAGAATATTTTTCTACAATTTAATTTAAACCTGCCTTCTTTCAGTTTGAAGCCCTTTCCTCCTGTCCTGTCACTACAGGCCTTTTTACAAAGTCCCTTTCCACCTTTCCTGTAAGTTCCCTTCAGGTACTGGAAGGCTGCAATCAGGTCACCCCAAAGCCTTCTCTTCTGGCTGAACAAACCAAATTCATGAAGACATTAAACAGCAAAGGAAGATAACCTCCAATAAAGAGTTTTTTCAGCTGCAGCTCATAGCTTGGCTCTCACTACATCATCTCACTTCATCTCTACATTGGCTTTAAACTGCAAGTCCATTGCACAGGTAGAGGGAAACACTGCAAGTGCATGTCTAGGTGGTGCTGACAGATCCAGCACCCTGGAGCCTCCTCAGCAGGCACCATCAGTCCTTCTCTTGCTCTTCCACATAGTCTCAGTATCTGTTTCCTTAACATTTCTTCAACATAACTCCACTCTAGTGAGGCATCAGAGACCTGTTTTCTTATTAACACTATTCTGACAAGAAAGCTCATTGATACACATTTTTCTTTTCCCATTTAATAAGGTTTTCTTCTTTTTTTTCTGTTTCCTGTGCTAGGCCTTCATTAGATTCTTGTCTGGTGTTTTTAACTGATTGGCTATTATTTACTGTGTCATCTAACAATGCAGGTTCTTCCATATCAATACTTTTAAAGCTCTTTGCTTTAGTTCCCCAAAATTAGACCTCTTACAAAACTTTCTCTGATGATAACAAAAAATTCTATATATAAGTAGAATTAAAATTATACCATTGCTTATATAATTTTGTCCTTCCAAAAAGCAGACTGATCCTGGCACTCAACATCTCATCCATGGTCTCTTGGAGGCCCATAGACAAGTTCTACAGAGTCCACTGAAGATGAATGAATGCATACCAACTGTCAGCAGGTTTCAATATCTGCTAAAATCATCAGCACCACCACAGGAGATTTTGGGGTGATCCACAACTAAGTCTGAAAATCACTCAAATTAAACAGAAAATCTTGGAGCACTGTCTGTAGGATTTGGTGGGGGTTTTGGGTGTTGTCATCATTTATACTTATTCCGCAATTAGCAAACAGGACAAAAAGAAAATAATCACAGGGGGAGCCATGCTTAAGACCAAAGACAGGCAAAAGGAATTTTAGCACATCTATGGATCCAGCTTCATTCTTCAAGGTCCCTGATCAAGAAACAGCCAAAGCTGAAGCAGTTTCTCTTTCCACTCTGAATCCTTTCCCCCCATTTTTCACCTCTACACCACCAAGTGAGAGCTACTTAAGTTCAACACTGGCAACACTACCTCTGAGTCTGTCTGTGTGGCCTCATCCCAGGTTCAAACAAAGCTTCCAAAACCATCTCCTACCAATCCAGCCACCTTAAGAGGTACAAGGTTCCTGTGGTTTTACTAGAAAACTTTACTGGTAAGCTTTTCTTACTGCACAGACCAGAGATGGTCAGCTTCTTGCCTGAGGAGAATAACAAGACACTCTTCTCCCACCCAGCACATTTTCCTCAAGGAAACACATCACAGATCATTCAGTCTTCTCCAAGCACACCAAATTACCGTGTTGGTTAGTTACAAGGGCACCTTTCCAGCAGATGGGAGGTGGAGGTTTGGTGCAGTGCTGTGGGCTGTGTTCAGACCTCCTACTGCCCAGGTAAGTGTCCCAGACAGCAGGTTATTATGTGACAGCTGGGTAGCAGCAGTCTGTTTTTCAGAGAGAACTGTAGGAAACACTTTTCTCAGAGCCATTTTTCAAAATCTCCATGCTTGAAGGACAACTCAACACACAAATTCAAGGTAAGCATCCACCTTCCAGGACTCTAGTTCCTGCAGCATTTGGCACTAAAGATGGTGAATTGATCCATTTCCACATCCAGCAGAGAGAACAGTGGAGCACCTCTCACAAGCGATTTTCAGATGGCTGCTGTGGGCATCAGACACTTGTCTGACTGTGGTGAGTCCCTTTCTTCAGCACTTACCTCTCCTCCTCTCACTCCATATTGCACATGAGCATAGCCAGTTCTTGGTTTGGGGTCTGGTATCCAGCTCATAGCACTGTGAAGCTGTTTATTCCTGTCTAGGTTTCATTCATGTGCTGTTGGACTAGATCTTTAAAAGTTCCTTCCAATCCAAACTGTTCTATGATTCAGTGCAGAAGAAAACCAATGTAAACCCTATTACTCCTCATCATTTGTCATACTGCTCAGTCCTGGCCTCCAGGACACCCTATGATCTCCTAACCAATCTTCTGATAAAGTTTTGAGGGGGCAGTATCCAAAAAGTCCCAGAAGCTAAGGATCCTTGGATACTATGGAAAAATTAAGAGACTAGTGCATTGATGAAGTGCTCAAGCAGACCAAACTTCTTTTCTTGCCTACAGACATCTTCTACAACTATAGGCAAATTATCCAGGACTAGATTTTTTCTGAAGAGGCACTTAGATGGGTGAGATGCCACTTTGCTGGATTTTCAAAATCACCTCTTTCCAAAGCTTCAGGCTCCTAGTAGGTTGTTTTACACTTGACTTAAGAAACTTTAAAAGATCTTAAAATCCAGCCATACTCCCTTGCATTTTTCAGTTACAGATATATAAAAGGGAACACTTTTAGCACAAAAGTTGGCAGAAGCATTAAAAAAGCCTTAGAAATGTTATTAAATATTCTCTCCTTTGTACAGGTGTTTGCATGGCTAAAAAATATTGAAAGAGTTTAAACCTGTTGACACTCTCTAGAAGGGTCCTGCTCTCATGGCTGAAAACCAGGATGACATGTGGCTCATGTGCAAAGCAGAAGAAAGCACTCCAATTTTAAGAAGCTGCCTAGTTAACAACCAGCTGATGCCTTATGAGCCCAGTCTATGCTTCTTTCATGAGAATAACTTTTTGCAAAATACATCCTAATACTCCTTTCATCAAGGGAAATTAAAATAGTGAGACCCTGACCACAGAGCCTTACGGGAAACATGGTTCAGCTGTGAAGTTCAGCCAGTAGTGAAATGCAGTGCAAGGCACAAACTACACTTCCCAAGAGACACCATGAGAATATTTTTGGCTAAACTCTCCTGGTTTTCAGCCAAAATAATTTGACAAAAGAACTGAACTATCCCAGAAAACTGACACTTTTCTTTAAAAAGCTACTCTGCCAAAAGTCTTCCTACTTCAAAAGGATTCTGGTTCAAGAATTTTTGGACAGCCCTAGAGATGACTAAAAAGAGTTTTAGAAGCAGTGTAAAATCACTCAAAATAATCAGAAAAAAATAGCCTCAAACATAACACACAATTAGAAATTACACAGTAGATTTCTGCTGCTTCCACGGTGCAATTCTTTGTTGACTGCAGGACTATGCCATGTTTAAAAAGCTATTCTGACTATGAATTTAACTTACATATTATCTGTATTAACCAAAATAATAATTTAATTTTAACATATACATCTTAAGAATTTTATGAAAGACAGTCCAAATATTGTTAAAAGGAATACTCAGTTTGAAAGTCTCACTTCTTGTCTACAACACTGGCACATCTTATGTTACATCAGTAACACACAATATTTCTGGGGTAGTATAATTTTGTGACCTTTAAATTGGTGTTTCTTTTATATTTTCTGATCACTACAATGCTTTAAATGTTCATGATCAGGTAAACAATCACATGAAATACAAAGATCTCAGCTCCTGAGAGGAAAACAGAGGGCAACAGTTTTCTTACATTTGCCACATTTTAAAAATCTTTCAATACCCAAGAATCAGTGTATTGATTTTGCACCAACAAAGTCATAGTATTTCCAGTCCAGTTGCTGTGTTTCACTGTATGACAAGTAATGTTAGTTATTTCAGTTCTCCACAGTGATTTATTTAGCTAGAAAACAATCCCACTCCAAAACTTCACTGCCTATACTGGACACATACATATGCACAGAGGTCAGAATGGAAACTTGCAAGACCCTTATGTATCCCAGTTCTCATAGCTCATGACTGAAAAGCAGACATGTGCCCTGCTGCTTATTGAACTATGGCTTACTCTCATATTCCTGTTCACTTGGACCAAGATTTTGTATCATTATACATCCTTATATCTCACTAAGCATTTCTGCATGGTATTACTCCCAACATGATTTGGGTTTCATCAAGATTGCTCTTAATTATCCACCGGTATAATTCCAGCCTTTACTGGACCTTGTGTCATGTGTTTCACTTCTGGAATGCCAGTCTTTATTCTCTGGTTTGCAGATGTATTAAAAGACCGCTTTTTAAAGTTGAAAACAGACAACTGCCTATGCCTGTTACCAGAAATTACAACTCAAGAATGAAGTAAAGTAAGTTTCAATTGTAGGAAAAGTTAAATTTCATATACTGTTTTGTCCCTCCCTGCTAAAAGGAAAGCGAGTTCTTCCAATGGCATTTGTACATTTTAAATACAACCCCCCCCTAAACTAAGCTGGGATTCAGTGATCTAACCCACATGGGTGCTTCTCAAAAGAAAGGTCCAATGTTATCCAATAGACTTGAGCAAGCTCTTTTTTCCTTTACCTTCCCCTTCTACATGGGGATTGTCAATCATATTTTGCCGTATACAAAGCAGCCCCCTAACAAACATCCAGAATTTTTTCTCTACATGTTTTTACAGAGTGAAAGCATAAAAGTCTCTTACCTTATAGCTGCTGAGAGAATGGGAACTGCACAATGCTCTGTGCCTGCAGGGACACTGCACAGATGAACCTCATTGCTGCTGTTTACAGAAGACTGACAGTTTTTAATTTGAAAAGAGGTTGCCTTTTGCTTTTCGACAGTTCAACAAATCAGACAAAACAGTTGCAAGTGTTATCTGTAAACAGCTTCCTGTTTGAAATAGATCAGCTGTCGTGAAGGACAATAATTAGGGAAGAAGTGTGGGAAAACTGAAGAGGTCCATGATGTAAGCTTTTTATTTTGGGAATGTACTTTTTTGGGAATGCACACTTACTTTCCCCTCCTCCTCTCTAGCAGAGAACCCCTTTTTAACCATTTACATCTATTCAGCTCTAAGCCATGCATGCACACTGCCCCAGCACAACACTTTTCTTGCCTTGCTTCAGCAGATACGAAAACACACAAAATGCAGCACTGAATGTGATCATCTTGTGTGGATAATTAACACACTCTTCCCTTGCTGAAATTCTCTCTAGTCTTACAATTAGCTGCAGCATTCCTGAGTAAAACATGCAGATATTTCCGAGGCATGTCTGAACACCCCAGAACAATGTAAATGCTAAATTTACTCGGCAGGCAGCTTCACCAAATTTTGTGGGGTTTTGTTAAACACCTTTCAGTACAACTTTAGTGTTATTTCACTATAGCTTCTAAATAGTTGTACAACTCTGTTTTTTTACCTTAAACAACTAGACTAGTTTGAGGCCTGGAGTGAAAAACTGCAGTACTCCACACACATTTAAGGAGTAAAAAGCTGGGGCCAGCTGATTCTGGGAAGCAGGATTATGAGCACATCCCTCTCATTTACAGCAGGTTATACTTCAATACATATAAATGGCTTCACTCTCAATTTCCAGAGCAAATAGAGAGTACCACTTGTGAATATATCTGTTAATACCCTCTGTTGAAAAGCTGCTGTATGTCTAAAACTGTAGCTCTGACAGCTACAAAAAAAATCTTCTGAATCGTCTGTTTCAATCTATCCCGTGCCACTGTTCCCTCCTCCCAGTTCTTCCAGGTAATGTTTGAGGGCAGTGGGCTGGGAGCCTGGGTAACCCCCAATATGTGACCTCTCACTGGAAAACCAGGACAGCAGCTAAGGGCAGTAGTGGGAGGTTCCTTTCCATCTTCCACAGTCCCAAGATCAGGAAAGTATCAGAACGCAGGAAAGGTTTTAGACTGAGAGGCTTGAGAAAGCTGCAATAGAACCATCTGTGTGTTCACTTCCTTTATCACTTTTCAGATCTCTTTTGAGGTGTAGGTTCACTCCATTGAGAATTTTGTGCTGTGGTGGGGCTTGCAGTACAAGTTGATGACACGCTACTGATGTACTCTCTTCCTGCTTTGCTCCTGACATTACCAATCCTCTCTCCCAGCAAACCTCTCCCTAAGCATGGGGGGTGCAGCCTTCTTGCCCATGACAGCTCCTGTTTTGTTAGCCCACAGCACTGCACACAATGACCAGGTTTAATGGGAAAGACAAAAACAGGTACAAAAAGAAGTAGTGATGCCTCATACTCAGGACTCCCTGTGGACTACCTACATACAGGTTTCCATGTTGGCCTGGAACCTAGGTACCTCCTCTGCTGCCATCAGCTCCTGTATTTTAACACACACCAAATGGCGATGAAAAGTTAAGGACCAATGATCACTTCCTTGGCAGATTACCTCAGTAAAGAAAGGGCAAAATGGTAGAACCTGAACATAACTGTCTAAGGACCATGCAGCTCTAATTTACATGTTCACTTTTTATGCACACAGGCCCCATTAGTTTCAGTGGGAGTAGAAGGCAATTAGCAGGAATGGGCCCTTGCAGCACTCTGTTGTCAGAAACTTGCCAAGACAAACATTTTATGTAAAGAATGCAGCAAAGTGACTGTAGTCCAAGCCTTTGAAGATCATATTACCATGGCAAAGACAACTCCATTTACATACATATCTAGTCTCCCTGTAAACACAGGCAAATAACTTTGAGGCCAGAAACAGAATTCCATGGAAAAACAGAGCCATTCAGGGAAAGCTGCTAGAAAAGGTAGGACTCAACACCGGGGAAGCAGAAGTGTAAACAAACATAAATGACCAGAGTTGAAAAGTAAAGGGCAAACACTATAAATGCAGTGAAAGTGCTTTGTCTAGGAAAAGGGAGAATAAGCAAGCACATGGTTTTATTCCACATGAGAGACAGAAAGGCATAGTCCTCATACAGAATGGTGTAAGTAACCTTTTCCCACCTCAAAAAACAACTGGAAACTGTGTAGCCATATTGGTGCATCATCTAAATCAGGCTACAATGTGCAAACTGGGTACTGATGCATGGATCTTGTGGGAGCAGCTTAGGTCATCACCAGGTCACAACAGCTGCTGATTATTAAGTTCCTTATTATGTTAACATGCCTGTCCAGGACACTGTAGCACTGCAAGAGCCTTTTAGCCACCCTTGCTGGATAGATGGACGGCCTTCAGAGGCTGCAGTATACCAGTACAGAGAGGAACAAGGAGCTCCTGGACGTACTGAAACACAGAAAGGAAGCCTGAAGAGGGTGGAAGCAAGAATGGGTACCTGGGAGGAATAGAGATTGTCTGGACAACAAGGGACCATGTTTAGAAAGCTAACATGCCCTGAGAGAATTAAATCTGGCCAGAGACATCAATGGCAACAAGAAAAGCCCTTTTAGGTACATCAGTGGTAAAAGGAAGACTAAGGAAAACATGCGTCCTCTCTGCAAGGACACAGGAGACCTGTTTGACACGCTCGAGAGGTGGGCCTGTGCAAACCTCATGAAGTTCAGCACCAAGGGCAAGATCCTGCACTGGTTTAGGGCAATCCCAAGCATAAACACAGACTGGGCAGAGAATGGATCAAGAATAGCTCTGAGAAGAACTTGTTGGTTGAAGAGAAGCTCAACATGAGCCAGCCATGTGCCCTTGCAGCCCAGAAATCCAACCACAGCCTGGCCTGCATCAAAAGAAGTGTGGCCAGCAGGTTGAGGGAAGTAACTCTGTCCCTCTACTCTACTCCCCTCTCCCGAGAGCCTTCCTGCTGCATCCAGCTCTGCAACTCCCAACATAAGTGTTGGCTCCAGAGGGGCATTAATGAACATGATCAGAGCTGGACTGGAGAACCTTTCTAATGAACACAGGCTGAAAGGGTCAGGCTTCTTCAGCCTGGAGAAGGCTCCTGAGAGACCTTCAGGCACCTTCTATTTACCTAAACGGGGTAGGACAGGAACTGGACAGGGTCTTTTTACACGGACATGTAGTGATAGGGCAAGGCAGGAAGGCTTCAAACTGAAAGTGGGCAGGTTTACATTAGCTACCATGATTCCTTTACCGTGAGACTGCAGGGACACTGGAACAG
Source organism: Cisticola juncidis (assembly GCA_013400215.1). Classification (NCBI taxonomy): domain Eukaryota; kingdom Metazoa; phylum Chordata; class Aves; order Passeriformes; family Cisticolidae; genus Cisticola; species Cisticola juncidis. The sequence goes on along the minus strand of VXBR01012083.1, from coordinate 451,496 downwards.
ATGAGAAGTTGTGGATGCCTCGTTCCTGGAGATGCTTAAGGACAGGTTGGACAGGGCTTTAAACAACCTTATTTAGAGGAAGGTGTCCCTGCCCATAGCAGCGGGGGCTAGAGCAGATCATCCTTAAGGTCCCTTGAAACCCAAACCTCTGTTTCTATACAGCAAGACACTAGCTGGACCAGCTACCTCAACTTAACCCACTACTCAACTTTTCCTCAGCCTTTAAATTCAGGTTAAACACCACATTGACACAACTACAAGTAGAATTCTTGGATTCAAACCAAACCAAAACCATGCAGATAAAATCTAACTGGTTGGAAAAGGACAATAAAGTTTTTAAAAAACAGGAAAAATATGCTAATACATTTTAGGAGCATCCAGGAATATTTTTCTACACTTTGCATAGTCAGTTGGCATTATCTTTGTATCTGTAAGAGGATTAAACACAATACCTCCTTAAAACCACAATGGTTATTTAAAAATCTTAAGAGAGGATGACAAGGCCCTGATTCTCCCTTTGGTTTAGCAAAGCATCCAATGGTATCAGCATTTCCCAATCAGATTTTTCCGAAAGATGAAAATTTCTAATACTCAAAATCTTTAAGAAATCAGTTTCTGAGCTCAGTTGCTGGAGCTCAGTTTATTGCAGGTCATCACAAATGCTGTTCTAGTTATTGAAAGTAAAAGCTGCCTCACTAACCAGCCCTTATTAGGCCTCCCAGAGCACCACCAAGAGACCCCTAAAAGTGGCAAGGAGATGTGGCAGATACAGGACTCCTCCAAGTACAGACACGCACACAAGCACGCCAAGCGCACTCTGCCCTCGGGGCAGCACAATGATGGGTCCTGTTCCCTTTGCTTCATGTAACAGTATCTGTTTAGCCAAGAAAATAGGAAACAGCTTTATTAAGTGTTATGACAGGCCTGGTAAAACACAGCCTGTAGATCTGTCCCTGTGAAGACACCCATCTGCATCTGAACATCCTCTTAGAACCACTCCAGCACCTCTGCCCTCTGTGGGCATAGAAAGCAGAAGCTCTCCTTACAACCTGTTCTGTGTGGTACATGAGATGTGTATGGAGAAGGATCAGTGTGGCCACATCAAACCAGGATTAACTTTATTTGCAGCTGTGTAAAACCTGGCCTTTTACTTCACCAGTGATGTTGAACTTGGTTGTTTTTAGTGTAAAAATTTGTAAGCAGCATTCACTGCAGCAATTGTGTTTTTTCTGTTAGTCATCTCTAAAACTGGAATAATCTCCTCAGTGCTTGGATTTAATTCTATTTTTGCTGCTCCAGGGGCAGATCACAACTGAGCCACACGTTAACTCGATATGCAATAATTAAAAATGTTAGCTATTTATCATTTAGCAACACCAAGTAGCAACTGCATGACACTAAGCTTAAGAATATTTTTCCTGAAAACAAGAAAGAGTAACTGGAAGCTGGAAGAGGGTATACATGAACTCAGAGACTTAAATCCAACAAACTTTCTCCTCTTGATGGCAATACGTAAATAAGATCCTTTCCTTGTATCTCTGTAGGGAACAGAGCACTAGTACATAGATGTCCATGTCAGCAGGGTTTTCACAGGAGCACCCTCAAGGCAGCAAGGGGCAGGGCAAAGCCACTTAGTTAAAGCAGCAGTGAATTACTCACACTGATCAGTGCTGCAGTCAGCCCCTGCTGGAGACAGGGAAACCCACACTCCCCTCAGCCTGACCACTAGTCTTCGTTTTATGAGGCTTCATAACTTTCTGTAATCAACAGCTTTTTTTCTGTCATTCTGATAAACGTCTAGTGGCCTAGATAGCACATCCCACAAACTGGAAAAGGTCTAGCTTTTCAGCATTGCTCTGACCTTCAGATGTACTTGAGAATCAAACTCAGGCCTCCCACTTAGAAAATTCAAGAAAAACAGGAATAGAATAATTCTGGCCACAATGCAGGAGTGATAGGATTTTCTTTGAACATTGCTTGGCATGAGATCACTACACTGAAACTCACCAGTTTTTTCCCACTTACACCCAAGAGGGACTACTCAAACATGATACATCATGTATCACCCTGTTAATAAAAGGTAGGCCAAGCACTTACCACCCAAAACTTCAAGCAAGTTCTGTTACACTAGAATTGTGACATGTCTACACACCTTTTCAAAGAAAAATCACCAGGGATCAGTCTTCCTCACAGGCAAAAATGTTTGAAGACATAATGAAATAATGAAATAAACTGAAGCTTTAAGACCAGGTGAAAGTCTCATGACCACTTAACAGATGTAAAGCCCTTGCATCTCATTTGGAGCTACTACAGGAAAGAATTTCAGTATATGGCTCTCTCCACACTGATATTACCTACATACCACTGCTGCAGTCTTGGTACAGAATGCCCCACTGCTTTTTCACCTAGAGCAGCTGATAAAACTCGTGATCAATCGCATGTTCAGAGTTCAACTGTGCCCACATATGAAAGGTATAGGAAAAGTCTAGCATCATCTCACATGGAGTTTGCTGAGGTTAAGGGAACATTTGACACCAGCATTCCAGCAGCCTCATTAGCACTTGACCAGATGGCATCAAACTGACTTTCCAGATTGCAGGCATGCATTTAGTATGCTTGGCAAGGGACAGAGGGAGTTGTCTGACTGTATCACTGACACAAACACACAAGAGAGTCTGTAAATAAAGGTAAGCTAAGACTAAAGTCTTTTGCACACAGCCTTGTAGTATTTTTATGCCACAAAAATTCACCTTTCCTTGTAGATTAGTAGATGTAAAAACTATAGAGCTTTGACAGCATTATCCTTTCCCTCAAAGAATTTGCTTATGGGGCCATTGTGAGTCTTTGCGTATCATACAGTTCAAGAGGGCTTGCAACAAGAGCCAAGAAAAAGCTATAGCCAGCTGGCAATGCCTGGGAACATTTGCAATCTTAATGTTCAGTTCACTGGATTTCTCCTCCTCCGCCTACCCCCTCCCAGTGCTTCAAAAGAAACTCAACTGACATTTTCATCACCGTGAAGGGATGAAATCTGAGGTACATTTCCCTACAAAACAGGAAATGCTGTCTAGCAAAGCCTGCTGAAGATCACCTCTCCTTGCAGAGGTTACACAGCCCCAGCAGACTCACCTGCCTCTAACTAAAGGTAGTTAACATCTGGCAAGTCTCCAAATACTCCCCAAGCTGCTTCTTCAGCCCACACCAGCTAAGGCCTGTTTGCACAGGCTGCCATCTGTGACTGTTTTAGTGGAAAGCTTAGTAATGTGTCTGACTCAAGACTGTGTTTTTGGGGGTCTAGACAAGGTAGCATTTCCAATCTGAGTAACACTCATTTTTGCAAAAACTTGAATTCAAAAGTTATGGCTCCTCTGCTGTAAGATCTTAGAATTATTCTCCATAAGCAGACAGGATTTGGGGTTATTATATACCTACAACTCTTCTCATCTAATTCTATGGGAAGCTGATACATTCACTTCTGCTGAATCATTCAAGATGAACAATAGTCAAGGAATAAGTAAGGAATTAAGTTATACTCCAGAGACAGAAGTCTAAAAAGAAGATGGGCAAAGACCTTAAGGTAAACAAACTTCTTCAAAGATACAGACTGCTTTTTGTGCAAATATTCAAGCTTTGTCAGCAAGTAACTCGAAATTAACTACTAATTGCAACAGGGCACGTTTTCTTTCTCTTTGCATTCTTGGCACAAACAGTAACAGCACAGGACTATCAGTCCCGCCCTACTATATCATGGCATAACTTTTAAAATCTTAGTTTTTTCAATGCAAAAACAATGCAGAACTTTTAACCCTTTACCTCCCCATAGCTAAATAGGTGTCAAATGGGAAGCAAACAAAACTAATGTCAATGGAAAAAAGAAGTAAAGGTACAAAGGCCCTGTGAGTGGCACTTATCCTCCATCTAGTCTCAGGAAGGAAAATGCAAGTTATAAAGAGCTCCTGTCACACAACTTGTTCCCAACTTAGCTCTCCACTTAGTGGACTGACTCCAAAATTAGTTATCTTTTACTGTATTAAACCTTTACTCCTAATACTATGTGTAGTACAATCAAGTACTAAATTCATATCATTTGCTGAGAACTTTACATGACCAACTAACTCCTCACTCCCTTCTGAGCTTGTGTTAACACACTTTACTTAACACTGAATCAAAAATGTAGTGTTTCTGAGACATTATCAGCTTTTGGAGGCTAAAACATCTAGTCCTTCCCCACTTCCCCCTATATCACCAAAATGTACAGAACCATGTTAAAACATCATCTGATAAAAAAACTTAACACTTCTTGAAAGCAAGATCAATACCTAAAAATCTGTTTTTGTCCAGTGATGTAATCGAGCACCCAGAAGTAAAAATTCTTTCCCATTTCAGTCTGATCAAGGTGAGAAGATAGTTACAGAGCCTGCTTTTAGGTGAAAATTGGTAGTAAATGTTGCCATTTAGAGCAAGTCAAGTTACCTCAAAATCAACCTTTACCTCCCCCAATCTATTTCCTAAGAATTCCAACCCCTTATCCAGATATCATTTCCACGTGTTTTATGAGTCACACACCACCTGCTAGTTCTTCCAGTGTCGGGAATGTGTAAGTCTCCAACTGGTATCTCACGTGCAAAACTCAGGAGTTCCACTGTTCTACAGCGATTCTCCGTATTTTCACCAGAAGGTGAGATTTGGAATACTTAGGTTTTTCACAAATTCTTTTTGCAGATTCTGGACTCATATCCAGTTGTGTTGCAACAGTGACAAGAAAAACCTAAGAGGGCTACCATTAAAATGCTGGGGACTTAATACTTTCACAGGTGTCACTCTCCAGACAGTGACAAAGTCCCATGAACCAGTTAATACCGATCTGTGTTTAGAAATTCAAAATTTAAATGAAATTACTCTGTTATATGAACAGTTGTTTATTCAGCCATTTTTTGCATTTTACAGCTGGAATTCTGGAAATTCAAACACCACATCTTTCCCTGTGAGCTTCTTGTACACACCAGAAAATGTTTCCACCTGTGAAGACAAATAAATCTTGTTTATACATGCTGTGTAAACACATAACTCTAAGTTAACACATACTTAAGCTGCTATCCTGTTTGCCAGTGCATCTCCACCTTAGGCCAATTATTTTCTTCTAAATTAAGGTAGCTGAGGATTTACACAAAAGATACATTTGCTCTAGAGGGTTTGGTACCTCTCTGATTTGCAACTAGGTGAAACCCTGAGAGCTGAGTAGGCCCAAACACCAGCCTCCAATTCCACCCCCTGCTTCCCACCAGAAAAAAACTATGCAAAGTGCAGGCTTTACTGAGCACATCTGTTAAAGGTCAAAACTAAGTGCTTCACTTGGAAAACAACAAAAAGAAAAGCACAAAAAAAACAACCCAACCAACCCATATACATACAAAAAACCCAATAAAGCACTGTCTGGTCCCATGAGGGAATCAATATAACTACTTTATAATCCAGAGGCTTTGGCAAGTTGAACTAGAGTTTTAGTTCAAAACCGTCTTGCCTCTGTCAGCACCCACTCCAAATACAAATAGAAGCATCTTCACAAGCCAAAAGGCTAGTCTTCTTCTGTATCCCTAAATAGTCTTTTAGGGATGTCAGAATGTCACCTTCACCTGCATGAAAAAGTAAGGTTTTTTATTTACCTTGTGTTCAACATTGTTCTGTTGTGCTTTGTCCAGATGGACTTTTATAAGCCTGCTGCCATCCAGCTTTACACGGATTCTCTTGCCCACGATTTCACTTGGGAAGACCAGGTCCTCAAGAATAGCATCGTGCACTGCAGTAAGTGTACGGCTGAAATGCCACGTTTAGATGGTTAAAACACATCCTCTTGAAAACTCGCCAGTTTGACAAGGTTTAAATCTTCCACAGAATGCTTTGGCTAAAAATTCAGTGTTGTTTTTTCTCTTTAATGCCACAGTGTGACAATACAACACTATCACAGGGCATGCAAGCTAAATTCTACAGAGTGCAGAAACTTAATGACTGCAAAAGAAAAAGTAGCCAGGTTTCTGACCTTTTAGATCACACATTGTTTTGTGGCAACAGCTCTGAAACATTCTTCTCTTTCTACACATTTAATAAAAACTTAAATCAAAATCAAACTGCTCCATCTGCAACTCTGCCAGAGACACTGACTGAAAGAGTTAAAGTACGTAAGTATCCTCAGCTGCACAGAATACATTCATGGGAGACCCTATTTTCAAACACTGGTTTCTTCATCTGCCTAAACCCATGGAGCTTAGAAGACCAACGTAATACAGAAAAGGACTAGCTGGTTAATTGAGTCCATGCCTAGAAGACTGTTTGAAATCTCCGTGCGTGTTCCTGAACCTTCCAGAAGTGAGCCAACATGAGATAAGGTGGCCCAGGTTATTTTACATGAGTCTAGAGGACTAGTAAGTCTTCCCATCTGCGATTTCAGGGCAGTATCACTAGTGACTAACACCTGTGTGAACAGCAGCACTTCATACCTGCTGAGACTGGTCTGGGGACACAGGCAACAACACAGCAGCCTGGTCTCATCCCAGGCTGAGACAGGGGCAGTCCTGCACACCTGCCCTCCCTCTGTGTGCTACTCAGACACAAATGCCAACTTTTCTAACCACTGTGCAGTGCAAGTTTTAGTAGAACAGAGTCCTCCAGAGGCACGACTGCAGCTACGTGAGAATTGTGCAACTGTACTGTTAAGATCCATGCCTGAAGACTGCACAATACAGTAACACACGACACAGGTATAATACTGAGGGGACAGGGAGAAGCTACAAGACATGCCATGTGTCATAAAGAGCACAGACTTTTAAGACACAGACTTACATAATGATATAGCAACATACAGATGAGGCATTGACATCCACAGAGACACAGCAGTGTTGCATGTCTAGCAATCAAGTGACTAGATGAGAGCAGGGAGGCCATTTAACACAAATTGCTACACTATTGCTATATCAAATTCATATCCAGAGGGACTAGTACTCGTACCTATGCCCCTCTTCAGCCACTCTCTCCCTCATTGCATCCCCTTCCAGTGTGCCAGCCTTGACTTCTGCACAGTCTAACATGTGATGTGGAAGAGGCTCTTCCTACAACTTAAAGAAAACATAGTTCTTGTCAGCACACTGTGGTAACAGAGACAGCAGGTTGGGGATCCTTAAGCCAGCACTGCTAGCTAAAAATTTGCTTCAGCTGAAGCTAGAAATACAAATCGAGTGCTAAGAAATGCAACACAGTGCCCAAAGGTGAGCTTTCTACTGAACACTTCAGCAGTCAATGACAGATACTATTTCAAGCAGTAGGAGAAAGGACAAGACCACCCAATCACTTGAATGACTTCTTAAAAACTCAACTAACCATTACTTGACTAAACTATCAGGTATAAAAGAAGGCTGTCATACAGAATCAGTATAATTTACTAACCTCCTCGGACGCTTTTGCTTGTTTTTTGTGCGGCTTTTTCTCGTTGGCTTGGGCAGAATCCTTCTCTGTTCAGACAAGAGAAAAACAAGAAGGCATTTCTCAGTATCTGGTGGCAAAGCATTCCCCAGCACATGCACCTTTTCATCCCACACTAGAACAAGAAAGTTACATCCTCCATGAAAGAACTTCGCATTTCACCAAGTCCCCACTGCTGCCAGCTGAAAACATTTTAGCTAACATCCACCCGACACTCATTACATTTCCTGCTGGTACAATGAATTACAATCACTGTTACCCTGAATGGGTAATGCAACACTGGAACATGCATGAGTCTGGACTACATCACCTCCAGATATCCCTTCAAATCAGCAATTTATGATTCTAAGTTTTTTACCTGAGCAATGAACACCACATGCTTTCCACTAAATTTCTTCTCCAGCTCCCGAACTAGCCGCACCTGAATCTTCTGGAAAGATTTCAGCTGAGGAACTGGTACGAAGATAATGATGGCTTTTCTGCCACCACCTACTTCAATTTCCTGAAACAGAAGTAAGTAACACATAAGCATTAGCTGGGGCTTGAGAAATAATGTTTGGTTTGATTATGAATCTTCCCAGCACAGGTATTGATAGTCTTGCTTCTGACTGTCGGGTCAGGAGCGTGTCAGAGAGCAGTTACCTGCCTTAATGCTCTACACACAAAGCACTGAACAGAAGAACTTTCACCAGAGCACTGCAGAGGAGTGATCAGGCAATAAATCCCACCACCCTTCAGAATCACATCCTCTGAACACCAAAGGCCATTCTTTCTGAAGGATGAGACTCAGGTGACAGAATTGTAACTATACTGAATGCTTACCATCACATCTGCAGTTGTGCTGATACAAAGTTTCAAAAATTACTGAACACTAATGCAAACTCCAGACAAAGTTTAGGGGAATAAATCTCTTCCTACTGCTTCATGAGAATCACCTTCTGTCCACCACTTGCCTAGGCCTGCATCACTGCTCAATCAAAACATTTGTCACCCCTCCAAATACCAACAGGATTACAATACACTAGGACAGGTTATTTCTCCCCTAGTTTATCTCTCCAGTAGTTGATCAAATCCAAAGTTCACATAGGCTTACAAGGCACTTCTCCCATGAAACTTGCTGCAGAGACATCCTCACTCTCCAACAGAACGGAAGGATGGATTGTTTTTCACCAGCTACCTTCTCATATGAGCCAACTCAGATGCCCATGGGAGATGTCTCACAAATAAAATCAAACAGCTGAGTAAACAACAATCATGTTTCTAAAAGCCCCTGACTAAGGACAGCTGGCACTGCTGTACTTCCAGAGTGATGTGGTTTCTTCTGAGGACCCCTCAGCTCATACACCAAGCTGCTTTTTGCATTCCCAGATTTCTTAACTCAGTTCTAAGTAGGCAGGCCCCTGTGTCTGTACTGGTGGGCCTGGGCAAGAACCAAAAGCAGCCCGTCAAAGTTTCTGATTGCAGTGACCAGCTCCATTGCTGCCATCCAGTCTCCCAGGCTGGCAAATTCTAACACTAATTTTCCTTCTTCTTTTCCACTAATTGCCTTCTCTTTCTCGATGTTTCAGCTGCCTACATGATCTAAAATTGCAATGTACAAGCAGGCTAAGCTACACGATCAAGTCAGTCTATTGCCTTAATCTACCTGCCATCTATCAATGGCACATGAAAGACGCACAAAAAATTTTTTTGAGAGTATTGCAGATTATGTTTGTTACAGAAACTCACAGACCAAGTTTCTGTAACATCTACATTTCCAGACAGTATCTACATGCAAAGAGCCAGTTTCAGACCCCAAACCCAGTCTGCAGACACAAAGCAGAATCATCATTTTAAATACTTTTATTTAACACACTAACTTGTTATTTGGGCTTTTACAGTGACTTTTCAGATTAGTTCCTAAGAAAATCACTATTACAGAATCCTATGTGCTAGCAGCAAATACCAGAAGCCACAACAGCACATAACAAAGCCATCACAGGCCATAAGGGCTTGACACACCATTCACTTAGTACATTAACACCCACAAAAATTAAACATACACAGAACAGGTCACCATCCAGTTCTTAGTGGAGAAGGTCCAGCCTACCTTAGCTGCTGTGATGTTCAACTCCCGCAGTTGAGCTTTTAAGTCGGAGTTCATTTCCAACTCCAGCAGAGCCTACAAAAGTGAAGTTGAGGAATACATACACTTCAGTTCATGAGAAACTGAGACCAAAGTGTGTCCACAGTACCAAAGAGCAGATATAGACTTCTAACCACAGTCAGTATGAAAGACTTCCTGTAAGACACACCAACATCCAAGAAGTTTAACTAATGGAAACAAAAGCTAATTGACTCAATTCTCAAGTAAAACTAGGAAACAATACACGTTGAAAGGATCAGCCGCAAAGGTCAAGGTTTGGACAACTGTCTTTATAACTTGATATAAGTTACCGAAGAGCACAAGGAAAAACAACATACCTGGGATATACCAGACTCGAACTCATCTGGCTTCTCGCCATTAGGCTTCACAATCTTGGCGCTAGAGCTGAACATGGCCTTTCTGCAATGCAAAAGAACACTTCGGCTGTCACCATGCATGTGTCACCTGTTCCAAACAGAGCCAGGACACTGCAACACGGCTACTACGCAGCCACACGCTCCAAAACTAAGCCAGAGAACGCCCCACAGGCCGGGCCAGCCCCAGCACGCCATAGCAGGGGGTGCCTGGCAGGCCACAGGAAAAGCGTCCCAGGGAGCGCGGGGCCTGCCCACCTCGGGACCCGCTGCAAGGCCCCGAGAGCCCAGGGAAGCGGCACCACCCCTCACAGAGCGCCACGAGCCGCCCGACGGGCCCGCGGCACTCCCGGGCCCCACACCCGGCCCCGGCNAGCTCTCGCGAGAGCAGCACAGATCGCGGCCTGGGAAGGCGCTGGCTCCGCCCACCCCGGTGAAGCCAGAGCAGGAAGAAGGGCAGGGCGGGCAATGCGAACACACCGCCAATCCGCGGCGGTGAAGCCCGAGCGGACATTGAGAGTCCTGGCGTGGGGGGTGCGGGCTGGCACATGCGCAGTGCTGCGGAGCGCGGCGGGCGGTGCGAGCTGCGCTCCCGTCCCGCCTCAGCCTCTTGTGCTTCCTGCGGCAGGGAGCACTGGACAGGGAGGGAAAGTCTGCGCTCGTCTGCTCTGGCCCTCGCTGTTACGCCGAACCTTCGCCGAACCCCCGCCGCACCTCTCACGGGCTGGACTCTCGGCCTCTGGTGTCGAAATGCCGCTCCTGTAACAGCGACCAGGATCTCGGCCTTGGCACCGCGGTGCGCTCGGTTTGCGCAGCCCGCGGAGGAAGCGCGGCTCTGCCTGCGCCGCGGAGCTCCCGCTCTCTCCCTCCATCCCTCCCGCCAGGGCTGTGCAGGATGGCAGCAGCCACCGTTCGAACAGCAGTGGCAGAGTGGATGGTGTTTTTCCCTGCCCTCTCCGTTTCATCATTCCGCGTTAATTTAGTGGTGTGGGAGTTCACCCTGATGTTCAGTCCTTTTCAAGACGGAAGACACGTGATGGAGCAGTGCTGGCACAGTCATTCCTGGCCTGCAGCGAGGCGTTGAGCTGAAGAGCCCACGGCCAAAACCATGCTAGGGAGCGTGCTGGCAGCCCGGGAGTGTGGGCAATCGCCTGCCTGCACGGGGCAGCCTGGCTGTGGTTTTTGTTTGCCTCTGTAAACATGACCTCTCAATTGCTTCCACTAAGACAGTGTCACTGTAATCACAGTTACCAGACTGTTGTTAGGCTAGAAATACTGCATGAGTTTTCAGCTATACTTCAGGTACTAACTCAAGGTGAGAGTTCTGGGCTCAATGTACTCTGTCATCAGTAGAAGCACTCTTTTTTAATACTATGTCATTATCTAACAAAGAAGGCTCTAATAGCACTTGTACACTGATAAGCAGAACAAGCTGTACTTTCAGTTTTGAAAGAAGTGACTTGCATGTTGATTCAAGTAAAAATGCCTGGGTGTAACTGAAGTGAACTGGGTGAACTGATCTAACTGAAGTGGAGCTAAAACCTTGCCTTGACAAAAGATCCCCATCTTGACACTTGCTTGATGGCTGATTTCTTGCTCAAGGGAAAGTCCCACTTGGAGGCAGGAATGGGGTTCTGTGCTCAGATTCCCTGGATTACCCTAAGAGCAACCAGTTTAAGCTTGTACCAACTGTACATTTGCTGTTACCATGTAATGCTGTGTGTAGTCTGTTACTTTACAAAATGCAATACTGGAGTAATAAGCTCTTGTAAACAAAAACGTAACAAAGAGACAACAACGCCAAAGAGAAGTGTTATCACACTAATACACATAGTAATTATACGTAATATTGAGCCTATTTGTTGATTTTGCAACAGAAAGCAAAATTAATGCCAGTATTTAGCATTCTTGGCATTTTACTGGGCCACCCTTGTAAATCCAAAGACAGCACTCTGCAGCTCTGGAACCATGTGTTCAGCTTTGTCACAGGGATCTGTATTAGAGCTATGAGGGAACAACAGCAGCTTGGATACCTTGGGCTGTTTCTGGAGGTGGCTACAGAGGTGCCCCCATCTTTGCTACTTTGATCTTGTTAGGAGCTGAGGTACTGAATTTGGCACCCACCCTGCTCCCAGCTTTGGTGTCCCAGTATATAACAGTCCAGGTGCTAAGGTGCCAGACATCAGTGACAGGATGAGGAGCAGTAGCCATAAACTAAAACTTGAGAAGTTTCAGGTCAACATGAGGAAGAACCTTTTTACACTAAAAGTGGCAGCTGCCTGGGTAGGTAGTGGAGTTTCCCTCTCTAGAGACATTCGAAACCCACCAGGACATGCTCCTGTGTCACCTGCACCAGCTGACCCTGCCATGGCAGATGATCTCCAGAGGACCCTCCCAACCTGCACCAGCTGACCCTGCCATGGCAGATGATCTCCAGAGGTCCCTCCCAACCTGCACCAGCTGACCCTGCCATGGCAGATGATCTCCAGAGGACCCTCCCAACCCCAAGACTCTGAGATTCCCTGAAGGTGTTTCTCCCCATTCCAGAGGCCACGTCGACACAGGGCTCAGCTGGAACACATGTACCTGGAGCCTGGACAACAGGATGAGAAGCAGCTTAATGACTTTGTTCAGCTCCAGCCTTTTGGACGTGCTAAACATGTCAACACACCTGAGAGGTCTCCTTTGCCTTTTAGCAAACGGGGCTTCCAGAACGAGCTGGTTTGTGCAAAGCCGATGCGAGCTCACACACCTTGTGCCCCACCCCGAAAACAACAGCTGATTTAGGTATTTTAAAATGCCATTATTGGCGCGGGGAGGGAACAAAACCAACCAAACAAAAAGGCCAAGCCGTACAAAACCCTGCGCTGTGGGTTTTTCTGGTACTTGGGCCCCTCCGGCGGCCCGTAGGAGGCCCCGGCGCTGCCGCAGCGCGGCGGCNAGTGAGAAGGACGCCTGGAGCTTCGTGCGGAGCGGCCTCCCGGGGCCGCCGCAGCAGCAGCCGGAGCCGGCAGGTAGCGCGGCCCGGGAGGAGAACGGGACGGAGGGTGGGCGGCCCGGGGCAGGCACGGCGGCAGTGCCGGGGCCGCGGCTGCTGCCGAAACGCGGGCACCAGCCCCGCTCCGTTCCCCGTCACTGCCGCAGCGCCGTGCCC
>VXBR01012083.1:427750-438323 GCA_013400215.1 Cisticola juncidis | reverse complement strand
GAATGTGCCAGTGCACTGGAAGTGTTTCTGGGGCTGTTTGGAGAGCGTTGCTTGTTACGTATCCGTGTAAGGTGTAAGGGCCCTTGCGTGTCTATTTCCTATTCGATTTTATTTAGGATGAAGAATGACTGGTGTATTCTGCTTCTTTTTAGTAATAAGTTGGGGTGGTGTCAGATAACGGACTGACATTGCTAATAGCTGCTAACAACGGTTATCTTTAGAAGCAATCGTTTCAAATAAAATTTGATGTTGCTGAACTTCCTTTTTTTTTTTTTTTTTTTTTTTNTAGACGCATTTGGTTCTCCAGCTTTAACACAAGAAAGTGGTAGCCAGAGAGAGGAACCAGAATTAAACACCGTTTGTTACAGTACATGTAAAAGGCCATATGAACAGACTACAAACGAAGAGCAGATTGCAAAGCGTATAAAACATGATGAAGTACATTCAGCGTGCTCAACACCAGCAGTCAGTGAAGATAAGTTTTCATATATGGGTGAGGCCTTTGGTCATTCGTTTAATTATTTTCATTTGTTTATTCTCTGTGACAAGCAACAAGTGTAACTGTTGGAAAGCTTGTAGGGAGGTTTGTGTATAGCAGCATCAGGCCTATTATTTATTTTTGAAATTAATATGTGAACCATGATCTATTTGTTCATATTGTCTTTCAGTGTAATTTTGATTTTTTTAACTGGTATGAATATATATATAGATATATATTTATAATCTATATTTCATATATATAAATATAATCATATTGCTATAGGTGTTATTTGATGTGTGTCTGGGCTACAGATTATATTTAAATGTTTGGATGTAGCTAGGAAGTTGTGAAGAAGACAAACTGTTGTGAGAAGTATTGGACTTGAGGTTTAAGTTCTTCAAGAGGCTGACTGGTTTGACAGCAGTGAATGTATCAAGCTGCAGTGGGACTTGTGTTGTTCTGCACTGCTAGTTTACATGGTTTCTGCAGTTACCTTTTGGAAGGGCTCTCTGGGGAGGGAAGTTTTGGGGATTAATATACTGGCAGACACTTCTTCTATCTTAAATAGTGTTTTTGAAGAAGTCCTTGAACTTCTGATTTTGGTATTTTTTTTGTAGGTGACTTTGCAGTTGTTTATACAGATGGTTGTTGCAGTGGTAATGGACGTAACAGGGCACGTGCTGGAATAGGTGTCTACTGGGGACCAGGCCACCCTTTGTAAGTAGCTCAGTGGGCTTTTTTATTATTACTAATATATTCTCTTTGTTTTTATGTGATTTACAATACTACACTCCTTTTAAATATTGAACTCTGTTGGTGAGACTCACAATGACAGTGTTATGAGACTAAGTCAGGAGATACTGAGGGGAACAGAAAAGACAGCCTCTCTGGGAAAAATCAACTGGAAATAATATTTTAGGGGGCTGAAGCTAGAATTCAGGTAATGTGGAAAGTTAAAATAGAAGTCTCTGTGCACAGAAAATGACAAATGTAATGTCATATTGATGTCAGGTCCAGGTATGCAGGTTGTTCTATGCAGAGGAAGGCTAGAGCTAGAATATCCATTCATCCTTTTTTATAAAAACAAAAGTAACACTCTTGTCTTTATTTTGTTCAATGTGTAGCTATTATACACCATTCTGAATATTTGGGGTAACTAATCCACTACTTGTTTTTTGGACACAGAAACACCAGTGAAAGACTTCCTGGACGGCAGACCAATCAAAGAGCAGAAATCCATGTAAGCAGCAAATGCCCTAAAATCCTTTTCCATGTTAGACTGTAGCTGTACTTTCATGCCTATTTCAACTCTGGTTTACAGAAACCAGTCTGGAGCTCTAAGGGAAGTGTGCAAAATATTTAGAGTTATGACTTCAAACAAACAGTTATCTTCAAGTTTTATTGGTCTTTATTTGCTGTGAACTAGGTAATTTACCTTTAGAATTCCTAAATGCCACCAAGCACAGCTATTTAAGCAGCCTTACATTAGGGAAATCTGGCTCTCAAATCTGTATAGATGCCCTTGCATTTTTAATGTGTACTCAGACCTTAGAGTGAGGGCTGCTGAGTATTGTTAGAGAGGAGATTCGGCTTCATATGGTGGCAGCATCAGAATATCGTAATCCCTAGAGATATCTAAAAAATATTTCTAGGCTTCTGACTAACTTCTATTGGCGACAGCAGATTTAGTTGTCTCCCAGTGATGGTATTGCTGCTATTCCATGCTCTGTATTTGGAGACAAACTGAAATGGGCAGCTGATCTGCTTAGAAACTACAAAGTTCATTATAGAGGTGGTGTTGGTGTGCCAGTGGTCAGACTTTTCATTAAAGAGCTTTTCACTTCTACAGCCACACCCAGCCACTTCTCTCTGTGATATTTCAGAGCACTAAAAAAAATTCCAGCCTGTTAAGGCTTCCAGACTTTTGGAACCGAATTCTTCCTCCTCAAAATTTGATAGTTAGAAAACGTGCCACAGAGCTACTCCTTCAGCACAGATTTGAACATCAGAATGTTATGAGGTTTTGTTTGCTGTTGAAACTTAAGTGCCTGCCTCTTAGCCTGAATCATAAAGGTGTCATCTGCAATGCACAATTTTCTCTACACTAAAACATGTTGATAACCACTGGTGGAGAGGTTACAGTAAGAGTGTTAGCTGTGTTAGCATTAGGTACCTTGTTGCTATTTTAATTCCATGTGCTCAAAATCCTTTCTGAATTGTGGTTGTTTTGAAATGTTCTTAAGGCAGCCTGCAAAGCAATAGAGCAAGCCAAGAGTCAAAACATCAAGAAGTTAATAATCTACACTGATAGCAAGTTTACTATTAATGGTAAGTTAACAATTTTCATTTTTCTAATCCTAAAGACACTGCATGGTTTTTTCATTACATAACACACACAAAACATGCTGAGTCCTGGAGAGAGGAATATAGGGAAGACAGTGCATAACTTACTACTTCTGACTGCTGGGGGGAAAACTTCAGAATATCTGACACTGCCTGCTAACTGCATGAAACAGAAGTAGAGTCTAAGTGTTACAGTAAATGCTGACAGAAGTAAAAATATGATTTGTGTCTTGAGGTGTTCAGTGTGACACAATCTAGAAAAAATGTCATTCATGTACAGGTTGTTAAGGCTCTACTCAGAAAATTATGTGAAGCTGGTGTGGTAACCTGTAGGTTTTTTGTTGTTTTGTTGTTTTGCTTGTATTGGAGAGGCTGTCTACACACCTGTGAAGTACATTCAAGCTCTATTTCTTCCAAGCTTTTAGACTATACTGGAAGACTAGCCAGAGATGTGTGCTTAGAGTATGTATTAAAAGACCTGGAAAACTTAATTTTATACTCTATACATATCATATGAAGCTGCCAATAAGACTTAATGTCTGAAAAAAACTCCCTCTTTCTTCAAGATCTTCAGATTTTGTTCCTGTGGTAATCTGGAACTGCATAAGTGTTTTTGCTGGGGTTTTTTTCTCAATTTGACAAAGGCAGTACATGTTTTGTTGTTTTCAGATTACTTTGGAGACTTGATTTTGTGGTTTTTTTTTGAAGTAACAGTGAACAGAAACTTAGTGCAACTTATGGCTGAAAATTAAATGTTCCTGGTTTTGCCTTAGTCTCTTTGGTTTTGCTTGCAGTTTCATTTTACATTTTGGGTCACTGAGGTGCAGGTTCCCTACTTGTTTAAACAAAAATTTTTCATAAATGTGTCTAGGAGTTATTTAAAAATGTCAGAGAAGGAGGCTTGTAGTTAAGTATAAATGGATGTAATTTGGGTTTTAGGTGGTTGGTTTGTGTGTGTTTGTGGGTTTTTTTGGTTTTTGTTTTGTGTTGTTTTGGGGGTGTTTTTTGGTGGGGGTTTTTTTTTTGGTGTTTTTTTTTGTTGTTGTTGTTGTTTATATTCAGGTCATGAAAGCAGTAAGGATATGTTACATTGTCCACTCCAGCAAAGATACAAAAAAAAAAACCAAACCAAAACTCCACAAACCTTAACTAGTGATATAGAAAATTCTCTGGCAAGCAGTAGACTTTGTTGCTATATCTCAAACAAATCCTTAGCTTCAGTTTATTGAAGTTCATGAGTACAATGCATATGTAAGATTGTAGTCTTTAAATATATGTTTGGAAAAACATGGTCAGGTAGTTAAGGTAATAATGAAAAAATATAATCCTAAAAGACAGCAGCAGAGAACCAAACAAGAATTGTCTTTTGTCTCCAATGTTTTTGCCTGAGACTTTGTACAGAGGTCATGTCTTGTGTCTTGGTTTGAAAGACAGGTGTCTGCTAGGGAGGGGCAGGACCT
This sequence comes from Cisticola juncidis, assembly GCA_013400215.1. Lineage (NCBI taxonomy): Eukaryota > Metazoa > Chordata > Aves > Passeriformes > Cisticolidae > Cisticola > Cisticola juncidis. The sequence continues at coordinate 434,039 of VXBR01012083.1, read as the reverse complement.
CCATTGGAACAGACAATTCAAATCCCCTCCTTCCAAATGATAATTTGGAAAATTAAAGGGGCTTTCAGGCAGAGGTACGGGGATAGGAATAACAGTTCTTTACTAGTATGTAAAGAACAAGGCAAACAAACACCAACAACTACAGCATCAAAAATAAACAGAACCAGGAACTTCGAGGGGCTTTTGCTTCATCAAAGCCCGGGGCAGTCTGATCCCTTGGGACTTCGGGAAACCAAGCTGGAACGGTGGAAAATCCTGAGCTGGTGGAGAGATCAGAAGCTCCACCACGATGGTAGCTGGAACGGCAAGGATGTCCCTGCAAGGCAGGACAGTGCAGGGCTACAGAGTAGCAGAAAGCCTCAAAGCAGCACCGAAGAAAAGCCGGCGGCAGCACAGGGCCGGCCCAGCTCCAGCAGGGCAGGAGGAGGCGAGCTCAGAGTTCCTGGGCACCCGAGCAGTCGGTGGCAGATTTCCCAGGACCGGACTCGGTGGTGGCAGTGAGCTCCTCCCGCAGCAAGCAGCGGCCCGACTGTTCTCTCTCTGATGCCGAGAGCAAGAGCGAGTGTAGCTGCCCCCACCCCCGTCCTTTACCTGCCCCCAAACCTCGAGGTATCTTATCCCCTCCGGGAGAAAATTCACAGAGAGCAAAAAAAAGTGTAGCCCAGTGCTACACTCTCTTTTGGCCACTTCTTTGTTTTCCTCTTGCACCCATAAGTACTCAGTACTTAGTTTCCTGGCAACTTAAGGGAAAGAATTCTGTAAGGAAAAAACCCAAATCTAACCCCCAACATCTTGTTAAAAGACTTGGCTCTATCTTGATCCTTGCTGGCTTCTTTAATAGCACTCTTACTCCCTTTGCACAGGTATTACAAGCTGGGTTGACAACTGGAAAACAAATGGCTGGAGAACAAGTTCAGGAGGAAGTGTAATAAATAAAGAAGATTTTGAAAGACTTGATAATCTAACAAAAGACATAGAAATTCAGTGGGTAAGTTTGTTGTTTCTTATTTTTAATGAGATCTTTAACATGCTTCTGGTAGAAACTTAAAAATGTGATCATAACTAAGAGTTTTGTAGACCATAATACTGTACATTAAGTAAAACTGGAAGTACAGAAAAGCTGCTTGTTGTGTTTCAAGCAAATTAGCAACATAACCTAGATTCTTGGAATCAGTATTTCATTTATTTAAATGATTATTTGTATGTTTCCTGTCCCTTATTATTGCTTAGAAAATGCTTGCAATAATTAATTTTAGTTTGTTAAGTGCTGTTAGTAGATGCAATTGCTGTTACTAGAAATCTGGCTTTAGAACATAACTGGTTTTTGTGTCATAGCTAAATTTCTGGATTTGCTTGTTAGAACCCTTTGGGATGCTGGTTTGTTGGAGTAACTCAATCACAGGAGTGTCTTTGAACTGGGAAAACTGAGCGTGTGTAATCCCAAATAAACTAGTTCTAGTTTTCTGTGCCTTAGTTGTGTTTCTTCTAAGAAAAAATGGTACAGTAAGGTCTTTAAAATAACAATTTTTAAATAGTTTTGCTCTCCAATAAAGAAGTAAACCAACTTCTATATAGGTATTTCTGGTAAAATGTATTTTTCTGTAACCTCTAATAATCAGTGCTTAACACTTCAGGGAATACATTCCTTCAGCTCTTAAATTTTAGCCTAATTAAGGCATAAGACCACTGAATTGAGAAGATGTGTGTACAGTTGAGTTTGCAGCTGCTAATGGCACGTCTACTCAGCTTCTGTCTTTACTCTGTAGAAAACAGGATCATGTAGATATTGAATGTGCAATTTTTTGATGGGAATTCATTGCAGGTATTCATGTTATTCTGTGTTACAGAGTTGGTGACTACAATTTACAGGCTGGCTAGATTTTCTATAGCTACTCCTATTTTCTACTGAGGAGAAAGTGTAAAAATTCAAAGAGCAACTAAGTTTAGCTGTTCTTGGGAATATTTTACATAAATAAAATGTACTCCTGTATGCACACTTCTTAAACCTGAATCTCTTAAAAAAGATGTGAAAAACTTTGTTTAAGAAGGAGTGTGTGCATACAGAGTCCTGCATGGGCTGCAGGCAAATCTCTGCTCCACTGTGGCCCTCCCTGGGCTGTAAGGGGGACAGGCTTGACTGACTGTGGTCTGCAGGAGACATCAGACTGCAGGAGAATCTTTGCTCAGATGCCTGGAGCACCTCCTCCATCATCAATAACCCTGGTATCTGCAGAGCTGTTCCTCTCACATATTCTGACTCTTTTCTCTGGCTGTTGTGCAGCATTTTTACCCTTTCCTAAACATGTTATTACAGAAGAGCCATCAGCTTTGCTGATGGGTTTAGCTGTGTTGAACTGTGGGTCCCTTTTGGAGCTGTCTGGATCTGGCTCTCTGTCATGTAGGGGCACTGCTGGTGTCTTCACAGAATCCACACCTGCAGCCCCCCATGTGGTACCAAAACCTTGCTATGGAAATCTAATGTCACCTCACACACACTTCGTGCTTGTCCCCTCTCAGATCTTGTCAAATAGCAGGCTTGATTTTCTTTCTCACCTTCCTATTCCACCCTTACTTCTGACAAGGATGGGCTGAGAGTGTAAAGTTTTTTTCAGTTCCTGATTGATAGATGGACAATTAAGACATATGAAAAATGAGAGGATCTTTTAATATCCTATATATGTATCTTAAGCAAGTGCTGTAATTACCAAAGCTTTTAGTGTAATAAGGGTCTTTGGCTTTTGGGGAAAGATTAACTTGGTTTAAGCACTGAATACAGGAATGTGGGAATTTTGAATTGGAGCTGTTGGCTGCATTTCTTAAAGGATAGGTTAGCTGGTCTGTATGCTTTTCACTAATTCTCATAAAGATGATACTCACATTTTGGCAAGAGATTCCCTAGAGGAAGAGAGACAGTGAAAACTGGGAAGAAAACCTAAGGGCGAAATATTAGGTGAGGACTGTTGGAGTCCAGGGTATCCCTCTGACAGCCCTGGAGAGTCAGGGGGCTGTACAGGGGGGTCTGGGACCTGTACAGGGGGGTCAGCCAGCCTCCCACAGAGCCCAGGAGGACTCTGACTCTGGCTTCTGTCCATGGGAGTGAATACTCACGTGTAAGAGGAATCACAGATCCTAAGAATTTAGAGATAAATAGTAGTTTGTTATAGAGTATAAATATAGAGATCAGGATTCTTAGTATACGGGGCTGAGAGGACAAGATGGAGGAATTGGGGAGTGGCCCCTAGTTTCCTTGTTCTTGTTCTCATCCCCCATCTTTTGCTGATTTGGACTTTAGAGATTGATTTAGAATAGAATTGACATTTTAACGTAGCAAGTTAGTATTGGTGATATTTTGTAAACAATAAATATGTCTTGGACGGTGGTTGGGTCAGGGGTACTGTACATAAGGTATGGGGCTCTCTGATCCGCCCCAGTCCAGCGGCAGCCCAGCGCCAGTCCAATGGCGTGTCTTGCTTTGCTGGGGACGCCTTGCAAAGCAGAACAAGAACTGTTAGATAATATGAAATAAACAACCTTGATAACGGAGCTGCTGGACTCAACTTGTCGTCTCTGCCTTCGGTGTGAAACACTCAGGACAAAGAGAAGACAGAAAACCTTATTACATTGGGGAACAGCAACCCCAGGGAAATACCCAGGGAACAGCAACCCTGGGGAAGACTCCACCACCTTGGGGAACAGCCGCCCTGAGGTGAAGCTCGGGGAACATCAACCCCGAGAAGGACCTCTGAGGAGGTGTTTTTGTACTATCAGTGACAGAGCATTGCTTGATCAAATTTCATGTATCTACTTTCCCCCTGGTTTCTTCCATATCTAACACTCCTGTATTTTTGTCCTGACAGATGCATATTCCTGGTCATGCTGGCTTCCGAGGAAATGAAGAAGCTGATAGACTAGCAAGAGAAGGAGCTCTTAAACAAAAGTGCTGATGTCCTGGGACTGGAGACTGTTGACTGGAAAGAAAAGGCCTAACATGACAGCAACAACTTGAACTGCTGTAATTGTTTTGAACTTTGAGCTGTACTTCTTTCTGGCCTAAATATAAAGCAACTTCTGGGAAGGAAACGCCCACATTTTCTTCTATTGAATTTGTTTTACAATTGAGACCATATTTAGTTGGTGATACTGAGTATTCATTTTTCGTCCATCTCTTGGAAGGGCTGTTAGCTGTCTTGTGTACTTAATGAATTCACCTTAAAAGACAGGCTTCTGAAGAAGTAATTTTAAAGTCAAGTTTTCTGTATTTTCCTCTTAGTGAAATAAACTATTTTTGTACAGTTTTATATTGCAGCCCCAAATAGCTGGGGCCGACCTTGGGCTTGGTTGATTTGGTAGGAGGTCAGCTAACATAGATGTCCATTGGTCTGCTCTGGCATTCTGGTACTGACACTAACTGCTCCACACGTGGGCTTGTAACACTGACCTCTGTGTGCCTCACAGTGTCAGCTACAGCACCAGTAGCTTCCTTCTGTCTTGTTATTTTGCAGGGTAGCATGAACAAAGAAAGGGCCAGGTCACAAGAGAACTTGAACAATTAATTTTTACTGTTCTTTTCACTTGATTCATGTCCAAGCTCTTAGTCTCTGGCTTCCTGTTTCCATTAAGTAGTTTTTTAATGCATACTGGTTCTTGTTAGCATTGTTAGTTCCTCTTCAGTATTGTCCCAAAAGGTAATTGGTAATTGACCATCTCATCTGAAATGGGACTAGATGATGATAAGCTTCCGGATCTCGAGCGTTTGACTTCATTTTTTTCCAGTCAATTATGAGATTAATGGAATTGCTAATGTGCACTTGAATTGGAGAGTAATTACCAGTAATCAACATGGGTTTATTTTCTATGCAAGTATACAGGAAAAGCAAACAGGTTTGTTGTGCTGTCTGTGTCAACTTCTCTATATGTACCAGTGAATAGTAGGGCTTAAGCCAGGAGTCACTGAAATGTTTTTGTATTTGTTAATTTCTATACGGATGTTAGAGCTGCAGAAGTTTGTTACTTAATAGTTCTCATATATTACAATATCTTTCCTGAGGCAAAGTGTGAGGTTTTACATATCTAGTCACATGATTGTTGTAGGAGCAGGAAACTGGCTATGCAGTAGTTAGTAGATCAGTGAGGATTTTTATTTTTCTCTCTCATCCAAAACTGCTCATTGAATCTCATATAGGGGTAAGGGGGACTCTGACTGGGCCTCCTCTGCTTCTTTGTATATATCCACACAATTATCTATTTACTTTAGAAGTTTGGCTGCAAAGAAAAGATCCACCACCCCAGATTTTTACTAACTTGCCTATCTTACTTACACTGTTAAACAGATAAATCCTATTAACTGTAGGAAAGCAGTTTTACGGGGTTTTTTTGTTGGTTTTTTTTTTAAGCAGGAGCTTTGGAAAACCTTTAAGATAGATTGTAGTAGATCATAACTCTGTAATACTGAATTTAGGCCACTTGATTACCTGAACCTAATAGCTAGGTTATAATTGAAAATCTAATAGAACAGAGTTTTATATCAATTTGATACGAATGTTTATTCTTATTCTGGAAAATCAGGACAGAAGAAAGCCTAATAGGAAGGTTACAAGAATAAGGTTGATTAAAGGATAGAAAGCAAATAGTACTTCTCAAATGAACTTAACAGGGGCTTGAGGGCCTGCAGAGGATTGTGGATGTCTGTCATCTTTTCAGAGAACTGCAGCTTTAGGAGAACACTGGCATTTAACAGCCACAATATTCAGTACTGTCTGTTGCAGAACACCTAATTGTCCCCCATTTGCGTTAGCATAGCTTCTAGAGCACCTGTTTGATAAGTGCTTAAACATAAATACTATACATTAAAGGGATCTGGTACCTTTTTATGATAATTGGAATAGTAGTGGTTGAGACACTTCGGTAAGTTAGAAAGTTTTTAGGAAGAGAATTTCTAAGGTGGGATTGTTTCAGTTGTCTGGTCATTCTTACACTGTGCTTAGCTGGCTGCTGGTTTGTTTGCTGTATGGAATCAGGCAGAAGTGTGCAGGCTGGAGGGGACACACCCCAGACTGTCTTGTTCACTCCAGCACGGGGATGACACTGAGGATGTAGCTTCATGGACAAAGACAACACAAGTTATCTGTGCAAGCATATCTTACCACTTTCTTTATTTTTGTCCTAATTTCTTTTTTACTTTTTCCTATTGTGGGGTTGCAGTGCAGGCCTATGATGCTGAGCAGTACCAGTAAGTTCCGTCAGAGCATTAGAGCGAGGGCTGACACGGCGCTAACACCGTGGCCGTTCC
>VXBR01012083.1:365013-427217 GCA_013400215.1 Cisticola juncidis | reverse complement strand
TTTTTTTTTAATTTAGTTGGATGCTGATAACTATGAGACTGATCCATGCTTGAAAGAGATTCGGAGAGCAGAAAATTATTCTTGGATGGATATAGTGACCATACATAAAGACAAGCTTCCGAACTACGAGGAGAAGGTACGGGAAACTTTACTTTCAGTGCGGGTTTCCGTGCCGCCGTCTGCCCGGAACATGCGGCCAGCGTGCGACACCTGCGCAGCCCAGCGGGACACTGGATGAGGCTTCCACGGCTAAAATACATCCTGTACCAAAGTCCTGAACATTAAAAAAGAACTTTTGATATTATTTTAAAGATAGCAGAGGTCTTTTGCTTCTGTAGATTGCCTTCAAAGGTTTTGAGGATCGTTTCCATCACTGTCATTTCAAAACTGAGATTCCTACCAGGAGAGTTCTGCCAATGCTGACCTGTCCTCAGAGAGCCTCTCTGGGATGAAAGCAAGTGGCTGCCAGCTGGGCCTGGGCTTTGAAGGCTTTTACATCCTCATGGCTGCTTGCATAATGTTTCTTTTTTAAGTGAGTGTTAACCCCATGGAATTGGAGGGATACACTCTTTGTACAAGAAGATTTTTTTACATTGGGTAGCTCATACCTTGACAATTTCATTATAGCTCAACATTGTTCAGGTGAACCTCCTAGAAAGAGCTTTCTCATCCCAGCCTCCAGGTGCTGCTGGCTTGCTGCTCTGACTTGAGGACAGCAACTCAATGATAGTTTCATATTTTTATTAAATTTCAGTTTACCAGTTTGTTTTAAGCCTATTGTGTTCTAATGGCTTTGTCTTGGTGAGAAGGTGAATTAGGTAGTAACTTGTTAGGTAGATGGCCTAGGTAGGTAGCCTCTATCTGACAGAAGGATGGGTCATTCTTTACAAGATGTAGGGACTTTTGCTCATCTTGTTGTGCTGGATCACTTCTGGCTCAAGGACATCTACACGAGTGTGGCTAAATATCCAGACCTGAGCAGGTGGTGATGGTACCTGGTATTGCACTGCTCACTGTGTGCTAAACATCTCAGGTCTCTGTTAATTGAACTTCTAAAATGTGTTTTCTATTCTGTGCGTGAAGAATTTGCTCTTCCAGAAAAAAAGTGAATGTTGCTGCCACTGTCTTAGACAAGAGAACCTGAGCTGGGTCTCACTGTGTGTGGGCAGGCATGACACACTGTTTATATCAGATTGATGTAGATGGGCCCTGTTTGGCAGTAATTGCATTTTTGCAGACAGTAGTAGTACCCTCTGCAGCTAATTCAGCTCTACATAAGTGTAAAAGAGCAGGGGTAACCTGTGGCTTATTTTTGGTGCTGCATATTGGGGAAGAAAAAAAAAACACAAAATGATCAAACTGAGCAAGCACAAGGACCAAATCCTCCAGTGGGAAGTTTTACCCATCTCTCATTCAAGTGGGTGGTAATCCATTTTACTCAGAGAATGGCTATATACAACTAGAGCTGCTGTTTCTTGTCAGAGGAGTTCCTGCACTCCAAAGGAAATGTAGGAACCTTTGTAGATTTGTCCTGAGACAGTGGCTGGCTGGCTGGCTTGGCCATCTTAACCGTATTGGTCTCCTCTGTTAGTTAAAACAGTTACCCTGTGAAAGCCTTTCTCAGCTTCTCTGTGTTTCTACCAGATTTCTTTGCAGTTTTCCCATGTTCAGTAGTTTTACAAAATATTTGCTATTTCTAGATAAAAACATTTTATGAAGAACATTTACACCTGGATGATGAAATTCGCTACATTCTGGAGGGATCTGGCTATTTTGATGTTCGAGACAAGGACGACAAATGGATTCGGATTTCCATGGAGAAAGGAGACATGATAACCCTCCCTGCTGGCATATACCACCGATTTACTCTGGATGAGAACGTATGTTGTTGTAGGTTACTGTAAATTTTGATGACAAATCCATGTGAATGTATATCACGTTAGTAGCTGCATGCCCTGAGACTTGCAGCTGATTAGCAAAACATATTAAATATGAAGGAGGGGAATGAAAAATACTAAATAATTCACAGCATCTGAACTTCTCATCTCCAGGTCACAAATTCAGCTTCTCCTTCTCAGCTATGAGTCATTGCCATGTGATATATGTGGCATATCAAGCCTTGGACTGTCCCTCCCACAGCTGGCCCAGCTGTCAGTTGAGGTGGACAAGGTGTAGATGGATCATTCTGTATTGCCTTGCTGTGTGTTTTTGTGGGGATAGAAGAGTATATCTGTGTCCAGCAGATATTTTCCACAAATGTTAAATTCACCTTCAGGGAAAGAAGGATTTAAGGTGCTGAGGCACTGCTTGTAACTGCTGTATGCTAAGCTGGATGCTGGCTTCAGAGCTGATGAGCTCCTCTGGAAAGATACTTTTGTCAGTGAGAGTGTGAGATTGGTACTTACAGTCCTGGTCTGAATTTGTCTTGTGAGCTTTCACAAGTGTGTTTGTAAGCTTGGCATTACCCCTGCAAAATGGGAAAAAACACTGTCTCCTGTGAGGTGAAATTGCATCTCTGGTGAAGAGAATGATTTTGAGAATGGTTTTGTTTTGAGTCAGCGTCCAGATAGGAGTGTTCATACATGTGAAAAAGGGAGATGCTGCTGTAGGGCAAAACGTAACTTTTCCCATCTGCATCTTGAGATCCACAGTGAATGAGCTACACTTACTATTCTCAGGCTTTTTCTTTACATAGACAAAATGTCAGAAGTTATGGCTGAATCCCCAAGAAGTCTTAAGTGTTTATTCACTTCAGGAGCTTTACTCCAGAAATGCTCTCTTCAAAGTAAAATCTTTAAGTGATTCTCTGCCCTGGAATTTTGCAGCTAAGTTCTTTTGGTACCTAACTTTATTCTTACCATTGCTGAACACCTGGGTGTAAGATAATCATCTATCCATGTTTACAGAATAGGTAAGGTCTAAATCTATAACACACTGGACAGAAGAGGGGAGTTCCTCATAACCCCATGGCTGGAGCATTTCTGCAGGATGTAAAATCCCATTTTCTGCTGCCACAGCTGTACCTTGCACAAGGCATAGTTTTGGTTAGCTGGTGTTAGAGGCTGTTGCTTTTCCTATGAGAATCTGGAGACTTTCCACCTGTAAGCATTATTTTTTGGGTAGTTTATGCACTCCCTATTCAGATTTTATGGCTGTGACTTTGATGCTTCTGGTATTCCCCAAAAGCATTGTGTAAATATCTTGGGTACTCTGGTTGCTGCAGTTGCTGCACTTTTTGCTGAGCAATTAGGATGTAAATGCTGCACTGCTGAGTATTGTGGATCCAGTACAAAAGGCTTGCATAAGAGAGGATGCTTTTTGTTTCCTTGAAATGGGGAGAAATGAAATGCTTGTGTCTGAACTAAAGACACTGATCCTGACACTGTGTAGGTGCCAGAGTCTTCCACTGCAGGCACTGAGGGCAGGAACAGCAGTATGATGCTATCACTTTCTGGAATGTGTGAAGCTTTCAGTCCGTCATGAAATAGTTTCAAAAATTTCTGCGGAAGTGCAAGTGAAACCTTAACTTTGGAATGAAGATCCCTTGAAAAGGAGCTCTTAACTTATTTGCCCCTGCTTGTTCTTTGGCAGAATTACGTGAAGGCAATGAGGCTGTTTGTGGGAGAACCCGTCTGGACTGCGTACAACAGGCCGGCTGACGATCTTCCCGCTCGGAAACAGTACATGAAGTTTTTGGCTGAAGAGGCACCTAATGGTGTCTGAGAGCTGACAGGTGGAAGATCCTGAAGCCAGAATCATCTGTCAGAATGTGCCTTGTTGCTTTTCACTGATTAAATTTGTATTTACATAAGAAATTGGAATCACAGAATCATAGAAAAATTTAGATTGAAAGGTCATTTGGAGATGATTTAATCCAACCCTGTGAATTACAATGCCAGTTTTAAAGCTATACCAAGTTGCTCAAGACCCTGAATTTTGGAAACCTCTTGGTGGTAGAGCTTCCACAGCCTCTCTAGGTGCTGGTTCCAGCAGTTCCAGCTGCTCCCATGGCCAAGCATTTGTTCTTCATGGCCAACACCCTGCAGTTTGCAGTTGTTGTTAATTGCCCTTTCACTGCATGTCTGGGAGAGTCTGGCTCTGTCTGCTTCACAGTCCCTGCTCTAGTAGGAAACTGTAGTTGGGCCTCTTCTGACCCTCCTCCTCTCCAGGCTGCACAAACCAGTGCCCTTGGCTGGGCTCCCTTCTGTTAAGATGTTCAGCATGTTTTGCCCTAGTTCTGGTGACTGAGGGATGTCACTATGACCCACCTGATAATTAACTTCAACCACAGGCTGTTTTGAGCCCCAGGGTCCTGAGGTTCTTCATCCATCCTGTAGTTTGTATCCTCAGTGAGGCTACAAGGTTGCTGTGGGACACACCAGTGAAAGCCTTGCTGGAGTCAAGGTGTGAATGGCACCTGTGGTGTCCCCTGTGCCACAGAGCCACTGCCTCAGGCAGTCAGCATCAAGCAGAATGTGCCCTTGGTGAATTGGCACTGACTGGTTGCCCCCCTTGACCTGGTATTTCTTGTGCCTGGAACACCTTCCCTGATGGCTGATTCTGTAACATTCCTGGGGACTGCAGAAGGGCTGAGCAGCCTGCAGCTCCCCAGATCTTCTTTCGTGCCTTTTTGAAGATGGCATTATTATTTACCTTTTTCTGCTCAGAAAGGTTTTCCTGATCTCTGTGACCTTTCAAAGATGCCGGCAGCCTTGCAGTGACATTAGCTAGTTGCTTTACAGTTGCTCAGGAATCCATTTTCTAACCCTTTTTTCCTTGGTATTTCTGGCAGGTTGAATTGCAAGAGGTGGGCTACATTAATATTCATTTTTTCAGAATCCATGCTAATGAACTATGTAGGATTCTGGTTTTAATTAAGGAAAATAAACCCTCTTTCATTCTTGTCTAAAAATGTTCGTAAGATAAATTTGCATAATCGGCATTTTAGTATTCAGCTTTCCAAGTTCTGCCCTGGTACATAAAGCTGTGGTTTTCTCAGTAAAATGTAGCAAACTGTTCTTGTGAGTTATTAATAAAATTACTTTGACCTAGGTGTGCTGATTTATTTTTTTATTATTCCTTGTGCCGACATTTAGGACTCATTGAACAACAGTGTTACTGTAATTGTTAATCAGCTTTTATTCTTTGTGCTGGCATTGATTTGTTCTGTAGCATGGGACAAATCACTGACTGTGCCTCAGTTTCCTGGGCTGTGAGAAGAAGAGTAGGCTTAGGCACACTGGGCTGGTTTTCAGTAAAAGCCTTGTGCTTACACAGGATATGAGCTCCCAGCAATGGGCACTGGAGCGTTTTGCTGTTCTCAGTGATGGATTATGCCAGCTGGGCAGATGTACTGCTGGCTCCATATGGATGATGAGCTGACTGCAGCCTGTGTGCTGATTTCAACCAGATACAATACATGCTCCTGCCTTGCAGTCTCCTAAATAAACAACTCAAGGAGGTTGAAATGGCCCCACCTAGGTCTTCCTAATGTAGCAGATGATGAATAATTGAACTTCCCCACTGCTCTTTCCTATGAGGGTGTTCATAGCCCTTGTTGAGTCTGTAACAGTGTTTTTCTCACTTTGTAGCAGCATAACTGTTACATTAACCATGTAACAGTTAATCATTCCTAGATGTTTTATTTCTTTAGGTGTTTCTGAAAGAGAAGTTACAATTTTGAAGTGAAATGGTACAAATTTTGCAGCTTGGAAAGGGTGAATAAAATAGTCATGTTTCCTGAAGTTTGGGTTGCAAGCTGGAGGAATGTGGGGACACAGCTTCAGTCTGCCAGTGTGGGCTCAGTTTATGGGAGGGGGTGCAGGCACAACCCACACTTGCAAAACTGAAACTCACCCAGCTCTCCATGCACCCAGGACTGGCTTTGGTGCCGTGGTCCATAAGGTTGTCTGAAAAGTCGGTGTTACAAGCAAATAGCTCTAGTCAGACACACATGGGGCAGGCTGTGCTGTGACATGTGCCTTCCTGGCTCAGGGATTTGTGTGCCACTTGTCTGAAGAGAGCACTTGAATGTCCTCTTGTACAGCACACTGGGGCTTCCTGCTCCCAGAATAAATTTGAGGGATTTTTCAAGGTACAACTACAGGAATAAATGACAGTTATCGCCTGCAGCAGATTTTATTCCTTTGATTTATATGCCACAGAAAATTGGGTTTCTGAATGTGAAGTAAAACGACAGCTTTCTCCTGGTGCTGGTATCAGACCCTGGTATCCCATCTAATTCATCCTCCTTCTAAGCTTTTGTTTCCTTTTTTTTTAACAGAAGCTAAGGTGAGACTGCTCATTCCTCCTGTGGGCCTTTCTGTTTTGATGCCTGTCTGCAAAAGGAGAGGTGGGGCAGCAGCTCTGGCCCTCAGGAACCCCCACATGCAGAGCAGCCATCCCCTCCCAGGCTGGGGGAGCGGCCAGGAGGAGAAGCAGGTAATGGGTTCTCCTCTGGAGAGATTTACAGTTCAGAGCAGCAGTGAGGGATGGACAGTAAAAGCAGCTGCTCGCAGCAATTGCTTTCAGCAGCTCGCTGATGTAGGATGTGACCTGGGAAGCAGGACTGAACCACCTTGTTTTGTTGCCTCTCTGGAGGAATATATACACCCGGTACAGCTCCCATCTCCTGGCTGTCAGAATAACACACGATCGCCCGACTGGAGCTCGTTCATCATTTTCATAGCACAATGCATTCTGCTGCTCAGCAGTGGCAGGGGCTGTGGGGGTCTGGCTGTCAACACTTGGGAGTCCATGCCCTTTAGTGCTATAGGTGTCTTTGAAAGGGGAAAGCTTTGCACTCTGAAAGTGGTTTTTGTCAGCCAGGAAAAAAGCAATTTGGGGCCGGTATAAAGATTCCGTACCTGCAAAGAGGTTATGTGGGAAATTACAGTGGGAGGAAACAGCTGGGCAGAAAAAATGTTAATATTAATAGAAAACATTCAAGAGAGCAGAGAGATGGGAAGGAGAGCATACCATTCCTTCACATGAAAAATGCAGTTTATTTTCATTGTGATTTTTGTGTTTTTTTCTTTCTTCCCTCCCCTTCCCACACCTCACCCACCACCAAAAGTGCAGAGTGAAATTGATTTTTGGTCCAAAAACATGGTTCTGTTTTACCACAGCTAGTGGAAAATCTTGGTATATTGATGTAGTATGAAAATTCGTGTAAGTAGTTCCACCAACATCATCATATTGGCAGCATTAACTCAGGCATGGGAAGTATTCCAGCTCCTCCAAGATTAGAGTTAAAAAAAAAACAACAACCAAAATAAAACCAAAAAACAAAAAGAGGAGAAATGGTACTGAATTGAGATTTTTAAAGATAGCTTTTTTTGGTACCAATGTCTTATTTTCTGCTTTAACCCAAACTTTCCCAAAGTGGCATATATCCCATTTTCTCATTAATGTCTTGAGAGAACTTTTCTGGAGGGGACTCAGTGCAAACTGTGGATGGACAGTAGGAGCTTTAATAATTTAGGTGGGCAAACTGGTGGCTGCACTCCCTTGTTATGTGCCCTGGGGCAAGTTTCTTTGGCTGGATTTTTTAATGAAAAGACATTTCACGGCCAGTTGGTAGTTAACTAGAAACATCCACTTGGGGAGGCCTAAAAATAGGTGAAGGGAAGTGCTGCTGGTGGCGAGTGTCTTGCCCTGGGCTGCCTGGGAGCAGGGGCTGTGCTGTGGGAGCTGGTAGCTGCCTGTCTTGGCTGCTGAACTTGACATGAATAAATCCTCATGTACTCAGAGCATCAGGTCCTGCTGGCAGAACAGGCACTCTCCTGCCTGGTTTCTGGTTCCAGGACTTAGCATGAACTAGGAATTTAGGAGAAGGGACAGTTTCCTGACAGAGGCAGTCATTTAATATCAGCTGTCAAACACCAGCACACAGAAAGACTGAGATGCAAGCTGAACACTGCTTTGAAGAATATTTCTCTGTAATCAGATTGTGGATTTAGATATTTGGTCAAGCTACAGACCTGACTTGTGCTATGTTTGAATATGACATCATTTGTTTGGGAGTATTTCCTGGGAAAATGATAGAAATTCTCAGATACCCTCCCTTGATAGGGGCGGGGCGGAGTCTGAGAATAGGGTCACTGCCAGTTGTCTTCTGTTTCCTGAAGCCAAATAAACATATCAACATATTGGGGGATGAATTGGTGTTACAATTTAAATATTCCTGGCTATAAGATGTAGATTGCATCTGATTTACTGCACTCATTGTGATTTTACAGCTTGATTCCCAAAACATTTTGTGTGTTGCAAAAAGGTAATACTCTGCTATACCTTCAATTTGAAAAACCTATTTTTGTGGAACTGAGTCACTGGGTCTCATTATTTATTAACTGTATAAATACCCAGATAAGGCAAAGAAGCAAAATTTCAGAAACCAAAACGCCTGAGGAAAGATTCAACAGTTAAAGGACTGTGAATCTCTTTTAATTCTGGCCTCCCCCGATGCAGTTCTCTCTGGGATACCTGCATTAATTTTGTTTCATTCTCTATGCTGCTTCTCAGAGTACCAATTAAAAACTGTTGTGCCTGTCAATATTGGCTGGTAGAAAATTGGGCTGGGTATGCTCTGGGATTGCCTTTGGTCACAGACACAGCCCAGAGCAGCCAAGCTGAGCTCTGGGCTCTTGTTTCCCCTGTGATCACAGGCATTTGGGCTGGGAGAATTTGATTTGGGTCTGCCCTCAGGCTTATTTTTTACCCAAATGATTCAGGCATCTTAAAGCTGTCCTGCTGTTCATGGGAAGAGGTGAGCTGTCCTTGGTGCTGCTGTAACAAGACAAAGTGGTGGGGCATGACCAAACTGGTGGCCAGGTTATGCACAGCCTGCTGCCCCAGCCGTGGGTGGGGGCTCAGTCCTGCTGCCTGCCAATGGAGTGTGTCCCAGAATTTGAAGTACTTGCTCACATCTTGCATTGCAAATAGTTGGGGATAATTGTTGTGTTTTTTTTTCTTCTAATAAACAGCTCTAGTTCCACATCTTTTTACTTCTGTGGGGTTTTTTTTTTTTTTTGTCAATTTAATAGTGACAGTTTTGACAGTTTTTCAAAGCCAAAGAGGAACCTTCTGCCTCCTTCCTTCCATGCCTCAAAAGAGTAACATCCAATTTTCCCCCTCTTTGTGGGAAAATTATGAGCCATCATTGCTACCTTTCGGATGGATTCATTTTAATGACTCTCATACGTAATAAACATCTGCAGATGACTGCCCAAATCTAGGACAGAAAATCTAGGTGTCGATCCAGAACAAGGAAAGGCAGAACCTAGGTTGTTCTCCCCATCCACATCTTTCTCTTCCTCCCTAAGATCGGGGTTGTGACCATCTCTCACACCTCTTGAAGATGACAATCTTTAAATTTGTAATACCCAGACTGGCTGAGAGAACTAAGTGGGAAAGCAGCTTTCTGCTACCATTTCCTGAAAGTTAGTGCTGGGGCTTGTTTGCATCCAGCACTACAGAACTGCTGTTCAAATGCCAGAAACTCTGTGCAGGTTCCTACATTGTAAGGTGCCTCACTGGTAAGATAATTCCTTATTCAATATTTACTTAAGTGGGTAAAAAGCAGGATGGAAGATGTGGATGGCATCTTCCTTTGAATTCTTATAGGTGTGAGCTACTGGATAAACTCACTTTGTTTTAACATCTTTAATTTCCCTGGCCTCTGCTCAGGACAGCAGCAATATAGGTTGCTACCTGAGCAACCTCAGAGAAGTTGACCCTGTCTGCTGTGGTTCTGCCTGTCTCAAACACATTTCCATCTGTATTTGATGCTTCAGTCCTGTTTTGCCACATTTCTTGGCAAGTTGAAGCTGTGAGTGAATGTGTGTTTCTCACTGCAGCTGGCAATGGCAGTACCACACATCCTGCACTCCTCTGTAGCACACGTGGCTAAGCACATCAGCGGACATACAAATGAGAGACGTAACTTGGCTGTGCACAAAGATCATACCCTGCTTATCCCCCTCTGGATTTGCAAAACACCTGCAGCAAAGGCTTCCCAGAGAGGCTGTCTGTGTACCTCTGATTGGGTCTGTAGTGCAGAAACCCAGCAGCCTACCCAGGCAGCGTGGTCATTCCCAGCATGTCTGTGCTGACAGCTTCAGGATGAAGATGTACCTGAAGGTGTGAGCTGGCTGGGTGAGTTCAAGAGGTCACTGAGCTCATCCAGCTTGTGCAGAGCGCTCCTGCTGACATGAAGGATGGGGTAGGTGAAGGGATGACCATCCTTTCCAGTAGACTGGCTGAAGTCCATTGTGGAGTTTCAGGCATGTCTGCACACACCTTTGGGGCACACTGAGTGTGTCCAGTCTGAAAACTGAGACACCAGGAGAATGTCAGTGACCAGCTGATGAGGGGATGCCATTGCCACCTGAACTGCACTTAGGTATTAGAAATGCCAGAGAGATGCTGACGTTCTTTTGAGGACCAGAGTCTCTGTGCAGAGAGTAATTATCTGAATGTCTGAACTACAGCTTCTTTTCTCTTCTCCCCTTTTAATAAAAGAGTGAATTTAAATGCAAAACTTCTGTTAAGGAACATTAAGCTTTAAGATTTGAATACAACAATCAGTGCATGCAGGCTCTGCTTTCCACGGCTTTTCTCTTAGCCAGATGACATATGCATGCTGTGTTTTAGAACTGAGCTCTGCCCTCATTTACACCAGGAGCCCTCATTAAATTCAGCTGAATTCATTGAATTTAACAGGATTGCCTGGTGTAATTAATGTTTTGAGGACAAAGTTTGTCCTTAGCTTTAATGTTTTAACATCATATGGAGCATTCAGATGTGTAAAGGGCCGAATTTAGGAAGTCAAACACTTAACTTGTATGTATGTCACATCCAAACCATAAAGTGACATTGAGTCTTGCCTGCATTTCATAAACAGTTAACAATTTGCATACATCCAGCAGTGATAATATGCCTTTGCATTTAAATTTTAATTATTCTGCAAGTCTACCAGGATGTCACATGTTTAATGGCTCGCTGAGCTTAGAGGTCACCCAGTCCAAGTCTCCTCTAATGGCATTTTTATCTGAGTAAAAGCTTCTACTAATCAGAACACAGCAAACATGCTGAAGTAAGACCTATGTAGTAATACAATGAATCAGAATGTGGAGAAATTTGGAGAACAGGGGATTTTGTCTTCAGAGTGTTTCTTCTATAATGGTTATTTGACTCTGACTAGGATAATAAATTTTTATTCTCTGCTGATCAGAATACAGACTGTCATTTACATGTGCAGTATCAGGCAGAACCAAAAAGAAAGCTTTTTACTGCAGTTGTAAAGAGGCAAGTGGCTTCAGCATGATGATGATGATGGATTATGCTACTTTCACTTAGCATTGGACCAGACAAATGACACTTCCTGAAAGCATAGGCAGCAGTACAACAGTACAATACGACACTTCAGCTAAACGTGTGTGAATCTCTTTTGTATTATTTTACATATTACTGTAAAAAAATTAATGGGAATTACAGATAGCTTGGATTGGAAAGGACCTTTGAAGCTCATCTAGTTCAACCCTCTCCAAGGGCATAGACACCTTCCACTAGAACATAGCTTAAAACCTGTCCAGCCTTTGTCTTTAATGCATCCAAGGATGGGGAGTCTCTCTGGGCAAACTATTCCAGTGCCACACCAAGAAGAATATTTTTCTTATGTCCAAGCTAAACCTACTCTCTTTTAGTTTAAAACTGTTGCCCCTTGTCTGACCACTACATGTCCTGGTAAATTGTTCACTGCTCTCAGCATCTTTGAGAAAATTGTTGTCACATACCAGGAGTTCTTTTTATCTGCAAGGAAACCCCAAGCCCAAGAAAAGGGACCTATATGACCTACAGAAAATAGACTACTAGAATTAAAAAAAGAGCACAGGGAGTAATATACCTGATCAGATTAACAGCTGTAACAAAATGAAAATGACAGTGATTTCAACTCAGTTATCAATGTAAACTGAGAATCTGTCCAATTACTGTTAAGTGTTGTCTAAAATCCTAGCAGCGACTAAAACAAATGCAAAACCTCATAAAGCATAATGCCAATGTAACTACTTCTAGTTTACTATTTTACTACTCACTAAGGTTATATAAATGGTGTTTAGGTCCAGCTGAAGCAGGTGGTGCTGAATATTTCATTTTTGAGTTTAGTAGTGGTACCTTAGGACAAGTCTACCCAGGTGCTGCATAGGTTTAATTCAGATCCAGCTCTTCAACCTAGAGGCCAAGTCAGAAACAGAAATGCCAACTCCTTTAAATTTTTTTCAGTTGATTGGTACACAACTAGCTGTTGTTTCAGTGTACAAGTATGGCCTGTCAAACAGAAGTATAGTGTAAAAATGGAGCAAATTCTGTTTCTGTATAAGCTGTAGGCTTGTCTTTTCAGGTGACCAGCGACTTTGCAGCATCCTTATGTCTCTGCATGTCTAGGCTGCAGAAGTTTTCAACCAACCTGATTTTTGAGGACAGCTGTTTGGCCCCTGTACAGTATCTCCAGATGGACAAGCATAAAAATGAGTTATTTGCTACTTGAAAATACAGGTGAGGGTATTTAAAGGGAGTGAGAATTAATTGATGGCCATGGTATTAAAAAATGTAACACAGAATTGTCCCATGGCAGTGATTTATGACAAGAAACTAGTCAAATTGCTAAGCATTAAATCTCAAAACAATAAAACCTCCTGTGAACAGATGCATATATTGTGTTCATGTATGAGTGGGAGTATCTGCACTAAATCTTTACGGTACAGATAAAGGGAGAAATGTGGGCAGAGATGTAAAATACACTAGTATCACAGTGCTACTGTGATTCCAGAAATCTTTGTTCTGAGGGATGCCCAAATCAGTGTATGCTGATACTGCTGCATTACTGATAACTGCTTGTGTCCTGAACCCCTTTTGCTTCCACTCCATGTGGCCTAACCCTTAGATACTTCTGCCTCAGGCTCTGCATCATTTTCCCTGGGAAATACTTTGTGCTCAGTGTTTTTGCTTGATAATGGGAGAGGAACTGAACCGAAATCTGTTGTGTTTCCACTCTAATAGGCAGCGCTCCTTTCTCTACACAGCAGAATGCCAGAGTGAAGCAGCTTTGCAGAATCCACGTGTTTTAATCTGAAAGATCTAACAGTAACACAAAACCAAGGGAGTACAGGGAGACCATTTAGTGTAGTCTCTCATACTGTGGGAAGCTGATACTGTGCAGGACAGTATGACTCCCTCACACGCTCTTGGACATGTGCCTGTGCTACTGGGACTTGGACCAATGGCCTCCAGCAGTTGCTCCCAACCTCAGCCATGCTGTGGCTCTGAATGGTGGTTATCAACAACCCTCCTCTGACAGCCACTGACACACAGGGGTGCAATGTTTAGGAGTCTGATGGGGACAAAATGAAGCACACACAGTAGAAGCAAATGAAGAGAGATGCATGCAGAACGTCCTTTCCGTACTACACATACTGATATTCCGTCAGTAACTCCCAGCTGATGAAATAAGCTTGTGGCTTGCTCATTGGCTACTGAAAAATCATCAAGACAATGTAAGGTTAAATTCAGTTTTTCTCATAAAAGAATCAGAGTAGTTGATTGTATATATATACACACATATATGTGTATATTTATATACCTATATATTATAGTGCACTGTAATGAGGAGTAACAGACCTGTAGGGATGTAGGTGGCTCTAAGTCAGCACAAAGTCTTTGCAATGACAGGCCTGTTAGAGATGACAGGTTCTGCAGTAATGCCACTGAATATTCATAATTGAATAGATTTTATTTCACATTCACACATTAGTGAGTATATACAATTTAAAACATCAGCCTTGCAGGAAAAAATGAGTTGGAAATGATCTATCCTAACTTGAGACACTGAGTATTAAAGCTATCACCCTCTTTGATAGCCACAGCCTCCAGAAGTGCCTGCTTCTTCTGCATACTGCGAGATGACTCCAGCTCATACATAGTGGTCAGGTTGAAGAGGACACTCTCATGCAGGTAGTGCTGAGGGTCCTGCTGAACCATTCCTTCCAACTGCCGCAGGGAATCCTTCAGTTTCCCCAGGTAAAGAAGACAAACAGCAGCATTGTTGTTAGCCTAGTGAAAAACATATTGTAAATAAATAGTTTGTGTTTAGAAATATATATATGTATGTATTTACAAGTGATGAGAGAGAAGGAAAAGAAGTCTAGCATTTGCTGTTACAACATATTCACTGCACGCTAAGAATTACTGTTCTGCATGTGTGTGCAAAACTAAAATACATTATCAATTATACAATGCTATCCTTTTCTTCTTATAATTCTCAAGATTTGCCCTCTGCCAGTAGCATCTTCTGACTTCTAAGAGCTGAAACTCTAAAAGATAAAGTCTAAAATGAGATATAGATAGTATAGGACATTAGTTAATTAATTCTGAAAGCCAAGCAAAACAAATTTCAGAAACCACATGAACCTCTACATGCAGTCATTTTCTTTTTTTTTTTAATTACTTCACCATATTTCCAGAAGTGTTTTTTTCTCTTTCTGGCTTACATGTCCACATAAGCAACAGGAAGATACTTTCTTATCACAAAGGCATCTACAACTGACTTCACATAAATCCAGTAGATAGGGCACTCTAAATACATCATAAATGATCAAGTCAGGTTCCATTCTCCTTACCACACAAAACGGGTTTTATGAGTTACTGAAAGATTCCAACAGTACAGTGATATAACAGGTTTAGCAGCAGAAGCTTTCATATTTTCAGAAAGCTGCAGATAAAGGAGGAATATGGTCTTTCAGGAAAAAAAAAATCTGTGCATTCAGGAAACCTTGCTGCTCTTGTGTGATTTATAATGCACACTATTTTACAGCCTGCAAAATAAAGCAATTCACGTGTTCCTTAAACTCAGCCCTTCAGTCTGTAAATGGCCTTGGAGCTGATTACTGGGATAAGCTGTCTGAGGGCTCAGGAGCACTTTTACATGACCAGGCCCTGAGAACTGCCAGGTGTAGGAACCCAAAGGTAAATGAACAGCTCTTTGATCTCAGCTTGTGACAGGAACCCAAGGCTCTGATATGCAACGTGTTAAAAACGTCATGTTTAAAATTACAATATCCTTTCAATGTTGTGTGAAATCAAGTTAATTTTATACATGTTGGCAGCTGATGTTTCTTTTTCTGACATGCAAGTCTATGCTAAAAACAGTGAGTGCAAAAAAAAAGTGCTTTTGCAAAGATCCCATAAAAGAGTGTCTTGGAATTTCTACATGCATGCCTAAGTATTCACGCCCTTCATACAGACTGGTTATTGATTTCCCATCCCTTTTTCCATCTTATCCTTATGTACACTGAAAACCTTTTGGCACACATGCCACATCCCGTTTTTCTGTAAAGCTCTGAGCATACTCTGGGTACTAATTTAATCCATGCATGAAATATTATGAGAATAATTTAGGTGTTCATTATATATGTAGCAATTTGAAGATTTACCACAGCATTTGATGAGTCGATCCTTAAAATTTCTGTGAAAAATCGATGAGCTTCTGCAAAATTATTCTGACCAAGGTGGAGAAATGCTCTAGAAAGTAAGTGACATATAAATGAGTTCTCCTCAAAAACCCAAGGTAATAATACATTTAAAAAAGAATGGACACCATTTTTTATTTTTCCTGTTACAGATGTGAGAGTTTCTGACATTTATTCTTCACAGTGTGAAGGAGACGCTGATTTACAGACAAATGGAATGACAACTTGGATTACACAGCTATTGCATTTTCTGCCTATGAAAGCAACAGTCTTCATTGTGTTTTTATTAATTTAAATGCAGATACTCTATTCCCAGAATTATTGCTCTTCATGAAATCAGCTATATAATTTTCAGAGCATTTTTGAATAATGTCTTCTCAATATATTAAGTCAATGTAAATATGCGTCCCCCATCACACAGCTCGATCTACTACAGTGCATTCAAGCATCCTTTGAAGCTACCAGTGGTACTTTCCTGGCAGATCTGATTGTAGGACAACTGCCCAAAATAATTCTCCTCTCCTAAGAGTTATTTATGCAAATGTGTATTGAAAAAACACAGTGAAAATATGCAGTGCCTGAAAGAATGAGGAAAAAGCTTTGTAAAATCAACTGAAAGATCCTTCAATGCAGGATAATACAACTGTACCAAGTTACAGAGATCTCCTGAGTCTGCATGCCATGCAGTCTCACTTATGACAAATTAAGTCCCATAAAAGAGAGAAAGAGAACAGGATTGTCTCAACTGTAATTTAATGACCACCTTGCATACTTTTAGAACTGCATTTTAAGAAGTTTTATTTAGCTACTGAATTATCTACCTGTTCATTAAAACCATAATTTGGCTCTGTAGTCCATCCAATTTGTGAGTCACTTTCTCAACATCTTGAAAATATTTTTCTGCAGTTTTTATGTCTCCAATCTAGACAGAAAAATCATAAGTAAGTTACCACAATATGAAGAAAAGAGCTACATCCTGATTATATCTTATAAGGACACAAAACCATATGTAACATATCAAAGTCCATTATCAATCTCTTTACACCAAGGCGACTGGGTATCACTTGTTACCAAACAATGTGTTTGAAGAATCACATTAAGGTCATGAAAAGCACCCCAAAAGCATGTGCAGTTTGCCCAAGGCAGTTTCTCAGCTGGGGGCTGTGGAGCATTCATGGACTGCAGGGCAGGGAGGCTCCATATCCTCGTTTAGCTCATTTGTTGTAACTAACTCCACAGTCAAAAAATGTAGCTGAAAATGAGAAAAAGTCAGAGTTATTTCCAATGAGATGGGGCATTAGTGCACAGGAAGGGAAGACAAGACACCAGCGGCCTTGTAGGTAACACAGGACCCACACCTGGTTAACCCAGAGCCTCTGGGTTGCAGCCAGGGGCCATAGGATGACTTCAGTGCATCACACCACACATCAGAAACAACTCCAGTACAATGGGCCACTGAGGATATTGGTAAGATGATCCATTTGCAGATCAAAAAACCACCAAAGAGTGAGTTGTGCAGGATGAAGGAATGAGAGATTTGAAAACTGGCATAAAGAAGTACAGATTTGATGAGGGGGTGGAATGGGGAAGGGGATTTCTAAAAAGGAAGGAGTATTTCACCTGAAGGTATGTCACATACATTGCTCTTTGAGATGAAAAGAATACTTGAAGAAGGCCACTTATTTGGAAAATAAGTTAGTAGCATATTTTTTAGGCTGGAGAGATGGAAGAAGATGAAAAATCACTATTGGGTAAAATAAATCTATTAGAATCTATCAAAAGGAGTAAAATTAAACTAGTTTGGAAGCATAAAGCCATGGAAACCAGGCAGTCCTCAGGTGGGGGGATTCAAGGGGGCCCTCAAGAGATCACCCTTTGTTCAAGAATAAAATGAAAAATGTAAATGAAAAATGCTTGTTACAGATGTGTTGAAGTCTCCTTAATGCTCTCAGATGGTGGATATTACACATCTGACTTTTACTAGGAAACTTAATCCAGAATTCTTACATTGCCCTATAATTAGAAAATACCTTCCATCTTACTTTTTACACCTCAGCTTTTTTTTTTTTTTCCCTGTCCATAGCGGTAGGGGAGAATGTACAACTCTCTCTTTTTTTACAGTCTTTTGCATATTTGAAAATTTTTTCTTCCCCTTCTAGAATGAGAATCAATTTTCAGGCAAAGCAGTGTTTACACCTTTCTCACAGATGATGCTTTCTGGATTCTCTGAACTCTCTCCTGTTACTTCACATCCTTCCTGAGTGCCCACTTAAGAATCCACAATCTAACTGATCTCTCACCAGCACTGAGAAGGGATCACTTTATGTTTCACACGTGAATATGAACTTTGCTTTTATGCTAAGCATATTGAAGTCCAATTTGCTTCCCCTTGTGTCATTCTCTTACTCTCAGCCTATTTCCTTTCTACAGGAAATAGGCTTCTTGTGGCTTCTCATTTTGTATTTGTATATTACTGCCAGTCTTTGGTAGCATTTTGCCTTTGCTGTTTGAATCACAGCCTATTTAACATTTCAGCTTCTCAACTTGTCAGGATTATTTTGCATTCTGATCCTGCCCTTCATAGTGTCTGCACCACTCCCAGCTTGGCATAATCTGTACATTTTACAAGCATGCTTCACATTTCATCATACAAGTACAACCTAACCAAAAATTACAAACACTACAAACCCTAACGAGATCCTTGTGGAAAGATCATCTAGCAAGTCCTTCTAGTCATCAGCAAATGACTTTTCAACTGCACTTTTCAGAGACAGCAAACATCCATCCATCTGAAGGCTTCATCTACATTTCTTCCCAATTTGCTTATGGGAATATCATAGTGGCAGTACCCAAAACCCTACTAACACCACTAATATAACAGATACTGCCTCACCTCTAACCACAAGACATATCCCTTGTCAACATAAGAAATTATTCTTCTTTACATTTAGGAGATGATCCAACTGAACACTGCAGTCAAAGATGCAGCTGTCCATCTACCAAGCATTTCTGGAATACTCATTATTAGTCTTTTCTAATGAAACAGATGCATTTCTCCCAGACGTTATGCAACTAGACTCAAAACAAAACAAATATTACTCATTCTAAAATACCCTACATTGAGTTATAATAACAAAGGATAGAATTTCTCTCTATAAATCCCACTAAGTATGTAAATCACAAAAAAAAAAAGTATTTAACTAGAGGATAATGCTGGCAAAGTGTAAATGAATCTGCCCTCAAGTATTTTTAGCCTGGGAATTCCTTAACTATGAGAACAATCAATTTCTAAAGCAAGCTACCAGTCTGCTCTCCTGGGAGCTTGATGATTCTTTGATACTAATCACACATTATTTGTGATAATTAATAGTTCTGATTTCTTAGCAGCATCTTGTATCTTTTCACCAAATATGTAGAACTCTTAAATCTCATTCTTCCCACAAAGGAGAAACAGTTTACTTTTTACAATTTTTTGGTGGGAAAGATCATTTAAAAGTAATAACTAGTTTTACTTAATCATTGAAGTAATTTAACCAATTTAAGTAGTCTTTATCACTTATTCACTTATCACCTTATCAACGTAGTTCAGAAGTATGACTTTGGTATCTAAGAATTAGCACATCAAATAAAAATGAAGATTCTACAGTTAACCTCAAATAATTTTATTTTCTAACAAGGACCCTCCAGTACAATATGTGCTTAACTTTGTTGTTTGTCTGGAAACCAAGATTATTTTTCTTCTAGAATTTTTTTATTGCTTTTGACTCAGTTTTGCAGCAATTTATTGCAGAGGTCAAGGTTAGGCAGCTTTTAAAATTTTTTCTTAATGTACTTGTTCAAATGGAAATTTTGGATAGGTCAGCCAGTGAGAGCTATACAATATAATCCTAGAAATGAAAATATATTCACTGTTTCTGTATTTCATGTGAATTTCTGTTTTACATGTCAGGTGATTGCTAAAAGAATTACAGTCCTTACGAAAATTCCTTTGTGATAGCCTCTGTCTTTTCCTCCATTCTGCACTTCTGCAATTCTCATTTCCCACCTTTAAGGCAACAGCCAAAGGCCACACATCAGATCTACACTTCCTTATGTTCCACTTACATGTGAAGATAAAGAGGACATGATGTCTTAGACTAGTTAGCTCAATTTAACTAAGAAAAAATAAATCAAAGCAAAATTTTACATGTTGAAAAGGTTGTAACTTTTTTCTGATAAATTCCTGAATTACACTTTATTCTACTTTATTGTTTCACATGTGTGATGTTTGCTCTCAGACAGTGTGTGTGTGACTCGTAAGCAACTGGAATCTGGCTGCCTTACGCCTCTCTTCGTAAATGTTGAAAGCAGCACAGTCTGAGGTTACTGGGGAATTACTACTTGTTTTTGAGAAGTTGTGACATTTGAATATGAAAAAATTGCTCTTCTATTTTACCTGCAAGACATTTTATTTTTCCAGGGAGTGCCCTGTCAACACCTACCCCAGAGTGACCTCACCAAAATGACAATGCCCAGGACTGCACCTTTGTCTTTCTTTGAGTCAAACAGCTTGGTTTTGATTACCTGGACACTGCCTATTTCTCTTAAAAGATCAAAATCTTGCATCTATTGCACCATTACCCCCTAGACTGAGCTGAAAAGTTTTGTCACAGAAAATCACAAGCCAAGCAATAGAACCTTAACTCCTTAAGGTGCTAGAAGAAAGGAGAACATTTGCATTTTGAAATGATATTATTTTAAACTTCTGTCTAGGTCATATGAAAATACCAAGGACTTCTCATAACTCCTTTTGCTATGTCCAGATCTGACAGTAAAACCCCTCAGAACTGGAGGGCTGTTGTCACAGCCAGCATTATGGAGGTCAGCGATTTCAAATGAATCTGTAAGTTAGGAGATGCCTTCCTCATGGCAGTTAAAATTTCTCCATAGCAAATGGAACGACAAACAGACTTTAGGTGTGACACCAGGGCAGACACTCTTGTCAGAAAGCCAGTAACAAACCCAGTCATTTTCACAATAACACCAGAACTATTAATAACTTGTATTTCCTTTAGTATTTTGGATATTTACAGTACCATTCTTTAATATGTATAATTATTATGTTCCCTATTTAGGTAAAAATTAATGCATGCAGCCAATATCCAAAATTGTTCCATAGTGATGGAGATCCACTT
The DNA here is from genome assembly GCA_013400215.1 of Cisticola juncidis. Lineage (NCBI taxonomy): Eukaryota > Metazoa > Chordata > Aves > Passeriformes > Cisticolidae > Cisticola > Cisticola juncidis. The sequence continues at coordinate 406,519 of VXBR01012083.1, read as the reverse complement.
TAAACTAGAGACTTTCAAAGACAGACATGTCTAGCACATTGTGAAACCATGCTCCTGCTGAGAACTGAAAACCCATGATTGAATTTGAATAACATTCTATGATTTCAAGCAAACAACATTAACAATTATCTATTAAGAGTAAATTACTCAATTTCAATATAATTTTATTACAGGAATGTCACAAATAAGATCATTTGTAAATATTTCACAATCCAAAATTAGATTTATCATTAGTAGTAAAGTACGTAGATAAAAGAGGGGAAGTTTGAAATATCAGTATCAGAAATATAAAAGAACTGCAAAGAACTTCTGAGATACTAAAATATAAAAAAAATTAGACAGCTATTTAGATGCATTCACATCTGTTTTTATCATTAAATACAGTTACATGCGCATTTATTATACTTTTCTGTATACTGTTTTTTCTCTTAAGGTGCCCTCCCCTGTCCTCTCAGGAATATAATCTGGACAAAAGAAGGACACTCTTGAATTTTTCTAGATGAAGATGGCAGTTACTCAATGTGACTGAGAGCTGCATGCACTCCGAGGCAGTCAGACATGAGATTTTTAGTGAAGTTCTGTCTCACTGATGTCAAAGGGAGCTTTACTCTTAGTTTTACGGAAAGCAAGATGTCACTTTTTGAATAAAATACTGGCATAACTTTCTACAGCACATTCTTTGTTTACTTATGCAATTTTAATACTATAGGTGCTTCATATTTCCCACTTGTATCTAATATGACATGGTAGAAGGTTTTTGTTTTGAGCACTGCCTCTACAATTTGACATGTGCCCTACAATAACAGCTATAGTTTTAAACACAATGAGTATTCTCTGTGTAGCTATTAACAGCAGTTACTACCTAGCAAATTTAGAATAAAATGCATACCTGAAGGAAAATCCTTCCAATTCCACTCAGCAACTGAGGCTCTTGCTGTGGGTAATATTTGATGACAGAGTGGTATGCATCTACAGCCAGCACGTAGTCCTAAGGGTGAAAAGCATACAATTAGGTACTTAAGCTCAGAATACTTCAGCCTTTGAGTCATCTTCTTTGTAAAGACAGATTCCAATAGAACTAAAGTATTTGCAACTTGTGGGACAGAATTTCTATCAATGACTGTAGGCACTAAGTAGCTGACTACATTGGTCTTTTCTCAGTTATACTGGAACTAAATACACAGGGGATTTTTTTTTAACAGGATCATATTCTTTTTGTAACTAAATGCTACAAACTAAAACCCTAAACTTTTTACTCTTCATCTTAGATTATGATTTAGGATGGAAGTCAAGCACCTTCAGTGTGACTGGGGATATACATATTTGAGAAGTGTCTCATGTTCCAAATATATGTATAATTTACATAGTTCAACAAACTGTATTCCAAAGCTTTGTGAAGTGCCTGTGCACATGCTCTTGTGAAAAACATCACCTGACAGAAACCGCAATTCCTGCACATCTTCAGATGACAAACCAGCACTACTACCAAGGGAAACAAGACATTTGTCCTTCCTCCACGCGAACTGTTGGTTTTTTACTGTGTAAAAGCAGGTAATCCAAATAGAAAATGTATGCGGGCTAAAACTAAGTGAAGGAAGGACTGATTCTGATCTCCAGAAAGCTTTACAAGTAACACCACATCTGCATGAAGGCCATGCTGGCAGGGGACAGTGTTGAGATCTGCCTGCTCAAGATGGAATGCCAGTACACCCTCCAGCTGAGGACAGAAGATTACACAAACACACAGTGACAGAAGATTAAACAAACAGGTCCCATTTCCCACTGGGAAGAAATGCCCATGTGACTGGTTCCTGAAGTTCAGCTGATTCATGGCTGAATTGCAGTAATTCAATCACCTCAAAGGACTTGACTTTCAGAGCCTGGCCACGTGGTTTGGCAGGCAGAGGTGAGAGGCACTGCCCTTGCTCTGTGCTGAGACAGGCTGTAGCTGTAGGAATGCTCACTGCCAGCCTCTGTTGCTGCAGCTTGGAGAAATGTGAGCAGAGGCAGAGAGCATCTGCCTTCGCTTACAAGGGCCAGGCCAAACAAAGGTTGAGGGCTCTCTGTGCTATAAAACTTTGGTGCTTCCCAACAGTCCTACCCTTCAACTTAATACAAGAATTGTGATGCGCATTAGAAAGCAAAGGACAACAGAGAATAATCTTACAAAACTACACAGACATCTTGGCATACTCTCTACCTTGCCATTATTCTTAGTCAGATTATAGTGCTCATTTAACTTGTCCCTAATGTGATCATAGCTACTAGTAAAGGTTGTTTTTCTTCATCTCCTGCTTGATTTGAGGAAGCAATCTTCCCCAGGTGTAATGAATTTCTTTTCCTGAGGATGCACTTAAAAGGAGTACACCCTGTATCCAGTTCTGAAGACCTCGGCACAGGAAACACATGAATGTGTTGGAGCAGGTCCAGAGGAGGGCAACAAAAATGGTCAGAGGGCTGCAACATTTCTCAAGAAGGAAAGTTGAGAGAGTTGGGGTTGTCCAGCCTGGAGAAGAAAAGGCTTTGGGGAGACCTCATTGCAGCCTCTGAAATGGGCTTATAAATCAGGGCCTGTTGTGAAATGGCAAGAAGTAATGGTTTTAAACTAAAAGAGGGTTGATTTAGACTAGATATAAGGAATGAATTTTTTACAATGAGGGCAATGAGACACTAAATCGGGTTACCTATAGATATGGAGGATGCTCCATCCCTGGAAACATTCCAGGTCAGATTGACTGGTGTTCTCAGTAACCCAATCCACTTCAAGAGGTCCCAGTGCATGCAGGGGTAGGTTAGACTAGATGACCTTTAAAGGTCTGTTCTGACACAAACCATTCTATTCACAACATATTGTTTCATACAATCAAAAAGTCAAGGTAAGTCTTCAGAGTCCGATCTATATATGAAAGAACTTACATGTCCTTAATAGTAGGAGAGGAGTTAAACAGCCCAGGAAAGCCCTCTGCAGGACCTTTCTTTTGCAAACAACTTGTATACTGTAGGTATAATGATTAATTCTGAACTATTAATTATAAAAATTTTGAGTTTATTACAATTCTAATGTGCCATAAGAAGTTCACACTTATTATTGGCAATAAAAAGAGTTCAGAGGAAAACCAACATGCCACATACACAAGTGTATTTATTTAAATGCTTCTGTATTTATCATTAACAACTCAAATGTGATGAAATTAACACGACCACAATTTTTCCAAATTTATGATTTAGGAAAACTTCAATTTTCACTGCAACAGCTCTCAGTAAAGGACTTAATTGATCATGGAGTATGATTCTATTAGGCAGGCATAAAAAACTTAGAATAGGGACCCTTTGATCTAGCTCTTTAGAGGAACCCCAGCCATGACTGTAGTACCTATTAATTCTTCCAGGAGTATAATCTATTAAATCTGAAATATTTTCTATGACTGTGATTTTTTTATCCCTTCAAGCATCAAATGTGGTCACTAGAGAAATAATTTTCTTGTATCAAATTCTGTGGTCTAAAGCTGCCCCTTACCCAGTGCTCACTCTTGTGCACACTCTAAGGCTCTAGTTGCACAACAAAGATGCACAGAACAACCAAGAGGGATTGGGGCTCTGCAGTCACTAACCCAAAGTGATGCAGAAACAACTCCCAGGAGACCAAGCAGCAAGTTGATAGAAAAGTGCTTCTGCCAGCTTAGTTTACAGCTTAGCATGAACTGACTGCAGAACAGCCTGAGCCACAAGAAGCTGCATGAGTGGGCAGTGTTTGCACCATCCCAGCAGCACAGGCTCCCTCGTGTACACAGCAGCCAGCCTTGGTAGGAACAAGCAGCCAAGTCTTAATAGGTCCACACTGCAGGGGCTTTGAGGATTTGGCCCAGTCAGGAAAAGAAATTCTCCTTCTTTTCTGCACTCCTTATCCTTATCTCCAACACCATATGCATTACAACTGCAAGTACATAAACACTGACAGCTCCTGAAATGTGAGACTAGAGGTGAACATTAGGAGTCTATGCACTCTCTTGGTTGTCACTGTACCCTCTTTCCATACCATAGCACAGCACATCACATCTTACCCACCCCATGCCTTGCAGTATCTGTCACAGGAATAGGACCCATTTCTCCCAAGAGATGACAAGAGACTAAATTACACATGTCCAAAGGCAAAAGCAAGGATGGCCCCAGGATGAAACTGTGAAACAGGTATTTAGGCTCACTTTTAAATACAACCTCATTCTGGGGTCGCCTGGGGATACCACAGTGAGTTTAATATGAATTATTATTCTCCCCACACTATGATGGAAGCATTAGTAAATTTCTTGAATATCCTACATGTGATACAGAATGATACTATTGTGTGGTGAGTTATAGAGGCATCTTATCTGACACTTCCTTCTGAGGGAGCATATTGTAAAATAGATGATATTTGGTTTCACTTACTAAAGACTGTTGTTATTCACGGTTTTGCTAATGTGACATAAAGAACCAAGATTGTCTGATGGAATGATAAATACACATCGCCTCTGAGGAGTGAAGTCTTGACTGATACAAGGTGTGGTTGTGAGGAGTAAAACATATTAAGTATTACCAGTATTAAGTAAAACATACTAAGTATTACCCTAATAACTACAGCTTGTGATCTTACAGCATAGAGATGGGGCTGACATATTGTCATGGTCTTTAATTTAAAAAGATTAAGAGCCTTCCAGTTTTCCACACATTCGTAAAAAAATCCCACAAAAATGTCTGAAGTTATAATATTTAGGATATGAATGAGAATTGGGCTATTGTTTTATAACTCAATGCCTCTTTTATTATGAAAATTCAGGGCTTATATTCAATATACTAATCAAAAATAGTTCTAGCAAGACACTAGACCTACTTGCTGGACTACGTTTTTCCTTTAATGCACCACAGTATAACTGTACTTGCCTTCATGGTCACTGCATTACAAATTTTCGTATTTCCCTATATCACCACCTTAAGTACTTAATTAGAAGCATAAATAACCATGATGTGTACAATGCTGAAGTTCAAGAAACCTTAGACTAAAACTCTTAGTTACAAGGAGTGGATAGTTCACAAATACTTTGTTTTGGGGAGAGAGGACAGGGATAAGTAACTTATCCTTCATCTCTATCTAGTGCAGTTGTGGAAGGGTTATGAAAGCAGAGATTCACAGTGCTATGAATGCAGAGAGCTGTACTGCAGCATTCAGGCTAAAGACATGATGATTCATGCAGTCTTTCTCCATTAAATCATAGGAACCAAAGTCCTCAGGCATCAGTCCCTTGTGTCATTAGTAGAAGCTGTTACCTCCTTCTTGGTACCATTTTAATTGTATTATACCTGGATTAAAGTAAATTCTAATGCTTTTCTTTTATGAAGGGCAAGTTCTACAAAAGCCAACGCAACACTGAAGAAAACTAAAAAGCACAAAATGTGCCTTTAATTAGAGTGCATTTATAATATATGTGGAAAATACTTAAGTGTTTATTCCTTTGAGAGATAAAAGTCTGGTAAGATAATGTCAAAAGCAATTTCAGCTCAGACAAAACGAACTTGGAAAGTTTTTAAGACACTTCCATGGTGATTTAGTGAAGTGACAGGCATTCTGCAGGCGGACTTCTGAAATGAAACAATGCATGTCATCAGCTGTATGTTAAATTAATATTCTCCTCATGCTGCTGTACTCAGGATATGCTTTCATAGTCACATGAGCCCATAGTTCTTGTAAAGGGAAATCTACAGTGAGAGGTTACATGGTTTCCCCTTCCTCTCCTGCTGTATTTCCACATCTTTCCTTAAGCTGCCCCTTGTTCACAGGAAATGGGAAAGCTGTTTGATATCAGTTGACAAAACTGCAATCCACCATTTCCTTGTCATTTGGTTAGGTGCAGCAGTAGTGCACAGAAAAAAGGCAGAACCCATTTAAGAAAGGTTATACAAATAAAGGGAGATGAACAGGAAAAAAAAAGACTGCTTTGAACTGCTACCAAACTGTCACTGGTCACATGGATAAAGGCACACAGCAGGCAGAGTTCAGCACCTAGGAAAAGATATTCCCAGGGTGCAGGAGACATGACTGATTTCCTGTGTCTGGGTGAATCACTTTCCCTTCACTCATTACCTCCAAAATAATATACTCCTCCATCTCAAAATTTAAGGAGATGTTTTAACTATGAGGCATATTTAAAAAGGTGAAAATCATTGTACTACATAAAGAGAATTCTTTGATTCAGATAAGTAATGCAGAAAAAATATGACATGAAATAAACCTAATTAAAAGTTTAGGATAATGAAAGTATATTTAAATAGTTATAGGGCCAACATCTCATCAAAGTGGGGTTTTTTAAATCTTGAAGTGTTAATCCTGACAAGATTGTTCCCTGTTAAATACTACTGTAGTTTTTTTGGCCAAAGAAAGAGGTTAGTAAAAGTAAGATAATATGTTTGAGGTTATTTTCATACCAAAATCACACAGTTTTACTTTAATAAATTATCATCATCATCAACTACTTGCCAAGGTATTTCATCACCCAGCAATACCTGGGGATCAAGCACAGTGTTGCAATATTGTACATGGTCACTAGATGGCAATAGATGGCGCTGACTTGGAGAAGGAAATAGTTTTTTCTTAAATTACAGACACTTGAAACACTCGAATAAAAACAAATGCAGTTTTTAAAGTATATGATACACAGCAAAAAAGTGTGGAACCGTGTTAAATTAATAACTGTTCATGGGAGAACTTATAAAAGTGTGTTTAAAACTTATTTGAATAGATTCATGCTGAATACTCTGGAAGGTGGACAAGATGACTTCAGTACTGCTGCATGTTAGAATGGTCTGGGGATATTCCTGAAAACTGAAAGACTCACAAGTACCCTACAGCCAATGCACTGAAATGCAATTTTCAGATGGAAGTAATTATGCATTAATATGCAATTGTGGTTAATTTGAAAGCTATTGTGAACCATAAATTTCTAATTTAACAGCTATGAGATAGGCCCTAAATACAACTGGTCTTAAGAAGTATCTGAACTGCAGTATTTCTGAAATATCATTTCCAAAAAGGTGATAATTGGTATTCACAAATATATTTCAGTTACTCAAAGAAAATAGCACTAACAAGACCAAACCAGAGGAAAGTGAGAACTGTACGTGCATGTAGATTTGTGTGTAAACATGAAAAACAGTACTGCATGAGTTAAAAAAGAATTCACAGCAAAAAGTAAAGTGTACTTTTGTATACAGTGTATATTTACACTGTAAAGTATAAATATATAACAGTTTTTTATTTATATATTCTACTTTGTTTGGGTTAGCAGCTCATGCTTTTCTTCACTTGCTTACTGAAAAAGAGAATGATTTAAAAAATGAACCTATGTCATGAACCTACCTCAAAAGACAAATTGTTTTAATTAACAATTATTTCTATGCAAGACAAAAATGTCCTTATGACAATATAATCATGAAAACAAATGTATGTTTCCCCTAATTCTCATAACAAGAATATTCCATTGCATGTAAAGCTGTATAGCTGGCTCTTATATTTAAAAAAAAAATCAAAAATCCCCATACTTTTTTTGAGGTATTCTAATATTAAGAATGCAGCCTTGTTTGGGAAGTAGCTCAGTAAACATCAGAGGATGAGGTCTGGCATGACCCTGGGCAATCGAAGTGCAGGGAGCCAGGAGCCCAAATCTTGGCCTGTGAAGATGCAACTGCTGACAACCCTGCTCCAAGGCTGTTGCTGCTAATTGATTTGTAAAGCACAGTTAAGATCAGGAAAAACAGCAGTTTGCTGGAAGAATGGCTTTCCTGACCACAACATGATCAGCCGAAGTTGTTTTATTTCTACTTCCTGAATGCAAGGGTAAGCTAAGAGTGTTGCACCAAACAGAGTAAAATTGGTTAAAAAATGTAAGGAGGAATCAAGGGGGGAAACCCCTGGATTGAAAGCTAGTCACTTTTACTTTTATTGCTTTCTTTTCCACCCCTCCCCACTAGTGAGGATTTAGACTTGAAAGAAGACATATTACAATTGAGATCAGTTGACAAGGGAGGATGTATTTAGATGTTCTGGATCTCTATCAGATACAAAAGCTACAGTGTTATTAAGCCTCACAAACAGAGCAACATTCCTAGTGCACAGTTTGAAAAAGGCAGAGCACATAATTGCTTTTAATTAGAGCATTTAGTTAAGTGTTTGAAAAATTCAATTTAAAAATGCAAATTCTGTATTGTTATTGCATGTTCTCTAGGATGATTTGAAGAGAAATAAGTACAGATATGCTCCCAAAGAACATTACTGCAAATAGCTATCTATTAAATAAGACATTATTAAGCCTAATTAATTCTTCACTAAGCAAAACCTTCATGTACTGTCAGGTAGTCTTCCCTTATCTCTGCACCAGTAATTCACTTGCATTTCCCTGACATTCTATTCTGGAACATACGGTACCTCTGCAGCTCTGCCACCCACGTACCTTCATCATTAGCAGACAGTTTGCCATGGAGTACATCACCCGGCCCAGACGTGACCTCCACAGCTGAACAGAGGCTGCAAAATAAGAGCAGCTTGTGAATTTGCCCAAATAAATTAGAGGTTCTTTCTTGCCATCAATTATTGGTCCTATGAATTACGATTTTGAAAGGTCCCCCTCGTTAACACTCCTGGGTTTTAGCCTAGAATTTTTAATCCTCAGCCCTGCTGCAGCATCAGAGAATTCCGCATCTCTCCAAGGGAATTGCTCAAGCAGCTCTGGGTACCATACACGAGGCAACAACGCAGAGCAATAGACTCAGCTCTCGGCTCAGACCAAATATTAAACACTGAAATAAACCACATTTTCCGACATCAGAACAAAAGGTGCATAAAAGGATTCATGTGATAATGAGCAACAGTTTAAAAAACATGTAATCTACAGCATTAAATGTGATAAATTAAAAAAATCAAACATAGCTAGAATGTAATTTCAGAGCCAAAATAGGCAGAGTGAGACATGTCTGAGTCTGGGACTGTTTGTGCTTGCCTCTGGCTGAGAGATACACTGAAAAAAATCTGCCAAGCTTGTCTGCTTTCCCTATTCTTCTGGAGCTTGCAGGCATTAAAAGCTGAAGCAGATTTCTCCCTCTTGTTTTGCAGACAGAGTCCTGATGTTGTGAGAGAACAGTTCACACAGACCCTTGTTTTCTCTCGTGATACAGTACCATAGATCAATGCTAGAAATATTCCTCTAATCTTCAAAAATAAACATTAGGACTATTCATTTACTACATTTGAAAAATACATGTACCTCAGTCAATCAGCTGTCAAGGTCACTGTAATGACTTGAAAGAGAGTGGGGGAAGGGATAAGAGCCTATTTCAATAAAATTGTGATAACTGAGACCACTCATTTGTATCATTAATGTAGTCACTGATGAAAGCATGGCAGATTAAACAGATAATTCTTTCAGCACACAAAGAAGTCATTACAAATAAGAAGAGCTTGGTGAAATGTCTATCGCCCTTCCTAAAAAGGCAAACTCCTTCCAATCCTCTTCAATAATGAAACAAAAAAAAATCCAACCCATGAATATTCTCAAATTATCTTTGTCAAAAAGAGGGTTATAATATAGGGTTCAAGACTGAACCCAGTACTTCATCCACTATACCTTACAGTCATTCATTACTCCTAGATGTTTTTTAGAAATTCCCCCGTGACCATACATCCCTAATGCTACTAATGGAGACAATACTGTAAACCATTAACAAATACTTCATGACACATTTCCTTTTTTTCTTTCCTTGAGGATATTTATAAAATCTGAACATAATTAAATAACTGCCCTTCATTTTTTCACTTAAGCAAATATCTCCTTTTTTCATGTCCTCAAAGTTTGGTAACCACATTCAGTTTTTTAGGACTTAGGTGACAATAGATTAGATGTTGATTCCTGCACCGGAGACATCTAGGTTTCAGTTAACAATCAGATAGCACCAGCTACAGTTCTCAAAAAAGGACTGCAAAGCAGGCAAACCAGATGTCTTCAGTCTGTGCTATAAACTGAACAGGAAGCTGGTCTGGAAATTCTGTTGCTCTGTGGGATGAGACTTCTTAGGCCTGGCAGAAAGGGGTTAAAAAAACCCTGCAAAGAATAAACAAAACCAAAACCCAACAGCAGATCACTGTGTTTTACTGAGATGCCTGAAACACTCTCTGCAGGTCTGAAACACTCTCTGCAGCCATGCTTCCACTCTAAGCGTTTGCTTTTCCATGTTTTCATCAAGGGCTCTGTACTCCTCACTGCCTCTCATTTCAATAGGCACTGTGAAGTTACAAAATTGGCATCTTACAGAACGTGTTACCAGGCAAGTGGTGCAATGCTAAATCTCTCTGCCTGCTGAAAAACTGGCAAATGAGGTGCTCTGTTCCAGGCTAGAGATGCCTGGTAATCAACATGGTAAGTTGATTGGTGTTGCACTTTCTTACATCAGCAGCATGGAAATTACATGCTAAGCATAATCCCCATAATGAATTAGGGCTGTCTTCACATAAAGTTAATAAGGTTTGCTTCAGCAAGTCTCAGATGAAAAAAAGCAAACCCATTATTAAGCCTCCTGGAGCTCCAAATGCAGAGACAAAGCAGAGAGGGAGCAGACCTGGCTGACCTCCACAGACAGCAGCAGTCAACAGCCTCTGCAAAGGTCCCGTGGGCTTTTTGGCAGTCTTAAACCTAGAGGCAGCTGCACAGTAGACATGTAAAGATCTCTCCAAATTTTCTGCAGCCATATCCCCTGATAACTACTAGCTGCTGCTTTTCTAAGTATGCCTCCTCCTGAGCCCATCTGAGCTCTGAAGCAGAAGCAGGGAGGAAAAGCAAGGAGCCAGTAACTCATGAGTAAGGCAGACTGCAGGACACAGGATTATGATAGAGCTAGTAAAAAGTCTTTGTACTTTAAAAGGGGATCAACACCTTGGTTTTAAAGTTGTAAAAAACAAAAGATGTGGAGATAAGGGTGAAAATTCAGGTGGAAAGTGCTAACAGGGAAAAGTAAGTAGAACAGAGGCAAAAAGAATATTAGGTACAAGAGACAAGAACAGAAACTCATGAAGTGCTGTGTCAGATTTCAATATAAGATTATTTCACTTTTCCCTAAGCCTTTTGAGAAGAGTAGTAAATGTATTCATTTGACTATATGTGCAAATACCTTTATGATATATGCTGTTCAAATGTGTTTATGTTTTTAGGACATATTCAGATGGTATATCACGTCAGTTACATATAAAAGCAATTTTTACATCCAGTCAAATTGAAGAGTGGATGTAAAAATTTGTAGAAAAATAGTTCAGACAGGTCTGCACCCTTCCATACAGACATAGTTTTAAGGAATTATTTTTAATGTTTTTTCTGCTATTAACTCTATCCAACCTCTTCTATCCCAGAGCCAGATCTTTATTTTCCACAAGCTTTGTATGGATGGTCTCCTAGAAAGAACTAGGTAACATTCCTTAGACTGTTAGCTAAAGTTGAAAGGTTTTTGTTTTCTTGTTGTGTGTTTTGAACTTGCTAGGCATCGCTAGGGGTCCATACACCCATAGCAATGCCTAAAATGTCTCCTCTTGTCTAATTTCATTAATACTCAAATGCCTCATTAGTATAAATTCTGTTAAGAAAAGAAAATGCTTGTCCTGATCACCCTTTTTTGTGCAGTAATTTGCCCAATACTATTGAAGCAACATCACTAAGACAGCAGGAGAAAACTGTATAACTGGAGATAAAATAATGAAAATTATGATGTAATCTAAGTATTATTCTGAAGAGGACCTTAGGTATTTCAATAGTTTAAGTACCATTCAGTTACAGAGAGACTCAGCCATCCGTGCAGCAGCATCCTAAGACAGAGTAGCCACTGTATGGTGGTATCTCAATCTCAAAAAACTGAGTGGATGCCAGATATGAGGTTTGAGAGGAGTTAGTCAGCCAAGGCTTATGATGAACACCCATCTAGCTGCAGCTGCAACACACTTATATATTCATCACTAAAGGATAACAGCCATGTTGTTTCTCCTAAGTAACAAAAAGAATTGATTTATTGCATGAGTTTGATCAAGGGCAAAACTGTGAAATTAATTCCAGCAAAAAGCAGTACAAGGTGCATCATTTCAGGGGCTGAGTAGGCTATAAGATTACAAAACTACAATTTTAACCAGTCTGAGGCAGTCTTGTGAAAACTTCTGGCACACTTAGGCAAGCAATAAAAATATAGTGTCTGCAAAAAAAATGTTTAAAGAATACCTACCTTGTCTGTTCTCCTGTGTAATGGTAGTCATACTTCCATCTTCAGCTAAGCCTTGTTCCAAATTTTCCAGTATCTGTAGTAATGTTTTCAAAATAACCAACATGAGTTTAAACAGCACTATATATTTAATGCAAATTATCTACAATGGACAGCCTCTGTGTAAACCAATTCATGCAGGAATGCTTCACATAGGTACAGTTCAAAATTACTGGTTATTACCATAGCTAGATCAATTGCACAAAGTAAGAAAGTCATTGTACTGTAGAAGCAAGTAGAGTTCAGTTTATGATACTTACAGAACATTAGTTGTCAGCAAACTCTAGGGTCATACATATTTTGTGAAGTGAAGCAGGAAATATCTCCACCAGAGAATGAACATTAACGACCACAATGAAATTCAAAACTGATTTTTTTCAGAGAAGGCCACAGCCTCCTGAATTCTTCACCCTAAGTATGGGCTTTAGTTTCTTTAGTTCCATGTTTCTGTCTTTAATGAAGTACTCCTCTTAGTTCTTACTGCAATTTCCTTTTCAAACTTTTGAGTTTATCGCTTTTTTAAAATTTTTCGTAGATTTTAAATCATGTAAATTGTTGAGTGAATGAAAAATTTGTTGTTCTATTGGAAGAATGGAAATGTATACTTAATGAAGTGTGTGTCTGAAGCACTTTTAAAATATGTATGCAAAGCTCCATTTGAAACTCAAGACAACTTTCCTTTTTCTAATTCCATCACAATTCTCCAAATTCATTTTCCAATTCCCATAGATGACCCCGTGTTTCCTGTTACAGATGTGTAACTTTGGTTACACATGATGCCTGAGATTTCCTTCAAGAAACTATTAGGGCCACTTGCTCTTTAATCAGCCACTGTGGTTACCCAATGAAGGAAATACAAGGCACTTCCAAACAAAGAGTTTTCAGTTTCTGGCAGATAAGAAGTAATTGCCTTTTCCTAAACCAACTAAGTTTTCCAATTGTGCTGTGTGTTTCACCAAGGAACAGTTCATATCAACACAGGAAGTCCTTGAAAAAGAAGACATGTAGAATTAATCTGGCCTTGGAAAGTGTGTTGGTATTTTCTACAGCCAATAAAGATAATCTGTACCTCCAGAAAGTCATCTCATGCCACCAATTTTAGACATGTAAAACTGGAAGAAATTGCCCTCTGAGATACCAAGCCCTTTTCATAGACTAGACTGAAATTTTGAAGTTTAAGAGCAAGGAGAGACATACAATGAATGTAGAATATTTACCACTTGCCAGCTGAGCCAGGCTAATTTTCCTGGTAAGAATTGTTAGACCATGACAAATACAAGGTAATATGGTCAACTGTAAACTTGGGTCAGAGGGCTGGACTGAGCTGCCTTACCTCAGATTTTGAGAGGCTATGAGCATACAGCAGTAGATAGAGCAGCCTAGCTGACAGGTGGCAATTTATGAGCTGACAGTGGCATGTCTGCAAGATTGACTCTCAGTCCCACTTTCAAAAGCAGTGCAGCCACCTAGAAATCACTTAGAAACCAAAGTGCCACCTTTCAGTGTTAAATGCCTAGTGTATAATAAGGCACCATGTCAGAAAAAAAACCCACATTCTTCTCTCCCACAAATCCAAACCACTTCATAATCTACTTTCTGTGGTCTAAAAACCCTGATCCTTCTCTTCCCCAACAAAATATCTAGTGATTTCCTCTCAGATTCAGTAAAGCCCAAAATTCCTACTCTTGAAATGGTAAGAACACTAGGGGCTCTCACCCAAATGACATGCTGTCTTGTTTAAGAAGACAGTGGATTTCTCTGAAAACATTCCCACAAACATAATCAAAAAAAAGGAAGAATTAGATATTTGCATGCAATTAGAATATTATATTAACCATTCTGTAACATTACTTGGGGATATCTAGCTGTGACCTCAAGCTCAACATCATTAAAACAGAGCTCAGTAATAATTTGAGGCTAATTGTTTTATTCCCTAGGTTTATCTCTCTTTTGCCCTTAAATACAAAAACATCACCTGCAGTTTTCCAGTATTTGGGCAATTCCCCATTTTACAAGAATTGCTTAATAGTAACATTAATGATTCTGACAGTTTCTCAGTGTAAGTTATTACATTTAGTCAATACGAAATATTTGGGTAGTAAACTTTATTCTAGCAATATCACATGACATAGCTTTAACCATTCATGCTCCTATAATGAAGAAAAATATGATTGAACACTTCTACCAATTAATTCATCAGTTTTACATATGACCTGTGCTTTTTCTTGTTTTGAACACTTATTGTTATGCACACTAATTAGTTTCACTGGCTAGTGTTACTTCACTGAGTCTTCTGTTTCAGTCCGTATCTCTTGCCTGTATGCCAGAATTACTAATACATGCATGCCATCATTCAGCCTTTTTTGGTGCTTCTGGAACTGTGGCCTTTTTCTGGGTACTCTGACTGGTACAGTGTCATCTTAGTTTCTATGAACTTAACCAACAAGGCATCAAGACAAATATCCTCTAGACTGAAGTAACGTATGAAAACCAGAAAACTTATGTCACCTTAACAACTAGAAGCTGAGACTGAAAAGTTCAAAGAGACCGAAAAGTTCACCAGTTTGGAAGTGAAACAGAAGGCCAGGAGATACGGAAGAATATGTATGAAAAGGCCAGAGAGGAACATAACTACTCATGAAAGGGAGTGGTGGAACTACAGAAGTTGTGGCCAATGGGCAAATGGCAAAAAGTATTTTTGACAAGTTTTGCAAAGGTAACACTTGCAGAGGCCGCCTTAGGAAGCAAGATTGTTAATCCATTTGTTGCTGCTCCACCCACCTGGTAGAAGAGTCCAGTGTGACTCTGGCAGTTGAGGGATTAGGGTTTAGAAGTGAAAGACACTATGAAATGTGTAAATCTCCAGGAACTCTCCCTCAAACATCTAGGGAAGCATAGGAATTTACAAACAAGAGGAGTTTAGATTTAGCCTGACAGTTGTCCTTTTCACATTTTGGTCTCCAGCTAAGAATTTTTAGCATGTCTTCAGCATTATTAGCACTAAAGTGATCATGCTTACGTTTTTAAATGAATACTTGAAAAAAACAAATTCTTTTGTGATATAAGTTACTATTGTTACATTTATTTCAGGGTGGACTTAGAGGTGCAACAACTCATTAAGGTAGTTCATGTTGGGAAGATCGCCAGTAACACCAAGACAGCAATGATTTCACAGCATTCCTCTCCCAGGCTATAACACCCATTTGGCACTGCAGATAATTTTTTTCCCAAATGTTGTTCATATAGAAAAATATGCAAAATATCTAACCAGATCTTGATTAGACACTTACTTGAATACTGGAAAAGGTAAAAACATTATTGCAGGAAAAAATATACAAGGAAACATATATTTAGGAAAAATTAAAATTACATTTTTGCACCCAACCTCCAATCCTGCTTCAGGTACCACAGATATGTGAATAGATGGTGGCTGTAAAGATCAAGTAACCAAAATAAATACAGTTCCATCTTTAAGTGGAATAGTTAATCTAAAGTTGACAAGTGTGTGTAGAATATATGCAACAAAAAGCAATAAAGAATTTGGCAGATTAAAAACAAGCATTGGATAGCAAAACCCCTCACCATTACATTAAGGAAGAGAAATGAAACAGAAAGACAAATTTTCTTATGATCAGAATGCACTACCATTAGCCTGGAATAACCTCCCAGGGCTCAGATGTGGCCTCAGCACCATAGGCTGGCTCATTAAAAACTACAAAACAACCCTGCATTGCAGAGAGACAGACTAGGTGAGCTAATAGGTCTTTTCTTTCTTCTAGCTTTTATGACTCCAAGATCATCTCATTTACATAATGATGATTCGTGTGCCCTTCTGTAAATATGGATGACCAAAGATTATTTTTCCACTTTTTAAAATAGGGAGGTAAAACACTAGAGGCTTTTGGTTGAAAGCTCCCCAATTAATTCTGTTACAACCCAAATGGTTCCCAAGTGTCACATACAAATATAAAGACTAATGAGTGTACATCCTTCATGTTATTTTTTTGGTTATGCCATGGGTTTTTCTAAGTATTAGAACAATATTCTTGAACATTCCAGTTGAAATCGAGATTGTTTAGACAAACAGCATTCTATACAAAAAACAAAACATATAAACAATGTTTTCTATCAGCCAGCACTGACTTCAAGTGGTACAATTACCACCAATTTACAAGTATCTTTTAAAAACAGTTATCTTTACAAGCTGTCCTTTTTCATACTCCTTTTTCTACAATTGTCCTTGAATTGCTCCAAAAGCTAAGGTATTTAAATAAATGCAAACAAATGAAGTAATCTGCAATGAAGTATCTAGGATAACGGATCAGAAATATTTCCAAGAAGGACGTTTTATTTATTAGCACTTACGTGTCTACTTTACTTTAAAAAGAAGAATCCATCAGCACAGACCCCTGTCCTGGCTGTCCAGACAATTCCATGTCCTGGCTAAGAGAATTTTTCAGAACCAAAGGGATACAGTTGTCTTTCTTGCTGCAATTGAGCACACTAACATGGGAAACCTTGCAAACTCAGGAAGGCAGAGGCAAAGAGGTGACAATCCCCGAACCAATACCAAGTGCAGAGAACAAGAGACTCCTCAGAAGAGCTCGTGGAAGATGTAGAGTCAGCTTTAAAGCAGCTTTCTCCAAGGGTACAAGGGATAACACAGAATTTGCAGTGACCCAGGTCACTAGCAATTGATGGACTGAGAACATGAGAAAGAGACCTGTTCTTCAAGAACTTAGTGGGCAGGAAAATATGCATACATTAATTTGTAACTCTCCTTTATTTCTATTTCATCTTCTCCACCACATTCAGTTTCCTTATTTAAACAAATAATCAACCTAGTTTGTGTTCAAACAAAATCTTGTATTATAGTTTAAAAACTTCGTTGGTACACTGGATATGCTCTAAGGTATGCACTTGTAGATAAACATCAGAGGCAGACCCACCTCAAGGCTGTAGATGACTTGAAGGTCTTGTAAAGGAGTGTGTTTGTGGGGATGGAGTTAATCTCCTTTTAATTCATTCCTCTATTGACCAATAACTTTGAACCCGCAGAGAATCACAGCTGATCACAGTGTAACTGAGATATGGCCACTTCCATCAAGCCTGCCAGATGGCTGATGGATGCCCTGCTCAGCAGTCACTCCCTCATTCACATTCAGTTTTCTCTCTTCGTTAGAGGCTTAAGGAACTTAGAAACCAGTTTAGTTTTGGAACCTAGTGGCAGCTTCATGACTTCAGACAGTGCAGCCCTTAATACCAGACTGCATAAACCCAAGATGTGAAACAGCCAATCTGCTGCAGACTGGGGCAGATAAATGTTAGAAGCACCATGAAATCCTGCAACAGAGGTGTATGGCATTTCCTAGAAGAACAGAATTACTTCAAACTGAGGACTGTTTATGAAAAGGGCTGGAGAGAACAGCCGGCCAGTGATACTAGATGAGAGAGAAGAGCAGTCATCAAGTGCTATGAAGTACCACTTCTTGGCCAAATTAGATATATCTGTCAACGGTTTCCAAATCAATTCTTTCCAACTTTATAAAAATGCTACTTTCACCTCTTATTACCTAAACCACTCTTTTTTCCCCTCTCATAATAAGAAGAATTGGGCTTTTTACTGCAAACATTTGGTTTTCCTACTCATTACTGTGTTAGAATAAAGTTGATTTCATACACCTAATGCCATTACAGCTACACAATTGGCAATTATCAAATCCTCCACTTCCTTTATCCAAGTTATTTTAAGGAGTAAATATAGGAAACTTGCAAAGAGTACTGAAAATAATCCCATGTGTTTATCTATATGTACAGTTTTGAACTTTCAAATGTCATAGATAAAGCAATAATGCTGCATTGCTTCTACAGTTTATCACATTGTAAAAATCATGGTCAATGGTGCATTAGACTACTTGGGAAAGATTTCTGTAAAAAAAACCCAACATTTAAGGATTAATGCTTATGGTTCAGCGTTGATAGTTTTAGTGGATAAAGTCAGTGCTCACAACACCATGGCTCCAGTTTCATCACCGACAAATCCCATGTTATCATTTAGGCCATAATTTCATATTATAGCATTTGACAAAACAAAATCCCAACCAAACTCAGCAGGTTGTATTTATATACCTAAATGGCTGTTGTTTCTAAAACCAGTTACTTGGGCTATTTCTGAAGGATCAAGGTCATTAACAACTGTTTTCAGCAAGCTGGACACAGCTGAGTGAAGGAAAGAAACCTCTCCTACTTGCCCTTAAACACATCTGCACATTACCATGCGTACCATGCTCCACATCTTGTCTGGCAAAAGCACGAAAGCTGTCCTCTATTCCACTCAACTGAGCCAGAGCTACCACAGTGAAGGATCTCTCTTAAAATGGAAGAGGCACTTCATTACTTTTAATAGCAAATTTCTTATTTGCACCAAGATGGTGTAAAAAATGTCATAATTGAAACTTAATGTTCTTTATAAGGACAATAAAATTTATTTCTTAAACATTAAGAAGTGTTAGTGCCTAGAGATGCTGTTACCTTGGCGCAGATTATCTTCATACTGTGTAGTCTGTCAAGTGATTCCTGAGGATTTCCCAGGTACTGAGGAAGTTCAGCATGCAAAATCCGCATGGAAAAAGGAACCATGGAACCTAGAACCAGAATTAATTTTGTTAAGTATGTTTGCTACAACGATCAGTTAGTTATTTTTCTGCATTAAAAAAAGGTATGTCTCACTAGTGTTTATATCACAAAGTCCATTTTGCCTTTGTATATTTTTCTTCTCATGATGAAAAATGTGAAAGATGAGAAAATAGGAAACCTTCTCAGCTACATCATGTGACATGTTTAAAACATTTTAAATAGGCAAACACAAATACACCATAATCAAGAAGGCAAGAAGGTGCACCTAACTCAAATTTTCATAAAACAAGTTGTATTGGGAAGTACATTTCATTAAAGACTTCCTTAAACTAATTAAAATGAAAGATCAAATAAATTAAGTTGACTCAAGCTGCAGCTACATTACTACTACCATTTAATAACTGTTTGTATATTTTACAACCAATACAGAAGAAATAAGATGAAATTACTGGCCTTCAAGGTATGCCTATCAAAGAGATATAACCAGCACATGCAAAACCTCTTGGCATATTTTTGTGTAACTTCTGGTTCATTCAAAACATCAAAGAATAGGGAATTTTAAACAGTATTCGGGGGAAAAAAATTAATATTAGTTTACTACTACTATAATTTTTGTTATTGTTATTATAGTTGTTATATATTATTAGTAGTAGTAGCAGTAGTATTGCCAAAGTCCTCATTGTCTATGTTTATGGGCATCCTGGCCGACTTCACAGGCAGTTTCAGGAGTTTAGCCAAACCCTAATGCGTGTAACGTCTTACTTACAGGTAACTGCATAATCCTGGTGCACAGACAACAACATTGAAGATGAAATAAACACCATTACTGAAACCAAACTAGAGCTGGCATAATGGGGATATAGGCCTTGCAAAATACCATGCCACTGATGCATTATGATTTAGCTTTTATATTTTTCAGATCCTTTACTGTATAACTCTAAAACTCCACTACCTACCAGCTACTATTCTCCCATTTTATTCAGACAAAACAATTCCTCTCCAGGCCTGAATATCAAGGACCCTGTTGGCTCAGGTGCTGAGAGATGTAAACAACAGTGAATCAGGGGCCCAAACTTGGAGTAAATTACTTCATTACCTGAAGCTGTAATTGGAGAATTAACCCCCGAGATATAAATGGACCAAATCCATAATTGTGTGAAAAACTCATTAACATTGTCCATCTTGGGTGTAGCCCCTCAGAGGCTTCTGACTGCCCTAGGTGTACCTTTTGAAGGCCTTCAATAAATACCCCCTTTTATTCTCTTATTTAGCCTCTGTTTTAGGTAGCCACTCCAAGGCATCACCACATTTCTAATATTTTAATGTGTACATTTGCTATACACATATTCTAAGGGGATTTCTCTCTCAAGTTAGCTCTTGCCTCATCTTTTTGCAAAAACAGGACTCATGAGCTTTCTAAATAGATTTTTGCACCTGTTCTTAACAGGCTTATGTCAAAGAGGTAAATGCTATACAAAATGAGTCACTGCCTGTAGACTTTTTTTTAAAGGTTGACAAAATTTTAATCACAAGACTCACTAACTATGACCTTCACAGTAAGCCACTTACATCTACATAAATTTCTCTTCCAACTATTCCCAATGGCTTCCCTGACTGCTCTGTTCCTGTAATGGGATGTATACATGAGTTTCATGCATCATCGTGTGTGGGAAACACATTAAGAAAATAAAACTGGCTTTGAAGTTCTATTAAGAGATATGTAGAAGTTGATTCAACCAGTCACAAAAGATGTGAAATATTTTATATATGTAGCCTGAATAGTGCCTAGCACGACAGAAGATACAGTCAGTGTAGGCAGTGAACAACAACAAAAAGGAAGCTGAAAATAACTTAAGAGTAAATTGCGTGCCAAAATACCAGAGAAAAATTGTGTTGTAGACATGTTGCAAACTGCACTGCAAACCTATGGAAGCGAATCTGAACTCAAGCTGGTTCTATCTCTACCACCTCTCCCATGACAAATTTCTAGTAACTCCACAATCCAACAGTAATCCTTCCAAAAAAAAGCAGTGCCTAAACCAGCTAGTTGGCACTGCTCTTTTGGAGAAGGTAGTCTTCATTTACTGATATGCACTTTCTGCTGCACTCGTTGGGATTTCTGAGGCAAAGGTAAAAAAAGGGGGGAAATTTTGTAAAAAAATGAAAGAAGCTAAAGGTTTAGCAACATTTTGGTTAATGACTGCATTGCAGTACTGTCAATTCTAAACAAGTTTGTACGTTTGTATTTTCTTGAAAAATGCAACAAAAGTCAATTTGATAAACACTCATACAGAAAATTTGAACTAGTACCAGAACTCAGCATACAAATAGACAGGTATTTAATGGAGCACAGGTGAAACATCTCACATTATCTATTTTTTATAAAATTTACGTAATGTTTTGTGAAACAGTTTTTTGGAATTCTGTATTTGTGAAGTATTGATCTTAGGTACTGCTGATTGAAACCACTCTACTACAATCCCTGTGAGAGGAAAGGATAACTGACTACCAATCTACATCATCAGAAATGGTTTCAGAGGATTTCAAAATGATGAATGCGATTCCAGGTCAACTCAGACTCCATAAGAATCCGATTTATTTCCCATTACAACTAAATCCTCAGTTGTAACTGGCATTCAGAACTATATTACTTCAAAATGTACTGTATGGATGTACTATTTCTCAATCGCTTAGAATTTCCTTCATAGCTTGTGACCAAAAAGCATTGCAGTGAGATCCTCGGTAGTACATCAAGAGTGGTTACAGATCTCTCAAAAAAAACCAGAAGAAAGCTCTCTCAGGGTGTAAGGCTAGTTACTGTAAAGAATTTTCAAATGAGAATTCGTATTACAATTTCTCACAGGAGATCTAAAACTCTAACATTGGTTTCTTCTCTTTCTTTTTGAAATTCATGACATAAGCAGAAGAAATTTTACTGTAAACATCCAGCAAATCCATCCAATCAATGTCTGTTACTTATTGCTTATTAAGCAAGCTACTAACTTTATTCAAAATATCCGAAACACTAGCTCTTTCTGACTTCTTCATCAGTTTCCTTGTAATCCTTCTGAATAGCAGATTATTTGGGTTGTTTTTGTGGTTTTTGCTTGTTTGTTTGTTTTGGTGTTTTTTTTTTGTTTGTTTGTTTTCTTTTGTTTTCCCCGAGAAAGCACAAAACTGTGCTCTGATGCAAATGTGACAACTGGGGAAAGGAGAAAAGAAACGCCCTTTTACTCCTGGTAAGGCTTTCTTACCAGTCCATATAAACAGTCTTCCGTAATTTCAGGTCAAATCAGATGGGCAAATTGCTCATAAAATCCTGCAGCACTTACCTAAGCTAGTCAGTCCAAATATAGACCTTAAATACACTGGTTATAAATAATAAACTCTTGACATTTTTGGGTAAGTGCATTCTCCCAGATATGTTCCTGTCTACAAGTAAACTTCTTAGTTGAATTATATGATGTATGGGTAATGTATCCAATTCAGTTCCTACAGTAATAGACTGATTTTCTGGTTTAAAAAAAAAGGCCATAAATTTATTTCGATTTGGTGAAGTTTTCAATGAGTGCTACTTATATAAGGTGCTAACACAATTCACATACACTTCTCAAAAAGAAATACATGGCAGTAATAGAAAAAGCATGCAAAGAGATCTGTTCACCAATATAATTCTGTAACTGATTAACAGTGGTGTTGGAACTGACAAGAGGTGAGACCTAAAAAAGGCAAAACAGACTTTCAGAAAACAATGTGATTTTCATTTTCATCTGGTCTAACAAGGAAACAACTGGGAAGAAGTAAATGACGTTTGCTGATGACTCGGATCAATAATAATAATATTAGGAAGGTCTGAAAAGCAAGTTGTAGAATTTGGAGTACAAAATTTAGTAAAAAAAAGATTATCAGGGGGAGAAAAAACTATACTTCTTGTTGCTATTGAACATGAAATAAAAATGCTTGACTTGAGTCAGAAGGCAGAAGAGAATCAGAAGGCTTTATTTACACTTCATTCAGCCTTTTTATAACATTCTGCACTAAAAAGGCACATTATTGGTCTATAGGATGGGCAACGCTCTCCATTGGTTAAGTAACACAAACAACACCTGAGAGAGAGGTTGTTAAGGGAAAGGAATATTGTTTACTTAGAAATGTTATGGGAAGAATAGTTATTTACACCAAGTTGCTTGGGAAAGGAGAAACCGCTGTAAAGTTTCCCTCGGAAAAGCTAGCCACCCTCACGCTTCAGAAATATCGGGCCCACGACTTCCAATGAACACACTTATATTGGAATAAAGAAAAAAAAGCAAGAAGGTATGACTGACTGCACTGATACTCAGCTTATCAAGAGAATTAAAACATGTGCTTGTTAGACTAAGGGTTACACTATCTTGTCTGAAGAGTTTCACCCACTCACTTTTAAACCACTTAAAGCATGCAGGGAAAGACATATTTCTTTATAACAGGTTTCTATTACAAGCAGGCATACACACCTATTCTAGTGATATCCCACTAAGGACAAGAAAATTTTATACAAACACTGAATTTATGACAGATTGCCTTTTGCAAAACTACTTGGAATCAAACCCATGTACTCTATTTCACTCAGTACTGAATTTAACAGGGCAATATGTAAAGGAAGTATTTAAGACAAATAGCATGTCCTATAATTAAAATGTGGAGTTAAGAGCATAGGAGAATGGATTTTGCTCTGTACTTCATACTCCCAATTTCTACGGTAATGTCCTCTTACACAGGAAAACTATGCCAGCTAAACTTAGATAACTTCCACAAAATGCAGTATCCTACAATTACTGCTATATATTGAAATGTTATGTTTAAATTAAACAGGTCTTATTCTAGCTTGATGTTTTACAATTGACCTCTCCTGCTCCTCTTTAGGGGTTTCATAATAATAATAATATATAAAAATTTATAATGGAAAATGCTTTAATTTTAAGACAATTTTCTTATCAATCGCTTTTAAATACACTGGCGACCTTTTTTTTCAAAGAATGTGATGTTTGATTGTCACTTTCGGATGAATTAATCTCATTTGTACGTATATATATATGTATTATCAACATACAAAAGGCAAAACTTAAGAGTAAAAAAAGGCCTGCTGAAAGGAAAATGGATACACTGAAAGGATGGGAACAGATGGAATAAAGAGCAAGATCAGGTAGAATTTTCTAAAACAACAGATTTCAATTTCTGTTTCTTTATGAACAGCTGCACATTTTCATAACTGTCAAAACATAAACATCACCTCATGTCAATCAAATTCGAACTGCAGCCCTCATCTGCAGCCTTTTTGGAGCAGAATATTCTAATGACCAGCTATTTTATCTCTGAGTTTTCTTGCTGCAAACCAGTAACCACAAATGCTTTCAGATCTGCCTTCTACAGCTTGTTAAACAAATCTTAAATGCCAAAAAGCAATAGGAGAACAGATTATCAGTTACTGAAAGAATAAGGTGGGATCTTATAACAGTAAAAAAACTCCAAACCAAAACAAAAGCAACAATTCCTTCCTTTCCTGGAATATAAAATTGAGTTTCCGAAAAATACTGTTTTACGTATAGAGATGTATATGCTTGCCTTTATATGCACCAACATACTTCTACCAGCAGTGTGTTTGTATCATTTATAGCATTTTTAAGAGGGATAATGTAGTGAACTTCAAATCCTAGCTTCGGTGACTAGAAATTAAATGTACACTTAAAAATTCCAGTTCAACAACTAGTTTCCAAGTTTTTGTTTATTGCCTTCAATCCAGGGAGACTGAAGATGAGACAGGAGACTAATGTTTGTAACCATTTAAAGAAAATGTTTTGAAAATTTTATCTGAAATTATATGCTTGCATATACTTCAGAATTCAACTGCACATGACCTAAGAACAGAAACTCTGCATCATTATCTGGTTTTAAAAAGTTTCAAAAATATTTTTTCAGTAATTCAGAGTTCCTTGCATTGAAGAAAGGAAAACATAACAGAAAGAATGCAGGAAAACTCTACAAAAATTGCCCTGCAGCAAAGAGATCACCCTAAATCCTAGCTACAGGTAACTGTAATGAGGCAGTATTTGGAAATTAGTTACTTGCTCATAGTATTAAGAAATGCAGTATAAAGCTGGCACTGTCTACAGTAAGACTATGTAGCCTTGGGAAAGAATGCACTATTAAGTATTTTAGCAGCACTCCACACCTTTAGATTACACATAAATTTCTTAACTAAAATATCTGTATCATTTCAGAAAAAAATCTATTTGCATGTCTGAGTAGCCTGAATAACCAACTGGAACCACAACATTTGAGTGGTATTTATTCAAGCTGTATTAGCTGGTTTTACAGGTAGACAGTAGCTCTGAAGCAACAGAACACTGAATTTAAAAAGGCAGTAGAGAAATACACAATCATAAAAACAAAATAATGGGTAACCAGTTCCACTAGAGGTTTTAATATGTTTTTTATTGCCAACGCAAGCTTGAATGAAGATCTCTCCTGAGCAACTGCCAAGACTGAATCAGTCTGACATGGGAGTGTTCGCTTCAGGCAGTATTTTTGTAGTAACACATAGGAAAAAAACCCCAGTACCACGTGTAACAATAGAGGTTTCTTTTTGCTTTCCTGCAAAGTTTATTAACAAAGAGGAGCACTCTCTAACACATAATTTCTTTACCCTGTGCATTTCTTCTCTTATCTTTCACACTGATTAATTCCTTTTGTTTCTCTACCTACCACAACCTTGTATTACTAATCTTTTTATTATTATTAATATTTTTTCCCCACCTCACTTCACATTCTGCCACAGTTATCCCACTAACCAAATCTGATGAGGGGGAAAAAAGGATGATTTATAGCATCATCAGACACCATAAATTTAAAAAGGGAAGCTTCAACCAGCCTGTCTCCGACTAGCATAGAAACACAGAAGAGAAAAAAAAAGGACGACAGTAAACTTGAAATGGCCAAACACATAAGGGAGATCATTTCCCCAGTCCAAGTCTGCCCTTATGGCATAGGCTGATACTCAGAAACAGCACCAAGCTTCAGGCACACCTTGCAACTGTACTTAGTCCTCTGCAGTATACACAGTCCAGACACCTGTAAAATGTCTTTTGTGGATATTAGAGAAATACTTTTAAGTTAGTGTTTCTACAGCTAACACAGTATCTCTGTATCAACAGACATAAAACAAGTTTCTCATCACAAATTTTACCATTTTATAAGCTTACAAAATGCAGTGACAATTATTACAATTAGTTCATCTTAGACATCAGTGCTGAAAACTTCTTAACAGCATGGGTTAGTGAGAGTTCTAGATCATGTATCATTCTGTTAGAATGACTGGAATTTCAAAATTGAATGAAAGAAACAAATTAAGACCACTGCTTGAGTAGCTAAGTACACATTAAAAATGAAATCTCACACAAATATTTTATATTATGTTTTTCATGTATTTCTGATAAAAATTGCAAATACAGTGGATATTAGTAACGTCATAAAAGTATAACAAGCTTTAGCATTTTTTAGTGAAAAATGCTAAAGCAGTTGCTATATCTAGACACACACTACTTTATATATGGAGGAAAAAAAAGTATTATTTAGATCAATGTTTTGAACTATCACTATCCATCCAGAAGTGCTATCCTATTGCAGGACACACTATTAGTGTGTACAGCATACCTAGTCCTAACACTGCCACGTTTTTTAAAAACCTTGTGTTGGTATTAAAACCAGAGCTCAAGGGAAGGAATACATTATGAAGTAAGTTTCTAGAACACATACAACTAAATATTTAATGCCGTGTTCCTTATTTGGGCCTTTCCCACCCAATGATTTCATTTAGAGGATTACAGGCAATGTTCCATCATCACAAGGAGAATGAAAAGGGGAAAGAAACCCCACACCATGTTACATAAGCTTCTGGTCCAGGAAACAGAAGTTCAATTTTTACTTAAGCACAGCTTTTTTTTTTCCCCCTTTGCAAAACAAAATAAATTATTCAAAAGTTTTGTAGCTTTAGAAAACTGATTTTGGTAGCACTAACTTTTCTGGAACTTACTGCTCTATTAACCAAAACCAAATAAACGAATGAAACAGCATTTTAATGTTCCATTTTAATTGTTAGCTCCCAGAGGTTCAGAAACACATAGGCGTTACTGATGGAAAGGCTGTCTCAGGTTAGGCAAGCTACCCTATGAGAGTTTATTATTCATCACAGGGAGCACAGACACAAATGGTATGAATAGAATTGGGTCAGGCTATGTAAATATAAAGTTAAAACCCTTAAAAAATTACTGAAATCCATCTGTCTTAAGAATGATGACAAAAATTCAGCCTTATATATCCCACACAGTACAACAAAGATGTGCAGGAAGCAATCTGAAACAGAGTTCCTGATCAAAGGAACTAACTATTATGAAAGAAAAAAATTATATGAAAAAATAGGACTTTTTGGCTTCTTTCCACAGAGGAATTTCAATGTATCTATAAATCTATAACTAGAATTTTGAGGTTTTACCAGAAAATGAGAACAGTTTGTTCTCTGCTCCTTATCAATCAGGAATGATCTATGAGTGCCTTAACCAACTCCACTGGCCAACACAAGGATCCCAGAAGAATCAATGTCCTGAGAGCCTGCACTCCTGTAGGCAAAGCAGATGACTGAACAAAGAGCCCATAGAAACCAGGAAAGATTCCAGAAGGACTAGATCTTACAGCCATGATAAGACAACTCTAATGGGATCAGTGCACATCATGGCTGCAAATGACATACAAAATATGAGGAGGAAATGGAGATCAGCCACACTGCTGAAACAGAAACAGCTTTAGATAAGTTTCAGAGGGAAATTAAAAGAACTATATTGGCCAGGTTAAGTTAAATTAATGGAAAAGCATCTTTCACTTTTCATACAGTTACTTGTAACTTAAATTTGAGACAGATTTCTCAGAGACTAATGTATGAAGGGCTATCCTCAGTAAGTTTCAAACTTTCCCTACTTCATGCATAAACCCCAGAAAACTTCTAATGTACTACATTTTTTATTATGAATATTTTGAATACAAAGAAATGATGCAAAATATTATCTGTATTACAATTAATGGGTACATTATTTATAGCTGTACTCTCACTTCTTAAATTGACTTTTAAGTGCTTCCTCTATTTATATACCATGAATCAAAATTAAAATGTTGAATTTAAGCCCTTTCTGTTATGCTTATTACACCCAAAAATGAGACACAAAATTGTCAAATAGCAGTGAATTGTGTATTCATACTAATATATTTCAACCAAAATATAGGAATGATTTATCTGTATTTTATTATTTAAATTAGCTGGTTAACAATGCATGTATACTAAATTTCCTTATCCATAATCCAGCATAGCATGGTTTAATGCTAGACAAAAAATAACTGCTTTTACTCTCCTACATCCCTGGAAATGCCATTTCTCTTTCCTCAAAACTATGTAAGGAATTTTAGATAGCTGTTCCCACATCATAATCACATTGGATGTATATGAGACATCTACAATCAGCAGGTCAGTTCCGTCCAACCTTGATCCTCTTTTCCTTACAAATGATCAGATGATGGTCCCAGCTGGTATGTTCAACTATTAAAAACTAACTGAGGCATATAATTATGAAATCAACTATCTTCCTTAAGCTCATCTTTTTCTGCCATCGATATCTCCATGACTTGTATGAAATAGCCACAGTGGTTGGGTGATTGGTCCAGAATCAAAAGCTCAGTCACAGGACAGGTGACTGCAACACCTGGCCAGACTGTCCAGAACTGCTGCTCTCTGCACCATCTGTGGCACGAGCACTCAAGTGCCTGAAAGACTGACATGACCTGTAAGGATTTTTCTTAGATAAAATAGCTTAATTTTAATATTGAAAAAGACGTGGAGACATGCATATAGCCTGCAGAAGTAGCCTACAGCTACTACTGCTGTAGCATTACGTGTGCAACTGTCCTAAGACACCAGATCCAAGAAGCTGTCCAACCTGATGACCAAGATCTCTTTCACTCTTCCAGCTGACACAGCTCCTTCCCAGTGGACTGCCTGTGATTACCTGAAGGACCATGAGTAGCATCAGAGGGAGCTGTTCTAGGCAGTCCATGGTGGCTTGCTGGGCTGCAACTGATATTTTGTATCACTAAGCAAAATAATCTGCAAAGCAAGTGAACCTTCTGACACTTACTTCCCTTCCTCAGCAACCTCAAAATCTTCTTTGTAGGTTACCCCATCAAGGCTACCAGCATCTCATGTAAACTGGACTGTAATTTTTGAGAGAGTGGCACTGCCTGTAATATCTGCTTTTTACAAATGTTTATTACACACTGCAGTTCAAATACAAAAGCCAAAGAACATTAAGAACACTCAACAGAGCACTTGCATCAGAGAGTTATTCTTCTCTAAATAACAGATATAGAAAAAATAAAATTTCAAAATATCCGGAACAAGAGCAAAATTGCCCTTAAAAATAGCAATTGTTCAAACCCAGACTTCTGGAGAACTAGAATATCCTGAGCAGTGGAACTATGTGGTTAACCTATGGGCCAACTGGAGCAGTGGGAAGTAGTGTACTTGTAACTTGAGACAAACTGCTTAAAAAGAATTGAAGCTGGTATTGTTTCTGTTCTCTTCAATAATAAGAGACACAGTAAATCTCTGATTTTTAAATACTTTCAATTATTTAGCAAATAATATTACATTAAATCATGTTTCAAATTAGGAGAATTATTAACTTAGTTCTAAATTTAAGGTTTTTTTCTTTTAATCCTAGAAACCAGGAAATGACACCTGCAGTAGCATACAGGCATGCAAAGTGTTAAAAATAGCACAGTGATACTATCTGGAGGAACCGAAGAAGAAAAAGCTTACAGAATTTGTTTCCCCAAACTCGTTCATCATCTTTCAAGCCTATTTTTGGGTAAAATGAACTACTCAAGTTGGTAGTTTTTAATTTCAGTACCATAGAATTAAAACATTTCATTTACTTGTTAAAAACATTCCTCTGTCACACTGCCTACCTATATTGCTCTACCTGTTGTTACCTCTTATGGCTACGTCATAATGCCATCAATACTTTATTGTACTAATCAATCAAGTTCTTCCAGGGAGAAAATCAAACCAAAACCAACATAATCCCAATGCTTTAGGCTTAAAAAAACCCTGAATCCAACCAATATTTTATAATAACAGGTAAAACCAGAAAAAAAAAAAGCATTTCATAAATCAATTGTTTTACCTTTACGTCCAGGGTATACGTTAGGGTAATATTCATAATAAAGATCAGGCTGGTCTAAATTTCCAAATGGTTCAAATTCCATTTCTGCATTTTGGAACAGATTCAGTTTTACCAGCAGTGCTAGTCTCACAAACCACAGCTAAAAATTAATACATACAAAAAAGGGAAAGACAAGGTCCGTTATTAGCTTTAATCAAAAGCTACATCAAATACAAGTTCAACTTAACTTTTTCTGATAAAAGCTGAGTAAAGAGTTTCCCTGTTACTGAAAAGAATTAGGATTTATATTTATCTGCTCTTTCACACAGTACTTTTCATCAAACCATTAACACTCAGAGGACCAGTGTTTAATTTTTTGTAAAGGTACTAAGATCTTGAAGATGAGGTTTAAAAACTAGCCCGCTTCAAAATTAGAATATCTCTCTTTGAAAAGAGTTAGCATGTATGAATTATCAATCTGGTATTTTAACTGTTTTTCCAACTTTATGGTATTCTTAAAATCTTTTGGTGAAACCCCATGAACCTTATAACCACTAGGGTCAAAAACATGAGTTCTCATCTGTTCACATCTGAATGACTTGCAATATTTTATTAATTTGGATTCTTATCTTCTAAGCAGCATTTCTTACGTGTGGAACCTTACTATAAAGTTTACAATCTAGGTATTTCCGTGAACTTTAGCAGAGTGAGTCTTTCGAAACAGCAAAACATATTCCGTTCTATTAGTGTAAAAACCTTTAAAAACATATAACTGAGATTGGATTTTCCTTAAAAAAAAGCTTAGTTTGTTTTAAATGAGGGCTTACTTTACCTAAGCAAACAGAAAAAAATTGTTTCTAAAATAGTTAAATAACCTCCACTTCCATGTTACAATTAGGAAAAGGAGTTTGATGATAAGAAAAAAAGCCACTATGACTATTGTTGGAAAAAAGTGACAAGGGCACACCTTTAAACATACCTGTAAAGAATCTGTTGTATGGCTAGCAGGTAGTCCACTTTTTTTATAGCCTTGTCCATGTGCAGTTAGAAGCCGCCCACACAAGTCAACTGCTGCCCTCCAATTTTTACTGCTCTGGGAAGAAGAAAAGAAAAAGCAGCAAAATCATAAAGTCCCTAAAATGCACAACTGCTTACTTTGCCTGCAGCAGCGACATGTACCCATCAGTAATAATGACAAGGTCAGGAGAGCTGGCCAGTGAGAAGCAGCATGTCATTTGTCAATGCTGCACGTCTAATTAGGCAAAAAGGGAAATCAAGTATTAATATTACCAGATCACTAAAACAAAAGAATATATAGTACCATATGGATTTCTCAACTTAAAGCTATATCATGTTTGATTATATAAATGAATATACTATAATATTCACAATTTTGTTTTCCCCTTAAAAAAGGAGAAAAAACCTGCCAGCCATGTATTATCAATAATAGCCAAGTTACTACACAGTTATATAAGTATTTAATGCCCATTTTTATCTCGCTGACTTCAGTATCTCAGATTATAACCCCTAGTACAGTTCACTTAATAAAAAAAAACTTTAAGCATTGTCCCAGATACAAAATTCCTATTAATCAAAAACAAACAAGGAAGAATACAATGCATAAATGATACATTCAGAACAATAACAACCTGTAAAACCTATAACAACCAGTAACAACCTATAAAACATTAACATCTGAATTTCCACTGCATGACTAATTCAAAATACTCTCAAATTTATTTTTTTATTCATAGAACAAAAACATTTCTAGTTAGACAAATCAAACTATACTCACACTGTTAATCAGATTTTCAACAGAAATATCCCAATAATGTTTCTGCCTTGTATAATCTGATGCAACAAACCAAAACTTAAAACACAGATTAATGTTTCACAGGTTTTAAGCTATCATAGTTTTCAGAGTTTTTATAAAAGGAGTTTTATATTATAAAGAGGTTTTTAAAGAGACATGTATCCAGTAGGTCATTCTAAAGTAAACATATGTTATTCCTATAAGAAATATTTTTTCATTTAGTTTCTTAATGCATAAAAAATATAATAGTAATGGAAAATAATCATATTGTCTGACAAAATGTAAAGGAATGAAATACATTTATATTGGTGCAAAATTCAGATACTGATCTTGAATTTGTATTTTAATAATTTCTCTCCAATGTTTTAGAAAATGTGTTGATACATCAGTCACACTGAACAGCCAGTAGTAACAACTGAAGAGTTTTCCTACTTTCTGGGCCCATTTTGCAGCCGCACAGGCTGCCAACAGGCCACTGCAGAGATCACCATGCACTAACAACATCACCTCTCCTCTTTCCATTGTCAAATACCAGATAAAGTTGAGTTCCACTGGAAATGCAACAGTTGGCTGACAGCAAGACTATGAAACAGCATGGCAGACTCTGAGCCCTCTACACACCTATGGAAGAGTAGGAATTGGTAATGTTTATAACATCCTTCAACATCTACCTGTATCAACTTAGAAAAGCAGAGAGGTGCTGACACGGACTACCTGAAATTCATTCCTCTTCTGGAGAGACAAACTAAATTCTTACTATCCTTAGAACAGGAGCAAACACTGACTCTAAAACTGCTCAACTTTTCTTCCAAAATGAGAGTTAGGATCAAAAAATAGTAACAGATCATTTATGACTAATTTAGTTGCTACAATCTTTTAAAATTCTATTTCAGGCATGGACAGAAAATACTTCATCAAACAACACAACCAAGAGAAGAAAGTCTGACAATTATTGTGAAAGAGTCTTTGCTGGAAACTGAAACACAATATCTGCAATGATTTCAAAACTAGAGCTGCCTGCTAGTCATGAAGCATGATTTTCTGTGGAAGCTTAACAGAAGGCTGTGGGCAGTACAAATTAATTCAACATTAATTGGACACATTACTGTCTCAGGGAAATTGTACCAGACTTAAGTGTTGCCAGTCCACCAGAAGTCTTTATCCATTTCAAACATCCCTCAAAATCCTGCAGGTAACTTTCATGCTTCCTATGGTCTACAATCACATAGTTCTAAAAATACTTATACCTGAATTTTGTTTGTAAGTCGTAAGTAGAGACCCAAAGCAAATATGGACAGTACAGCTTCAGATACATCACAAAAAATACTGAAGAACATTCTCAAAGACAAAAATAATTATTCCGTGATGATCAGGATATGGCTGTCTAGCTGTAATTGTGTGGAAATGCTAATTTCTCTAAGAAAAAATACCGTCAGCCAAATATTTTTGCAAGATAGTTCACTAACACAGCAGCAGCCTGGAAGAATGATGTTACTATCATCTTTCCACTCCCCCCAAAAGAACGGAGCTGTTTCTTTTAATGAGAGCCACCAGCTTGCATGATTTCTGTACTTTTAAACACTATTAGACTAGATGTTTATCTAGTGAAAGGATTTTTTTAAAGTTCATATACATCATCAAAAATTAAAAATGCAAACCGTCTCCGACTGCTGTACACAAATGGAAGCACCAGGCACATCAGCCACCCAACAGACAATGCATCACTCCTTGCTGAACTCTATTCTTCAAAAAAACCAGAAATCCTGGGGGAGGTTTACATATAGACAGGGAAACTGCATAGTGAAACAGGTTTCAACTGTAATTCTTCTGTCAAGCAAAGGGAGGCATGCAGACTGGAAATCTACAGAAAATGTGTTGAATGATGAAAAGGGAACTCCTCTGATACACAAACAAAATTTATAACATTATTCGGTCTCTCAGGAAAACCACTGAAATTTTATTCAATTTATAGCTGCTTCTTAGCACAGAAATGCAACCTCTTCCCAAAAGCCCACATTTACAGTTTGTGCTACTCCCACCTCTCAAATCAGCTATAAAAATGCAGAAAATTGCTCACTGATTTAGAAACAAAAGAACAATCTCCTCCCCTATTTTTAAGGATAATTTATAACTTATTAAAGTGAATATGTATGTTATACCACTGTATCCAGGTTTGTTGTATTTGAAAATATATGCAAAAACACGACATTTCTCATGTGCAAAAGTAACAGTATATTACTTTTTTAAAATAGACTCAAAGGGAGTCATTAACTCTACATGTAACACCATTAAAGTGATTAAAATGTCCTCCTCCACTAGCTGTGACATGCTTCTCCCCTGTAAATTACATTGGTAGAGCACTTACACATCAGTTAAGGAAATGTAGCTAGTAACCCTTTCTTGGTCTAGTAGCTTGAAGAAATTATCCCATGTTTAGAAGAAACATCACATATTTAGAGGGGCAAGATGTAGCAATCTTTTCTAAGTATGATAACCACAAAATACGGTATTTTCCTCTGGCTGCAAGGACCTTACAACTGAAAACATCAGAAGGGCCTCTGGTAAACAAAATTGTGCTACTTGCTCAAAGCAGGGTAAAAAATTAGTCTAAAATATGGAATAACAAGAAGTAACATAACTGCAGCTTGCACCTTGTATTTGCTGCTGTAAAACAAAGCAACACTGTGATGATAAGATCTTGCTTACATTTATCTGTTCTAGATATTAATGCGTGTTCCTATGCCAGATTGATAAAACTTCTTAAAAATTGAAAACCCAGATTTTCCGTTTACAGTCAAATACATAAAAAACTTATCCAGTACAGATTTATAACTCTATTCACAAGTCATTATAGAATTTTGTGCAAAATTACTCCAGCAGCCCCATATCTCTTTAAAGCCCTGAAGTTGTAAAACTAATTCACCTACACCACCTCCACACCATTTTGCTACCAGTAAAGCATTTCCAATTCACTGCTGCCCATCTCATAGAAGAAACTGAAAATGTAAAAGTACAGTTGTTCAATAAACCATCTTTGGCTTACTGGCAAAAATCTCATTCAAATCATTTAGAGATCAAATTGGTGCTGAATTTCGTTAGGCAAATTTAACAACTTGAGTTCAGTTCCTGGTTAAAAACTATTTGTCTTAGACATGATGCTACTGCTGCTGGTCTGTCAGAAAAGGTGCACCATTGTAAGTTCAGCTTACCAACTTCTTGGTAAATTTTGTTTTCTGACAATTAATTGTACTTGAAGAAGCTTTTGCAGACTGTGCTATGATTCTCCCCAAAAGGATGTTGAAAGCCTTGAAAACCGAAGAACATTCTGACTTCTACCCAAATGGTTTCTATTTTATAAAAACCCCTCACCCTTCTAAATGCGGCAAGTTTTTTTTTTAAAAACCCATAAGTAACGTAAGTGTGCCATACATACGTGCCATAAGTAACAAAAAATCCTACAGCTGCAGGCTGCCTCCTAGCTTTACTGCCTTGGGCCTAAAATCTTTATCACTACTCTTCTGAAGCTTAAGAGTACACTGGAAGCAAAAAACGTATCAGCAGCATTGTGATCAGGGTACAAGATGGTCTGCAGAATAAAAGAACATCTTGCATGGACATCACTACCAGCATAAATGGAAAAGCATTTCCTACTCATCAAAAATGCTCTTCCAGAAGATGGAAAGTAAGTGTGAAAGAACCCTTTTCCTGTAAAGACTCTGATGAGTACAAGACTTTTGCATAAGATTTTTTTCCCCTCTCAAGTCAAGCAAAACATTGAGATAAATAGAAAAACATGTCTAGAATGGAGATCACAATCTGTTTTTTCATGTTTAGTTTCTAAAATTACCTCTGAATTCCTTCAGTGCTTGCTGACACCTCCTAGAGTATTCCTAACATGATAAAAAAAGTTGTCTCTTTTGGAGCTTAACATGTAAATTAAATTTCGATTTTATTAAATTGAAAGATATTAAATACTAAATATAGCCGATCCTGATAATTCCTCAATACTTCTCCTCAGTAAATTTTCAACCATTCTTTCAAAAATAAAGTAAGTCCAACACATCTTGTTATGTCATCAAATTAAGTAAAGCTCAGTCATGTAATGGCAATGAATTTTATACAGGAACACAATGGTTAAAGGAACAAGGCAAGGTTTAGAAGGCTGCTAGATGCAACTTTTTTAAGAACAGAGATATTTACATTAATGACAGAATTAAGGTAAGCTTTTCTCAGGAAGTAATTTGTTTTTAGTTTTCTGCACTGAAGTAAAAAATTAGTCAGTTGAAATTACCATACCAGTTTGGCTTGCCATTTACAACTTTTTATGTCTTCTTCTAAAAAACTCAGGTGAAAACAAATACATACACAGGTAAACAAAAACATGATTAAGATCTGTTCTGCAATAATTTGTATTACATAAAAGCTCACAATCACTTAATACTTAACTTTTGCATGTAAAAAATGTTTACTATGTGATTTAAACATAGACAGTAAAACCCCAGAGTCATTCCCATTAAAGACTACTGTAGTTTGGCTAGTTCTATTGAAGGATCAGGAATAGACTAATACACAGATTTTTTTTCCAGTTTCTCTTCAGTCTGTAGCTCCAATTATCTTGAGTGAAACATAATATTAAATATAAATTAT
Source organism: Cisticola juncidis (assembly GCA_013400215.1). Classification (NCBI taxonomy): domain Eukaryota; kingdom Metazoa; phylum Chordata; class Aves; order Passeriformes; family Cisticolidae; genus Cisticola; species Cisticola juncidis. Next base: position 369,868 of record VXBR01012083.1, on the reverse strand, counting down.
ATGATGATTGTACTTACAATTAGCTGCTTCAAGCCTACAAATGATTGCTCTACAGAGTTGGCATTTAAAACTTGTCTCTTCACTGCAGCCTGCTCCCCCAAGAAGCGAAGCATTAGGTCTTTTACTGCATCTCCCTTGGTGTTCATGGAGCATAAAAAGAAAACACATAATGAGACTATTTAAAAGATTATTTCAGCAAAATAAAATGTAAAATTAAAACTGAGCAAAAGAGTTCTTTCCTCTAGAGAAATACATATTTTCCAGTACGTTACGTGTGAAATAATGGTAACTGAAGGTGTATATACACCTTCGAAAAGAAAACTTCTACATTTACTCCACATAATCTCCTATATTTTCTTTTCCATGTATAGGTTTCAGTTAGCATTGACACATTCAGGTTTATTGCTTCTTACAGTATTATCATTCACAGATCTTATAGAATATTCCTCAAAGATCTTATAAAAACCAGAAAGTTTTACAGGTTTTTGTAATTAATGTTAACATTGAAAGGTGCAATCCACTGATCAAAGATAAACATGCAGACAGTATTTAGCCTCAAATACCCACAGAAAATAAACTTTGAGAGATCGTAAGCCAAAGTAAACAGCAACCCTTCAACAAGTGTTTTAAATTTCAAAACAACTAGCTGCAGGCATCAATCAGAGAAACTGGGCTGTCCAAGCTCATTAGCTTTTTGCCTAAAAAGAGAGTGAACTGCACTATGACACAGATAACTGACATTAAGTCTCTCAACTTCCCAGTCATGGAAAATACTTTGTGAGTTTTGTTTTGTAAGGAACAAGAACAATTGTTTCACTACAAGGAAATTTTTTACCTCTAATGACATCACTTATCTATAAATAAACAACGTATCTGCCTCTCAAATCCAAAGAATTAAAAAAGACAGTGTATGCAAAATGCCATAAATACAGAAGATTTTTTTTTATTTCTCCTAAGAGCACTTTGAATTTATTGACACAAGACTTGTCTTACAATACAGTTTCTGAGCAAGCAGGGCAAAAAATAAAGTCCTAAGCTCATCAATACATGTCATGTGAAATTTCAGTTCTTCCCTGAAGCACACTTAGAGTTCACTTACTGCAAATGCATTTTTCAACCAACTTCTCTAACCACTGCATGTACCTTGGTTTAACATCTTGCATTAACATTCAGCATTAGCTAACTATTCATACCAAAGCTGTAACAACCCTTGCTTGAAGCTGCTTTAACATTGAAAACATACCTCCTACAATGTTTCAGTTGTCATTTCAAACACTCTACAATTTCAGTCTCAGTTAAACACACAATTTGCAATTCTATGGAACAATCACACCAAACTAGGGGATGTCAAATCAGTCAAGGCATGCACTCAGGCCACTGAAAAACAGTAATTGGAAGTGAGAAAAGTTTTCTAAACATAAAGCACTTCAAAACTTGTCCCTGTGGACATGTCTAGGAAACTGTTATAAATGATAAATAATGAAGAAAGCAGTAGGATTTCCTTTAATTCCATTGATGATGTAACATCGGGTCTTTCCTAGAAATACATTACATGGACATTGTCAAACCTCTTCCCCTCAAGTATGTACTAAATGGTAGATATGCATATTTGTACATGTCCAGATTTAGGGAATGATCAGCAGAAACAAGCCTTTAATCCCTGACTGGGCTGAGGAAGGTGAAAGAGAAGTATTATAAAAAAGAAAGCTTGCAGAAAGAAGACCACCATCCTTGGAGGTCGCAGAAGGGATCACTCCATCTGTCTACCTGATTAGCTGTCAGCAGAGAAAGAGTACACACTGGAATGACTCATCAAGGTCTAAGGGATATTTCGGGCACAACTGGAGGAGGAATAGCTTCCTATTACAGTGGTTTGTTTCATGCTAATTACTTGGCTTGTGATAACAAGCTAATGTTTTAAGAGAAAGCAAACCCAAGAAGCAGCAGCAGTGTGGCATATATCTAAACTGGTATTTATTGCTTGCAACAGAAACCCAAGATTTTTCAGATAATTCATCTATAAGTCTGGACCTGATTCACTCCTGAAACTGATCTGATAGCTCCTGTAGATTGGGAAGTTACTGCCGACTGCTCTCTGTATTTGACTATTGACTGATGGTCTTTGTTATGCATAATTAAGGATTAAAGTATCCAAACCCTCAACACCATCTATCTACACAACAATTCTATTATCCAGATGCATAGATATTAAAGAGTAGGATTAGCCTGTTTCAAGAAGAAAACCAAAACATAACGACATTTAGCCTGGCTGAGCAGCCAGGATAAAACTACTTCATGAGAAATCCTGAATAGATGTGAGAAAAAATTCCCAAATTCTGAAAAAAAAAATTACTTTATGCTTTCTCACCTCTTAGAAATCGATAGATGACAAAAAATTACATTTCACCACTATGCTGTTTGGTTTGTGATCTCCTCTAGGCTTTTAATTTTGGTGTTATCCCTTCTCAACAGCTTGGTACAGCACTCAATCTTTCTTAGCAGTTATACCTTTCCATTGCTTAGGGAAGACAGAAATGATGCCATTTCAGTCAGTGTTCACATTATTGAGACCACTGTGAACATGAGTGAAATTATTTCCCACTCGACTGCAGCACGGAATTCCACAAACAAAGCTGTCTGCTCTTAGACTCTGTAGCACAGCTTAGAGGGTGTGTGTATATATGCCAAATGAAGTATTATCTTACTAACTCAGGGGACCAGAAATAAAGTACTTAAAAATACAAACAGCTTCAGCTTCTACGGAAACTGTCAACACTGGTTTTCAATGTAGCAAACAAGTGTCACTATGCATAAATGAGATCTGGTTTCAGCCTCCTCCTGTACAAGGCAGCAGTGACACTGCATTTTCTAATTAGGATTGAAGTAATACACACAAAGTGACCATCAACAATATGAAGCACTATGATATACAGATTATTGGACAGCTTTTCTACAGTATTTCTAAATTATAATCATAGAGGAAGATACAATAATAGACTCTTACCTGGATATTATCAAATTTTAAGCCGGGCATGGTGAGATTCTCTTTATCTATGAACACAGCGCTGTATTGTTGTGTGGCAACTGAAATGAGAACATTTCTTGTCTCCTCACTGGGAATCCAAGCATCATTTCTTCTATCTAGTTCACTCATATTTAAGGCTGTGGCAAATGGGTCATCACTCCCAGCAAAAACAGCCTGGATTTGTGAGAATGGCTTGGGAGATTGAGTTATTTCTAGAGATGATGGGGGAGCACCTGCTTCAGATCTCCCATTTTGCACAGGGAAAGTAGGGTTGGATGAAGAACCATCTCCACCATTAGAAAGAGAGGACATTTGTTCTGGTACTGAAGAGCTTGCATTGGGATTACTAACAGAAATAAAATTGGATGTAGTAAATGAATCAAAAAAATCAGAAGCTAAAGTATTAGTGTTAACAGTGTCACCAAAGAACTTGCTTAGACTAGGACTTGGTTGAACCACCTGTGGATTAGACTTCACTGGAGTCTCTATTATACTACTAAAACTGGGAGATTTCACCATCTGAGGCTCAAAACCATCAGGCAGGAACAACTGTGGCTGGGAACTAGCATTGTTTGCTTGGCTGAAGATGGTGCACACAGGAATGGGCTCAGCCTCAGAAGATGGTTTGGTAGTACTGGGTGACAATATTTGGTCCTCAGGTGTGCTTTCATCAACATTATTTGGTTTTGTTTCAACAGGAATGTTGTTTCCCAACTTTGGTTCCTCCTTCACTGCTTCCTGAATTGATTCTTCCTTTAAAGATGTCTGATCATCTGTTCCAATCTCAGAAATGTCTTTAGGAGTTTCTTCCTGTTCAGTTTCACTCTCATTACTTAAAAACTCTTCTTTATCCACTTCTGTTTGTGTTTTTTGATTCTCTTTAGCTTCCATTTGGTCTACAATCTCCTGAAGACAACCAAGTTCACCTGTGTCATCTTCACTATTGTTTGGAGAATCTGAAATAATGACACTCTCCATCATTTGCTCATTAAGTTTATCTACAAAATTATTTGAATCCTCTGATACAGTTTCATTGCCCTCAGACTCAAATTCATCTCCACCAAGATCAATGGTTTCCTCATGAAAGAGAATTTCTTCCTGAGTCTTCTGCTGAACTACGTCTCTGCTATCATCTTCATCTGAGGTGCTCTTTGCATCCTTAGCATTGCTTTCACTATTCTCCATAGTAACTGGAAAAAGAGAAGCCCCCACCGAAACAAGAATTAGTTTTATTTCTTGTATATTGCTCAGCTGTCACAGTGAAACTCCTAAATATCATACAAATAGTGAAATTTTTACTTTAAAAACATAGTAATTTCCTTATTTCACATCTTCCCTTTGATATTTTTCATTTAATATCTAATCACGGAATTAATTCTGAAAATATTTTCTCTTTATCTTTTCTGCAAGTCTTGAAACTATTGAGATTGAAGACCAAATGCCTCCTACCAAACACACACGACACAATATCATAGAATCACACCAGAGAATGGTTTGGTTTGGAAGGGGACCTTACAAGATCAAGATTATGTGATTCCGAACCCCCTACCATAGGCAGGGACACTTTCCACTAGACCAGGCTGCTCAGAGCCCGATCCAACCTGGCCTTGAACTCCTCCAGGTCTCGGACCGCCCCAACTTCCGCGGGCAACCTGTTCAGTGACTCAACATTTGCTTTCCCGGTCGCAGAGACCCGCTAGGTCCCGGTTTCAGCAAAGGGAAGAGTGGGCTCACGGCTATCGCCACTGCAGCTGCCGAGCAGGGGCCGGCTAAGCAGGACGAGCGCCCGGCGGCGGCAGCGCCACTTGCGAGCCCCCGCAGCCTCGGGCC
>VXBR01012083.1:152266-365008 GCA_013400215.1 Cisticola juncidis | reverse complement strand
CTCACGGCGCCTGCGCAGGGGCCGGGCCGGGCGGGGCCGCGCGCGCGCAGATCCCGGAAGGGGCGGACGACGGGCCGCGCCGAGGGTCAGAAAGCTTCAGACGCGCCGGGAGCTGCCTGTCTGGACTGGGGGGGTCGCGATGGAGGACGACGCGCCGGTGATTTACGGGCTGGAGTTCCAGGTGAGCGAGAGCGGGGTTAAGGGAAGGTTGGCAGCTGCTGGTCCTGCCGTCCAGAAGGCGCTGGCAGCGGGGTCGGGTGTACGTGGAGGGGCAGAGCAGAGCCCTCCCAGGGGAGACCGGCGTCCTCCCTCCTCCCCCCAGCCGAGACCGGGACACCCGAGCACCGCGGGGTGGTGGCGGCGTTTGGCAGCCGCGCTGCGGTGTGTGAGGGTGGCTGGGCAGCGGCCGGGAGTCGTTCCCCGCTCCAAAGGCGCTGTTGGCAGGGCGGGTGCCGGGCCCGGCTGGGCGCCTTCCCCCGTGGTGCCCGGGAGATCCTGCTCCGGCACCGCTCCCTGCTCCGCCTCTGGAAAAGGCTTGGTGTGGCACTGGAGTGGCACGAAAGTATTGTCGAAGACATCCTTGATTCTGCCTTGTCAGGGAAAAAAAAAAAAAAAAAAAGACTAAAAATTGCTTTTCGAGGAGAGAGCATGAAACAGTTTCCAATAAGTTTCATAAAATTCCAACGAATTTTAGTGGGTTATACTCTACCGTAAATGTGCGTGGACTTTGTGGGACCTCCCTGTGAGGTCTGTGTAAGTGCGTTTGTCCCACGGGACAAATCTATCTGTCCATCACATCAGTATTTTGTGGCTGTAAGAAAATGGAACTGTCTAACTTAGGAACTTACTGATCATCTTCTTAGAGGAGCACAGATGTTGTGTTTAATGATGTTTCTGTATGTTCTGGGAAAGCAGAATGAGAGGGACCCTAATTCATTCTTCTTCACCCAAGTGCTGTACTTAGCTGTTATGTGTTGTCTTTGGCAGCGGCTGATTTATCGTCACTAGCCATTATAGCAGTAATACCTGCAGAAGAAAACCAGCACCTCCTCACAAAGCAATTCATTCTACAGTAGATGTAGTGATATAAATATCTATACATGCACTTTTTTTTTTCTTTTGGCACCTTTGCTAAAGTGTTCATGAAAGGTAGTTACAAAGGCTCTTTGTAACAAATGTCCTGCATACTGAATAGTGTGTTCTGTAGTCCTGACTGTACCAACAAATTTCATTAACAAATTTTGTGTTTGTTTGGTTTTTCTCTTGTATAGAAACTGCTATGTAATATTCACCTGCATTAATGTTGAATGTACTGAAATCTGCTTAAGTTTTATAGTATGCTGTCTGCTTTGTATGATAGTATTTTGTGATTAGCTTGAGATGGCTGTAACTTGTACTTCAAAATTAATGAAACCTTCACTTAAATCTCTTTTGCAGAAGAGAATATATATATAATGTACTTAATAAAATTCGTAGCTCATTTCAAATAAGTCACATATAATCCATCTTCCAGGAATTTGGGCAAGCTAGTGTGTATTGTCTGGGACCTCCATGGACCTGTGTATCCTGCCCCCTCCCGTACCATATATCCTACAGATGACTTCTCTCCTGTGAAGTATTTAACTTGTTGGAGTGGTCTGGCAGGAGGATAAAGGAAAAAGATGAATAAAATGGCTGTAGGGAGAGGGTGAGGAAAGCAGAGATGATTTGTAAGTCAGAAAGAGAGCATAGAGATGAAGTTTCTGTTGCTGATCTCCATTAACTCCCAGCGTGGCTTTAAAGCAAATTGCATCTCTGTGCTTTTTGGAAATGGAGACATAATATAGAAATTTAAACCTAAAACTGATCTGGTTTTTCCAACTTCCATCTCCAAGTTTAGTAAGAAAGATTATTATTTTTTTTTTAGCATTGTTTTCTTCTGTGTTCCTAGATAGTAATCGTTAGCTGTATCATCACAATTACTGCTTTTTGTCTGAAAGCATCTGTTCAAACTATTTTTCAGCCAAGTTTTAAAAATTTTGGCTTTGCTTCTTATGTTTGGGCTCCAGCAATCACTGAAAGTTCATCTTTGGCCACTGGTGGAGAAAGTGTAGTCACGTAGATGTGCTTTTCATCTGACCTAATGTGACCATGTTTATGGGAACATAGAGCTGATTCCTCCTATCCACAAACTAACTTCAAATTATTTCTGCATGGTTTCTGTTAATTTCTATGTACAGAATGTCTTATGATGAATTGTTATACATAAGGTATCTTAGAGTAATGAGCAAATACATTCTTCTCTTTTTGATCTCTTGGGTGTGTCTGTGAGCAATATGGACGTTTTACAGACAGGCAAATTACATGTGAATTTTACACAAAAGGGTGTATGACTCTTTTTGTGACTTAAAAAGACTGTCTTACTATAGTTGCTCTGATTGTCTGACTGAAGGGAAAATGAGAAGTTTACAGTGGATGGTGAATGAAAATGTGAGATACTGCTTGAATTAAGGTACTGACTGATGTGACTGTGGCTCATGATGATGGATACAAAGCAACAGCAGCAGCTGCAGATCATTTCAAAACCAAAGTGGTTCTTCTGAAAGGAATCTTGGTAGAAATAATGAATTGCCTCAATTATAAAAATGTGATGAATGGGGTCCCAGGAATGTCACTAAGTGCTGATTTTTTTCAGTGAAGTTATTTTCTTGTCCTGTGTAGAGTGGGCCTAGGCTTTATTCTCTAACCTCAAATATATGGTATGTCTACCCCATGTTGAATTGGCTTTCATTTTCAGGGAGTTGCAATTTTCCCCATGTTTTTCTTGAAGATTTAAACAGTGACATTTTGAGCAAGTGTGAAAGCACCACTGAACATCTCAAAATACCATCTTTGCCTTAGGTTAAGGTTGACTGGATAACATTTATAGCCCTAGAAATGAGCAGTGGGGAGAGATGCTTTCTGGGATAGGCATTGGGCTCAAGCCTACATTTCGCTTGTTTAAAAGCATGCAGAAGCCAGCCAGCCTGCCTCATGAGATGAGGGAAAAGGAACATGACTTACACCAGAGTGTGATCATTTTGGAGCATGTGTTTGGCCCATTTAATGGATTTTGGGGATGCCACAACACTGAGCTGAATTACAGCATGATGGATAGTCATACTGTGTGTTGCATGTCAAAAGTACATAAAAGGACAATGAGCAGGAGGCAAGAACAATAGAAAGGTGCCTGGCTGAGCACAGGGCTGTACTGCCCATGGGCAGCTCCAGCAGCATCCTGAGGTAGGGTCTGGCTGAAGCAGGCTGGAAAAAAGTGCACTAATGCTTAGATAGAGTTAGTGTTCTGCATTGTGGCTGCCCTGTTTTTTGAATAAGCAGTACTTGGCCCATTTTGTCTGTTAGTTGTTAATGGATTTTGTGAATCTGGTTCACAAGACACTTGGTTTTTAGGACTTGCCTGCTTGCAAGAATAAGATGAAACTTAATTTCCCTAAAGCCAAATGTGTTTTCTTAGAGTAAGAAACTTAAAGCAAAATACCAACTGAAACTGGTCACAGATCTTCTGCAATCTATGTATGTGCACCTATTGTCATCAATATTGAGAGTAGCTCAGCTGACTGACCTGTGGTGGGGTAAAGGCCAGGTGTGATTTACTGGAAATGGGAAATGTGTGTCGCTTGTGTGCTACCCAAGGGAAGCTGTGCTGGCTTGCAGACTGGGCTCTGTTCCCAGTATGGGAGTGCAGAGCCTGAAACTCCAATTGGCAGTGGGGCTCTCTGCCCTGGGGGAAGCTTTTGTGGTCTCCTGTGGGTTCAGAGAGAGTGGCCTAAGCAGAACGTACTTAATAATTTTGGTCCAGCTTTAGCAATGTCTTTGGAAGATGTATTTTGAAAATTGAATCAGTTTAAGAAACTGCATAATAATGTCTTACTTAAATTCCTAACTTTTGTGTCATTTGTCTTTATTCTCTAGGATTACTTGCCTCATGAGTGCCAATCTTGTATATTTTAAACCTTTGTGGTTTAAAGTGTTACTGGAGGAACAAAAGTAGCTAAGTGGCAAAGCTCGCTTAACTAATCCCCCAAAGATCCTCAAAATACATCAAGTGGAACAGTTGGAAAGTATTTTTTTAGGGCTCTTAAGCAATTATCAGGGTCTTTCTAATGTTAGAGAAATGATATGGTACAGAATAAGGACAGTGTAGAGATACAGTTAGGTGAACTTGAAGGAACTTTTACATGATGATTGTTACCTTCATGACAAATGAATGAGTTTTCTGAGGATGATTGTGCTCTGCAGGTCTTTGTGTGCAGGTTGCATTCGTTGCTGTGAGAGTTTACAGAATCTGTCAATCTTTGGAATAGGGTCAATGCACTAAGTACATCAGTGGTGGGAATTCTTGTGCTGTGAAAGACTTGGAAGCAGCTGTCTGAGAGCATTGAAGGTCACCTGGGCATGTGTGCTGCCAAGCTTTTCAGTCATAGTCACTGCAGCTTATTGCAGCCACTGAGAGAGTCTCCTACTGTGGTGGGACAAACAAGACTGTCTTACCCTAGTAAAAATCAAAGTGTACTTTCTTGAAAATTGAAATTGTGCCAGAAGGCAAAAATAACATTCATGACACTGGCAGCCTGAGGCTTGTCTGGGGGAACAGGGATCTTTTAATCTGCCTACAGAATGAGGCATCAGCAAATGCAGCTCCTCACCCCAAGTAGCAGTACTGGTTTTCAGCATGAGCAGATGGTCAAATAACTTTAAATTCAGATTGATTGTACGAATTTCAAATGATGCCTGGTTTGCAGTATATTTTTGTTTGTCTTAAATTTAATACAAATATTCAAATATTTGGGTCTGTTTCTTTTCTTGTTTATTAATAGCAAACCAGTGCAATGCATCAGCATGACAACATATGTATTGGACAAGTACTTTTTTTGTTTGTCTATTAATGCCCTAAATGGTAACAGTCAAATTAACAAAACAACAAACAAAAACCAACCCAAAACTTTGTGCATCTGGATGGTATTTCAAAAGATGTTAAGGAGTTCTTTTTCAGAAGAAATTACGAACAAAGTGTAGAGAATCTGTGTCGAAAATATAAGAATCACTGGTACTCTATAATGTACTTAGTTTAAACCAATCTTTACCCTTTGGAGATTTGTCATTGTGATGTTCTGGACCATCTCTTGTTGTTGTCAAGTACAATAGACTCTATTCCATTTCTTTTTATCCAAGCTTTTTATTATTCTGCAGGTGGCCTGAATTGTCAAGGGCAAGGTAGAAGCTGATCTTTGCCCAGCATCACAATGAGCATAGTGTCGGTGTAGGCATGATGCCCAGTCTCCAGTTAGTCTTACCTGCTTTCTGCTATGATGAATGTTGTTCCTTTTGCTTTATCTTGATAGTACTGTCTGTCATGCTTGTGTTCTAGAGTTTTAAATGTCCTTTGCACATCTATTTATTGTAGTGGATTTGCAATTCAGTTGTTGTCCTGTTTTGTAAAACTGCTTGCTTTAACCTATGCATGTTTCCTCATAGGGCTATTGATAAATATGAAATCTGGACATGTAGCCAAGAAGTTCTTTATGGTTCACCATGTTTTAAACTTTGCTTGATAATACCTTTTTCTACAGTTAGGCCCTCTTTAAAAATGAAATTATGTAATTACGTAGATTGTTGCATTGTCTAGGACTATCAGTTAGATAGATTCAGTGCCTTACCACTCTCACAGTAAAGATTTTTTTAATATCCAATCTAAACCTGCCTTTCTTCAGCTTAAGGCTATTTTCCCTTGTCCTGTCACTGTGTGCCCTTGTGGAAAGTCCCTTTCCACATAAGCCCAGTAGTAAACTCTTTTTGTACTAAAAACGGTTCTGTGTTCTGTGGGTGCAGAGTTAGGAAAACAATAATTTCTATTGGTTTAGATTAATCAATATTCATTTTACTACACTTTTTTGCTTGTTTTCTATATATGCTCTGCAGTCATAAGGCAGGATGTTTTATGAAAGATTCAATTTGCAACCTGCTCTGACAGGTTACAGTACAAGACAAAGTTAAGGCATTTTCCTTGATCCTGACAACACTCCAGATTCAGCTGTATTGTTCATTACAAGGATTGCTTGGTGTCTTCATCTGTTGAAAGAACTTTTTCTCTCAAAGTAACAAAGAGTAGACAAAATTACATATATCTTTGTGCAGGAGACAAGTGATAGTCAGTTGTGCTGATATTGATATTATGAATTAGAGTCTTCCTGATTTATGAAGGCTGAATGAGTTTGAACTTTGTATCTCATGTATGGATGTTGCAGGGCTTGTTTGTCAGGGAATAAACAATAGTGTGTTTGTTTCTTCTTGTGAAATGTGTCTAAATATTTTTTCTCATGTCTTCTCTTTTTTTTTCTTTTTTTTTTGTTTGCAAAATAGAAAATTATTTTAAGGAAGCGCTAGAGAAGGGGATGATGTAAATGTTACTATGTACTTAAACTTTTATTTTGGGCGCATTGTGTCCAACTTTATGCATTTTTGAAAGCAGCTTGATGAGACCTACTTGAAAAGCGTTGAAAGGACTGGAAACCTCTTTTATTCTTTATTTTGTTAAAGATCCCAGAGGTCTCTCCTTCTCTTTGATGTGCAGAAACAACAGAAGCTTCTTTGATTGAAGGAGATACATAGCTGTTGGCTCATTTCTAGTGTTTTCTCAAAATAATTCAAAGCAGGTCTTTTAAATAAAAAAAATACTTGCAAAGATGTGCAAATGTAAACTCTGTTAAAGACAAAAGCTTTTCTGCAATCATCTTGGTGGACTTAAGTTGTGTCTGTCAATCAGGAACACTCTAGGCTTTTTGTAGATAAGTGCTGCATAAATAAGAAAGTAAAGCAGATTGGATGGATTCACGCTGATCTTTGATCTGCATTTCAGTATTTCGAATACAAACTACTCATTATGTTCTCGAGTTCTTTTTTATTTTCCCCTGTATAGATATTATAAACGTAGGTATAGGCTATTAGCCTATACCTTACTAAGCTTGTTGCATTTTTAAACTTTTGATGCTCCATCTAACACAAAATATTATTCTGTTTAAATTACAATTTTGAATACCAGAAAAGAAGTATCTGCTCTGTACAGGTCCAGAGATGATGCTGAAAAATAAGTTTTTCTTATTGCTATTGCCAGACAATGGCTTGCATGGCTTTGCTTTATTTAAGAAAGGTAGGTCCAATATCTTTAAGTTGCTTTTCTAGCATTAAATTGCTCTAAATTTGGGATATATTTCAGATATTCCCTTCCAAACTTTTAGGCATCTTTTAAATATCAATTTCAAAGAAGTTTCAAATTGAATGATATTGAAGTGTTCCTGAATCCCGGGGTAACAAGCTGTATGACAGGATGGCAGTAAGAAGGGCTATTCAGCAGTCACCTGAATCCTTCCAAAGTATTTGCTTGCAGCATTGTCCTTAGTGTCTGGAGAGATCTGAGCTGTTTTATGCCAAGGAGGATGTGAATTCCAGAGATGTATTTTTAGGTTTTAAAAAATCATATTGAAAAATATTATTCAGGATATCTTTTGCATGGAGAAATAGCAGGTATTCCTCACAATATATACTTGCTGAAAATGCCATTGAGTATTAGTTTACCTCCCATTTACTCAAAATTATCTAAAAGAGTCTCTACTAATGACTAGTGCAAACTAGTGATTGTGGTTTTAGTTCAAGATGTGCTTTATTTATCAGTGTCTCCCATGGCCCTTTTTGATTTGTTTTGCTTCTTCCAAGACTGTGGTTGGTATAAGTTGAAGAAGCAAGGCAGAGAGTCTAGCAATGCCATTAACATCATACAGCAAAGAAACAACATTATGACAAAAGTTTTAAAGGTAAATAACAAGTTACTTCTCCCATCATTCAGACAATTCTTATCTCTGATGGGCTGCAGTGGAAAAGAGGAGGCTTGGTTTTGAATTTGCTTCTAAACTTGGTGGATAATGGTGAGAAAAAAAAACCTTTTACACAGGCATATTCAACCTCAGTAGTGTGAAAACTTCTGTAAGAGCAGCCTTTTTCTTGGATATCATATTGGTTTTTAACAATAGTTAAAAATTGTCCACTTTTCTATAGAGTTTTTTCAGATGCTAAATGAAAATTAGTTTGGAAGAGATGCTATGTTTAATGTTACCCCCATTATAATGAAGATCAGGTAATGTGTTTTTAGCACCTCTGTTCCTCACAAGTACGAGAAGTTGCACAAAAAATGTATTAAGCAAAATGGACATAAAGGCCAGGAAAGTCTGCAGTTTGTAAGAGTGTAATGTTTAAAATGACAATTGATATATAAGTTTCAAGATTTTTGCTGAAATTAATGAATTTTATTAATTGTACTTTTCTAATGCCTTTCTTCTTCCGTAGGCACGAGCTTTAACACCTCAGACAGCAGAAACGGATGCAATAAGATTTTTGGTTGGAACACAGTCTCTTAGATATGATAATCAGGTAATTTTTCTGTCAAATGTCAGTTATAATTTTTACCATTTTTTGTAACATTGTTCCAATATCATCCCTCTTCTTTTCTACCCCCTGTTGAATATGAACATTGATAATTAAGTTGAAGACTTCTGTAGGTAGAATGTAAAGATATTGGTAGGATATGTAGATGAATGAAAGCCATCTGTATTTTCTGAAAGTCATCGTTCTTCTAAATTATATGACTAAATCAGATTGGTTTAGTTGAGAAACTGCTATATTTTTGTTAATTTTAATCTATAGATGCTCTGGAGCTATCTTTAAATCCCTGAAGAGATGCAAAGTAAAACAAAAGTCTTTAAACCTTAATTGCTTCTAATGGGACTCCTGGTCCATGCACAGTTCAGTGTACATGATGCTTCATAAACTGAATTTTTCAATATTCATTATTGGAAATCAACTGTGTCCTTTCTGATCATGAATTTAACAATTGAAACTAAAATTTGAGTGACTTCCATGGCTCAGTTTCTCTTGAGCTGTTTCTTTTGAAGTTAAGTGTATGAGTTATAATTGTACAGCAATTTTAATTTTTGTGACTGAATTTCAGTAGAAATCATAGTGAAACAAGTTCTTGAGGCTGAAAGGGTTAGAAGGCTGTGCTGAGTGCGGATGGCATGGCTTGGGTAGCAGGAGAGCTGCAGTGGTGGCCTCTGAGAGAGGCCAGGGGCTGCCTGTGTCAGACATGACTGGTACCAGTGAATCCATTCAGGACACAGTGAGTCAGTGTCCCATGAAGGCCCTGTGTTGAAACAGAGGAAAAGAGTGAAATGCAAAGAGAAAACATTCCTAACCACCACTGCCTCACATCCCCCTGCCCCAGTTTAAAGGGTTGGAGGAGTCTGGGGTGAAGTTCAGCCTGGAAAGTGGGGGAGAGAATGTACTTGTCTATTTTAACTGCCAATGAACTAATTAATTCACCCAAACCAAAACAAGTCTGTTTTGCCCGGAGTATTAGTAGGTGACCTCCATGTCTATAGTTGGCACATAAACTATCTCATTCCTGTTCTTCCTGGATTCTCCCCCTGTCTTTCTTGGAGAGAGCAGGTGGGTGGGAGTCTGTTAGCCAAGGCTAACACCCATCACAGAAGTCCCTGGAATTGGATTGAGTGACCAACTCTTTTGAAAGTGGCCTGCAATTGGTTGCACAAAATTACTTGGAACCAAAGCTTTGGGACATGTAAGCTGTCAATTCCAAGTGAGGTTTTGAATTCATTACTCAGTGATAACACTGGATGAGACTCAAGAAAAGTTATTCCAAGGCATAAGAGGAATGAATTATTCAGTTTATTTACATTTCAGGTAATACTTGGGTAAAGAGTAATGAAAGAAGTGTCAGAAAAACTTAGGTAAAAGTTCAATACACGTAATAATATTTTTGATTTTGCTGTCTCTTGCTCTTCAACTATTTGGTATAATGTGTTTGTTTGTTTTACTGTGATTTCTGTGATGGTTTTACAACTTGCTCAACTGATTAAATCCTGATAAAAAATTGTTGTTGAAGAGTGGTTCTCACTTATCAGTTCTGTTCAGCCAACAGATCTTTAATAATTTAATTTTTCTGATTTTGGTAAGTTTATTTGGTATATGCTATGTATTTTAGAACTATTTGCATATGTTTCAGCTTTTCTTTTTCCAGTGAATAACATTAACAATAGAAATGCAGGACAATTTCTAGTGTGTTCACAAATGTTTGGAGGTTATTGGCCTTTAGCTGTGCCTCAGGCCATCATTTCTTCTCAGCTAGTTCCTCAATCCCCAAGAAGTTCCCTAGGCCTCAGCTCATTATAACTTAATTCAGCACTAGGTTCTTTACATTTGCATAAAAACTTTTTTAGTTACCTGACCAAACTTATGAGCTTTCTTGCAACAGTTAATACTTTTCTAAGTCCTGCACAGTGAGAGGTTTTTATCATATGCAGATTATTTCTTCCCTGGTCATGGGCAGGTGTAGTGCAAATGAAAAAGCAATAATTTTACAGCTGGTGTGATAACTTTTGCCTCATTGAGGTTTATTGCTGTATGAAGCAATTTTAGGTATTATATTTTAGGTGAAAATATTTTCCTATTAATACTAGTATTTCAAAGGAAAGGAAAGTTTTTATGAGATTTTACATTGTTAATATTTGACATATTAATAGTGTATAATACTTGGCATTTGGTCCTCATAAAATGCTGCAAATGGTTTAAGTAATAGCACTGTGTTCTATATGATGGAGTTTGGAACTTTTGTCTTCAGTACTTTCATTGTTGCTAAACCAAACAATGTCTTTATTGTACATTTTGGAAATATGCAAGTATGTAATTTGTTCTTTTCTCATCTCATTCTCAGAACTCTTCAAATTAATTTCAGTCTTGTGTCTTAGAACTTAAAATACTAATTTTCATGATTTATACAGTGTGTTGCATCTGCTGTACTCAGCACCTCTGCACTCCTCACTGCAGGGAGGACTTTGAGGTGCTGGAGGGTGTCCAGAGGAATGTGATGGAGATGGTGATGGGTCTGGAGCACAGCTGTTAAAAGGAGCAGCTGAGGGAGCTGAGGTTGCTTAATCTGGAGAAAAGGAGGCTAAGGGAAGGGTGGGGGTATCTTAGCACTGTCTACAGCTACCTGAAAGGAGGTTGTAGCCAGGTGAGGCTTCTCCCAAGCAGAAGGCAAGCCAGGTGAGAGAAAATAGCCTTAAGTTACACCAGGAGAAGTTTCAGCTGGATATTACGAAATATTTTCATGGGAAGAGTTGTAAAGCATTGGAAAAGACTGCCCAGGGAAGTGGTGGAGTCATCATCCCTGGAAGAGCTCAAAAAAGTGTGAACATCACACTTGAGGACATGGTTTAATGGTGGACATGATGGTGTACAGTATTTGGTATTAGAATACTTTCTATGAAATTTCTGTTGTCCTTAGTATTTAGTGAAGTGATTATTCCATGTATCATGTATTTGAATCAAGTTGAGTAAGAATATCCTTAAAAACATTGAGGGAACTTTTGCAGTTCTTTCTGTTAATGCTGATCAACTTATTCCGGTAGATGGTGTTGATTGGCATAGCTGTGAAAGATGTAATTTTTCAACTCACAAGATGTAAATAATACCATTGCATAAGAACTAAATTTTGTATTTCCCAAAAATCTCAGTCTGGGCCTTGCATGAACCTGTGTGTTCCACCAGTTTACAGCTATCCATGGTGTCAGCTGAACTGGAAACATAACAGCAGGGAGAGGTTGGTTATCTGTGCCTTCAGATGGGGTCAAGACCACTCCCTTATGTGCTAAGTGACTTTTAACCTGGTTGGTGTGGGAAGAGATGTGTGTGACTGTAGTATATGGGATTTAGATTTACGGTTCACTTCCTTGGGTGAGAGACTTGGCCTGAGCTGCTAAAGGAGACTCCAAACAAAAACAAGGTATGAGGTTAAAATGAAGTTTTTTGTCACTCTTTAAGATGGATATGCAGTTGTTGGGGTAGGTGGATAGTGTTCTGATTCTTGAATAGATTTCTAGGTTCAAGGCAGCAAATGAAATCTCAAAAGACAACTTGCTAATCAATTGCAGAGGCAGTTCTATGCCTAGAATGACAAAATGGAAGAATAATATAGGTGATGAGGTCCAGGATTATATTTGAAGGAGTTTCTGATGACTGTCTGGGCAGTAGAGAAAAAGGTAACGTGTAAACCCATCCCCTTAAAAATAATAGTGTTTAGATGAAGTTGAGAGCTGTATTACAGCTTCTGTATTTCTACATAGCTAAGATTTTTGCAGTGATTCAGTAGTTAATTTAGTAAACTTGATTCAGTCATGATGATAACTTTGCTTTTTTTTTCCTCTTCATTGCTCACCCAATTTTGAATAAATTTTCAGTGAGGCTACAGTTCTTTAAAATTTGAGTCTTCTATATTTATTTGTCCACTATTGAGCTTAGGAGAATTAGTACCATGAGTAAAGTTCCTTCTGTATGTTATGCCAGGCTAAAGTCTTCCTAAATTTCTTGTATTTCTGCGGCAACTGTAGAAAAGCAACTGGCTAAAAAAAAAAGGAGGGAAAATGATACTAATGTAGACCTATGAAAAAAATAGCAAAGAAACCTGCAACAAACAAAAACGAAAATAATAAAAAGCAAGCTTAGCTCTGTCTTTTAAAAATATTATCTATATATTTAAATATTGCTGTTTTTCTTCATCTTTCAGTACTTTATGTTTCCATATAGTATGAAAAGATTGGATTTGTATCTTGATAAAGATATGTAACTGTTAGAGTGAACTCTGGAAAAGTTTCTTACTGAGTGTAAAGTACTTGTTTCAAAGCAGAGTCCTTTCCTTCTCTCTCCTTCTTTCTTTGTGGATGATTTGAATTAGATGATTTGGATACAAAATTGGTGCAGACATTTAGACTAAGGATTGTAACATTGTTATTTTTGTTTATTGCTGTAAGAAGTGTTGAATTGTAATATGTGGCTTATTTACTATTAGCCATAAAATGAAAGATCACCTTCAAGCTTTTAAGTTGAAAATTGAGAATAAGTCTGGTATTTCCTCAAACAGGGGAATTGCTTATGTTTGCCTAGAAAAGTTAATCCTGCATGAAATCAATGATATAGTAAATTGTTAGTATAACAATTAATTAAAGTAGATATTGGATATAAAAATCTCATTAAATTGCTCCATGTACTCATTGTGTTTAATTAAGACCCACAGGAAAACAATTGAAACCCTAATGTTCTATTTTATTGTATTTGCAGATTCACATCATAGATTTTGATGATGAAAATAACATTATAAACAAAAATGTTCTCCTTCATCAAGTGGGTGAAATTTGGCACATTAGTACAAGTCCTGCAGATAAAGGTGTGCTAGCAACCTGCTACAATAAAAGTAAGTCCTTTTTAAATATGCTCAACTTGTAAAAGTGTTTTGATATTTTTGAATGTGTCAAATTCAAACCTCTAGCTATGTATAGACACTTTCAGTTGGAATTACCAACACAAACATTTCTTTACAAATCTGCAGCACTTTTACCTGTACCTCATTTGTGTCATATCCTTAGGTTGTCTTGGTTAGAGGTCAACTTCGACATTCACGTTAAGAAAAGCAGCAAAACAAACCTTATGCTTGGCCAATGAATGCAAAGCGTGGCAGATGAAATATATTCCTGTTATTTTAAGCATCATTTTTATTGGTTTATATGTTTGCTTTTGAAAGTCCAATTTCAAAATATGCTGGCATCAAGCTTTATTGAAAACTGCAGGTGAAGTTTGTATATAATGTTATTTTTCACATGTGAAATGCAGGTATGTGCCCACAAAGAGCTACAGCTTCTTATCTAAATATTTCCTCAGTAGGAATGCTTCTTGTCTAACCTTCCTGTAAGTGCACAACTGTTGAGATCAAGGATCTCTGTGCAATTCCTCAGTGAGGCAGGTGTGAAGATATTCTGTCATGAGGTTTGAAAAATCCACGTGCATCACTTGGGGAAGGGGGTGATTTTTCTCTCTGACAAGAAATCTGAGGTGTCAATTGAAATAAATATTATTTCTTCTAGTAAATATTAGTCTGTTCTTTTGTGGAAATACAGTCCAAGAGTGTAACAATTAAGGAGCGAGTTTCAGGCTTTGTACATCTGTGAACAGTTGTAGAGATGTGTGTTCCTGCTGTTCAGCCTTCTGGTTGTATCACGGAGAGGATTCCAGGATTGCTTAGTTCTCCTATTTCTTTTGGATTGAAATAGAACTGCTAAAATTTGAATTACTTTCACAAATCTTACGTGATGTTTTTAAATGCAATAATAGAAGGTAAGTAGATTTTTCCATTGAAATGATTGTGGGCATTTTGATTGTGAGCCTTTCAGTGAGATTTCCAATTCTTTTATTGGACCTAATACATCATATGAATATTTTCTGTTCCAGATTATTCGTGTTCTAGATTTAGTTTATCTGATTTCTTAATATTAAGCTCTACTGTTTATTCTTCATGCATCCTACTTTAGAATTACCATCCATTAACATTCTGCAGAAAACAAGATCTCATTCTCAAATGGTGATTACTGACTCTAAATAGCAATGTATAGAACTGAACGCACACCGTGGGGTTCTGTAATAAGGAATACTGAGTGCAGCAGACAACTTATTTCAAGTAGTAATACAGCCAAATGAAGCAATCGAAACCTTTACAACATTTAATGTATTGCATTTCTCTGTTGTTTTAAAAAGGCTCAACTCATTTTCTCATTGAATGACAAATCAAATAGATGATGCTTTCAGGAATAGCTTTAAGTATTGTGCCCATCCCCTGTGTCTGGGTCCAGTGTTTCTGTCAATACTTGAACATTGTTGAAACTGGGAGATTGAAGAAAAGTGATTTGTGTCCATTATTAATAGCTTTTTTCCTGAAGTTGCCTAAACAAGTGATAAAATGTGGCATTGAAGAGAAGTGGAATTATATACATTTTCCATTTCCTGGCTCACTGGATGAGCTAATGGGGTAGTATGAAATTTCCTTCTTTAGATTGGAAAAGATACTGTTTTCTTTTAGTCTCTCACATTTGCAAAGAGTTATCATACCTGAAATATGAAAAAAAGATATAGTAGGTGCAAATACAAGAGCACTTTGTCACAGCTCTCCTGATCTTTGATTTTTAAGATTTTTATATAGGAAGTTTGGGGAATATAAATTTCTTTTTTCAAATGCAGTGAAAAATCTTTCTGTGGTATCCAGTTGTTATAATTCCTTTTTACATTACTGAGACATTGAGACTCTTGTTCATTGTTTTACTTAACTACTTGACAGTGCTACTGCCTGAAAGTCACAGATGACACCAGCAATCTTGCTTTGTGTTTTGAAATACAGATGAGGTGCTGGTGTTTGCTTCTCTTTTCTCATGAGGGGATAAAACTTAGCAAAATAATGTAATGCACAAAGTTTTTTGGTAATTTCTGCTGAGTGCTAAGAATTCCATATGGGAAATGGGTGTGTGCATTCTGCTGGTAATAATGGGTTAATTCTGGGGTCAAGGTTCAAACAGAAAGTTTAAGTCATCTCTGTGTGTTTGAGAAGAGTGCTGATGTGATAATGCTTGGAAGGTTTTAGTATTCTAGTTGAGAGATGCCTTGAATTGATAGACCAGAAGTCTTAATCAAAACTAAAAAAATCTTCTTGTATGGGGAAGTTTCTGCATTTGAGTTGGTTTTGTTGGTGTGTTTTTTTTCTTAATTTCTAAGACAGTATTTTAACTACTTTTTTAAATTCCCACACCATCATGCTTAGATCTGAAGCTTTTTTCCCATTGGTGTAGATATGTAAATGTGTATGGGTTGTTTTCTCCTGAATCATACAGGTACAAAACCTCATGCAGAAGTAGAAACAGTCTGGCTCTGTCATCCTCTGGGAGCATGATTTTTTTTTTCCTGCCATCATAGATATGTGAAATATTTTTACTTGTCCTTGACTTGAAAGTGGAAGAGGCATAAAGAGGTAGAACTTAAAATATATTTATTGTTATTACACCTACAGTGGCAAACAAGGTCATGTACTCATGAGTCGTAATAGCTATGCTTCTATATTAGTAAAAAATAATTTCCTTGTTATCCACTAGATTATTTTTTTAAGTGCTTACTTTTGATAAAATCAGATTTTCTGCCTGTAAATGGCTAAACTTGCAGCAACAACAATTCAGTCATTGTTTTGATATGAGCTTTTGCTTTTAGAAACTCTAGGCAAAATATGCCAAAAGTGCCAAGTATAGCACATTTTGATGTTTGGATGCAGACTCTTCACTCATATTTTATGCTTTACCGTCCTTTTACATAAAGCTAATCAGAATATTTACTATTTACTGACATTGATTCTCCATATCTTTAAATTCTACACTTTCAAGGAAACAACGTCCCCCTAAAGAGTAAAAATAAAATGGCTCAAATAACTTTCTTTTTCACAAGAAGTCACAGAGAAATTTAAATCCTTGCTGAATATGCAATTTGGGAACTATATTCTCTAAATAGTCAGTAAAGTTAAATTAAATAGTGCTCTGTATTCTTTGTTCAAGATATTTTACTAGAGTATCAATGTATAATTAGGTTTTAAAAAGGAAAAATCCCTTCCTGACTGAAGTGAAAATGAAGGAAACAGCCTTTTTTTTTTTGTTAGCATCATTATTTACAACTTTGTCTAATTTTGACATTGAAAAAATACAAGGCTTTATTAATGATGCATTCTCAGTTATGACATGAACTAGAATAATAGTGGTTCCAGTAGCACTGGAACAATTGTGACTTTGGAAATTTACCAGAAATTCCATTTTCTAGGACATGTTGTCCCAATACAAAGAAAAATTTGTGGAAATGTTTCTCCACCCCTTCTCACACACACACTTCAAAAATATTGACTTAGTCACATAATTACAAAGGGAGAACTTACTAGACTCAGTTCCAGCATCAATTTTAGTGGTCTCGTCTCCTCACCAATCATTAATATGCCACTTAGGAAATTTTACTGTTTCAACTGATATTATAGGAAGATGATTTTATTCTCAAGTGATAGGCTTACTAGTTACGTATAATCTTGTCCAACCTCCTGAAAAAAAATCAGGAATTTACTATGCTGGAAGCACAGCCCTTGCCTATACTACACATTTCTAACTCGCCAATATTGTGTGCAAGAAATGCATTAAGACCATCCCAGTGTAACTGACACTGCTAAGAGACAAGATGTGTCTTGAGCAGACACTGAGAAGTAGCTCCTCTTTTTGCAGATGTGTTTGGCAGCTATTTGATGTTGTGAGAATTAGGACTGTTGTATTTTATCACAGATTCCCTAACTGAAGAGTTATGTGAGTTATGAAATATGTGAGAGAAGCTAAGTATAAGAGTAGAAAAGAAGGGTTATAGTTTAAATATTTCAGGGACAGGGGAAGAAGGCTTTGTAAAACTAGTATCTGAGGTATCCAGAAGGACTCATGCA
This sequence comes from Cisticola juncidis, assembly GCA_013400215.1. Taxonomy (NCBI): domain Eukaryota; kingdom Metazoa; phylum Chordata; class Aves; order Passeriformes; family Cisticolidae; genus Cisticola; species Cisticola juncidis. Next base: position 347,574 of record VXBR01012083.1, on the reverse strand, counting down.
CTATTAGTCAGTTTTGTGACGTTTGGTGCATAATTTTTCTTTTCTACTACAGCAAATCAACTGCATTAAAACAGGGGTGTCATTTGGGGTTTTTTTCCCCTCTTAAAGAAAATAAGATTGTTACTGACAGCTTTAAAGTAGGTAAAAATCAAGGGGAGAAACAAGTTTGGTAGTCTTCTAGCTTTAGAAATTAGATTCTTAAAGTTCACTATGAGACAGATAAGTTGTTAAAAAACCGAACAGGTTGGATTCTTGAAAGAACAATGCAATTTAGAGATGGTTTTGGGTGATGGTAATAAAAGTGACAATAAGCTGGAGTGCTACAGTTGCAATGTAATTTATTTAATCCTTAATCTCTGAAAATTTACATGTGATTATTTGCCTGTGATTCTTATTCATAGCCTAAAGTTATGTTCAGCAAAGCAGAAACCATATTATTTGCCTTACAGTACCCCAGAATTAAAATGGAGGATGCTGCATTTAGTGGAAAATCCCTGTCAGAACAATTTTAGGAACTTTGCACCTTTCTTCTTTTTTTACTGTTCTGCCTAGCTGAAGTCAGTTGACTATTCTCTTTTTTATTACTTTCATTAAATTAAAATGGGATAGGAATGGCACTTCTAAAAAGTGACTAAGAAAGGTGGCAAAGTAATTAAGGAGCATTTCTTACATTTACATATCACAAAAGAAGAATTGTGGGGTGGATTGAGGGTCAAGAATGTACCCTCCAAATAATTATATGAACCAATGAGAATAATGGTACACTAAATATAATAATAAGTTTAAAAATGAAGATAATTTAGTCTTCAAGAATTTGGTAACTAACCAAGCGCTCCCTTCCCCTTTGCTAAGGGGAAAATCATTTCGTATGTGTGTTCCTACTGCAAGTTTGAAGGAAGCTTGCTTCATTATTCAGAAGAGCATCCTAGCCTACTCCAGGATAATTTTCATTATGAAGAAGTGACATGCCAAACCCCTGTAAATCACACTAAGGGGGAGTCAGTTGGGAACTAGAACAGTGGAGACCTGACAAAGTGACTCCAGTGGAAAATTATCTGTATACAGTCTCAATATTGCTCAAGGTTCAGGCTGTAGGAGGGGAATTCAGAAAGCCGTTTCATGACTTTTAATCATGTTCTGAGGCAACAAGAAATACCAACAGTCAACAGACCAGTGTGTGCCTATTAGTATCTGTATGTAAAGTAGGTGATGGAAGCCTCAGCTCTAGAAATAGCCAAAAAAATTTGGATCCCTGCATTGATATGATGTTTAATAGGATGTTGGGTAATACTTAGAAATATGTTGATGATGCCCTTTATGTCATTCTAGCTTATCCTACACAGTTATGAGGTGGTGCAGGTTGAATGTGGGTTTGGGGCCTGGGAGGAGTCATGCCTTGCATTTGCTTTGTTTTATACAGAACTTCTTTTTAATCTGCTGTCTTGTTTGTACATCCCTCCCTGTCTCTCACCTGCTGTTTTAGGATACTTTCAGGAAGTACATGTAGGAAGACTATTTCCTGTGGACTTATAAAGTAAACTTCAGCTACATCATTAAAGGAATGGGAAATTCAGGGGGATAGTTCTCTAAGGTTTTTAAAGAGTTTTACAGCCATTTGCCAGTTTGCCAGCAATGGATGACTTCCTTCTGAGTGACTCTTGGATCTGATTTCTGTGGACCAGAATACTACGTAAAGAGAGTTGAAATGAATGATCATGGTGATGAATTTGGGGAAAGCTGTAATTCTAAAATAATGTTTTAGAAATATAATTATAGTTTATACAGCATTATTTGCAAAACCTGAATATAGCTTTCATTATATCCTATAAGCTAGAATAAACCCCCAGATTTATGCGTTGCTCGGAGATAGAGATGAGTCTATTTAGCATGTCAGCAAAGAAACTAGTGGTTTGTTTGGATTTTGATACTGTGTAATGACCAGCTGCTTTGGTAATGACTGTGTTCTGTTACATGTTCTACAGATACTTAGAGATGGTAGAATTGTTTGAGAAGTCAAGGGTTAAGGTGAACTGCTGGTGGGTTTGCATGACATGATGAGAACATACCGGGGAGGAAATAGAAAAATGAGCCAGACCAAAAAATGTGCATAGGTGGAAGATAGTTTGCTTGCTGATCCTCCAGCTGTATCTAAGTGGTGGTCTCCAGTTCTGCAAAGGTGAATTTTCAGGATGTGATTGTATGCAGCTATCCTGAGTGTGGGGGTAAGATAGGCTTGGAGGGACAAAAGTAAAAGACCATGACTTGCAACATAATTGTAGTCAATTGCACTGTTGCCTGTCACAGGTCTAATAGGGGAAATGCTTGCTGAAAGACAAAGTGGGGAAATTAAGGCAGTGGTAGAGTTGGAGAAATAAAAAGATCCTGAGGCAGGAGATCCCAAAAACAACTCAGGGATATGTAAAAACACAAGAAGTTATGAGATGGTAAAATAGCTTTAGGGCAATCAGTTCTGTGGGAGGCTGGCCAAGTGTTAGAGATAAGATATGGTCCTTAGGTGTTGGCAGACATTTAGTGTTTGCCAATACAAAAATGTCTTGTTGTGGTTAAATGTCTGCATGTTCTGGGTTTTGATTAACGTTTTTAGTTTTGCGTTTTGTTTCTTCTTTATCTGTGGCGGCTTCTGCTATTTTCCTGAGACCTTGTTTTTCTTCCTTTGTGTGGCATTTGCTGAAAGGATCAGTGAAGTAATTTTTGCAAAGTCTTATAATATTGGATCTAACTTCTAGTTTGGATGTTGCTGTAAGATGAACAGTCATCTAGAGGCTTCAGCTTCTCTTACAGCTGTTTTAAACTGTGCCAGCAAACTAAACAGAAAGATTATGCTGATTGTTTATGCAATTGTGAATTGGGTTGCAAGGGTATTTTCACAACCACAAGAGTACTTTTATGTAATTGAAAACCTGTAAATTAGTATGTCACAATATAGATGATAAAAATAACAGCATTTGAGTCTGATGTTTGGAATGATTTACTCTAATGATGCCAGGTAGGGTGGAAGCAGATGTGGAAAGGCTGTGTGTGAGCTGTATCAACACTGAAAACAATTTAAGAAGAAAACAACCCTTAACTGCTGGTTTGTGAGGAATAGAACCTGCTGGCTGTGGAAGTCTTAGGGTTCAATAATCAGGTTTTGGTATCAGTCAGCTGACTGCATGTTTGTTGGGGTTTTTTTTGTTTGGATGGTTGTTTTTTTACAGCACTATTGCTATAATGGCATTTTTTGCTGGAAATTGTAACCTATAGAGTAAAATAAATAATCTCAGGATATTAGACTTTATTTTAAGATTATATATGTGTTCTAATAGTTTGAAACAGGGCCATGGCGTTGCCCTAGGGACTGACTTGCAGTAGAGCCTATTGTTAAACTGTGATAGTTCTCCCTGAGCAGTTCTGGTGTGGGCCAAGTTACAGTATACTTTCAGACAATGATGCCCAGACATAGTCCAAGAAATTTATGAGTAGCTGGAGTGTAGCCTCCTTTTTTTAACTTAACCTGGAAAAAAATTCAACTAGACTGTGCTTTCTGGCCTCAGGGCTGGAGACCTGTAGCTGACATTATCTTAAGTAAGTTGCCAAAAAATAAAATACCTGTCATGATTCTCCATTGCAGACTTCTTATTTTGGAGAATGTATTAAAGAGAAGCATACAAGTACTTGATAAATTAGATGAAAGACATGATAAAGGTGTATATGAAATAAATTTATGGTACGAAGATCTGATCAAGAATTTCTGTTCTGCTGATCTCAATAATATGGTGGTTCTGTTGCATAGCTTATTCCACAAAATTAAGAGTACTCATTTTAGAGATAATTTCAGCCTTCTGGAGAAGAGGATATTTTGAAACAGTTACCCTTTTTTGTTGAGCATTTATACAGTGTCTGGTGCTATGGGGTGGTTTTGTTGTGATAAGGATTAGTAGGTGTTGTGTAGGTTCGCCTTAAAGAATCTTGATGAATTAAAGCAAAAGCTTCATGCTGCATGATTTGAAGAGAATGTTTAATTACTGGGTATTAGATGCACGCATTCACTGAGGCAAAATTAAGTTTCTAGCAATGATAATTGTCTTAATTCATACTAGTTCTTTCTTCTGAAGAAGGTACTTTTTTTCTATCTGCTTCCAGATACCAAATTGTGAATCAGATCATGAACTGGAGTTGTTTGCCAGCTTGATGATTTTTGAGTTTGTAGAAATAATTTCTGATTTCTGAGTTCATTATCAGGTTTTCATAAGACTGTGAAACAATCATTTCTCTTTTATTCTCAGTTCCCTTTGTAAGGATGCCAATGTTTTTGCTGACCTCCTCATCCACTGCTGCACATAAGGCTCAGAAAAATGTCAGTGTTGAAATAAAGAGCTTTTTCCTGAACTGTAACTACCACTTTAGAATGCAGCATCATGTTGGGATGGCTTGAACTGTTTTTCTCTACATGCATTAACTAACTTTTGTAAACAGAGGAGCTCATCTTTTGAGTCCTATTCCCATGCCATTCTTTTGCATGGCATGAAATTAGCTATAAGTGTCAGGTCTGCAAGACTAGGTAGTTGACACTGTTACACTAATAATGCTGTTTCAGGACTTCACAGTAGAATGCCTCCTCTGGTTTTAACTTTAGCCTTTCGGATAATTTTTTTTTTTAATCCATGAGATAATGCTATGTGAATTCTTTTCACTAGAAAGCAGTGAAACTAAATTTAAAAGCAGAATCTTTATCTAATCTAAAATTTAAAGCATAATAAGGAAGTTTCTGTGTTGCTGTTATCTTTTGTATTTGTGCTTGCCCCTGTGTTGTGCTTGCCCCTAAGAATTCAAATTCTTATTCAAATCTGTGGAAACGTATGTGGAAACTCTTCTGTTGTCCCAGTTCAAATGTATTTTTAAACTCCTACAAAAATAGGTTCTGCACTTCTGTTTCATGTAGGGACATAGAAAGCCACCAGAGGGCAAAAAAAAGTTTGACTGGATAAAGGTGCTACCTGCAAATTTCCACATGCAGGCAGGCATGTGTGTGCACACATCCTGGTTTTCACTTGGATTTTTTCAGGCATGATAGGTGCTCTGCTGCAGTGGTTCTGAAGAGTTCATACAAATAGCTTGCATTTGTAGATCCAGAGCATACAAACATAAAACTGGTGTTTTAATTTTTTTGAAAGTAGTTTGCCTTTAAAATCCACTATTTCAAAACAATAAATCTTCTGTGAGTTATGACTGTTTGGTGCGTTGCACTTACACACAGTGAACTCATGTATTAAAAGTTTCTGCAGAGAAAATTCATCATTAAGGATATTGCAAATAATGCTACTGGTGGTGCTTCATCTGCATAGTATTGAAGACAGCAGGTGACACTTTTGCTTTACTATAATGAAAGCACTCTGTGTAGGGAAATCATTGGTACAGCCATGGGATATGTTACAGTCATTAAAATGGGTATAGAAGTGGAATGCATCTTTAAATATTCCCTCTTCTCAGCAGTAGTGGTGGGATATACAGAAGGTGATTTATTCCCATAGTTTGAAGGAAGAGATAAATGTCCTTGGTGTTCTCCTAATGTTCTTTTTTTCCCCCCTAGGAATTCTAGCTGTTACATGTAATTTGAGTGTTCCTTTACAAGTAGCTTACAGTAAGGTTTTAAGTGAAATGGTTAACTATCTGATCCCTTTGATAAAAAAATGCTACAAAAGTGATGAACAGCTTGAGAAATTGTTCGATGTTAATTCTGTTCTAATTTAAAGGCCTCTATGCATAGATGTATACTGAGTTCTGTCCAAATGAGAGGTAATGTAGCTGTCATATCATAGTCTGTGCTATAATCTTACTTGTATTTAAGAGTGCTGCAGGAGTTAAGCTCAGGAGTGTCTCAGCTGGTGTGTAAGAGCAGATGCATAGTGAAAAGTGTAAGAACTGGGGACCATGGACCATGTATAATATCATTAACTTGAAGCACAGATCCTTGTTATCCCTTGATTTAGGATTTCATCTTTATTTGACAGCGATTATCAGGATAATTGCAACATTTTTAGTATGAAGCAAAAGAGAATTAATGTCAGAAGAGGGAGGAGAGAAAATGACAGAAATTCAAGTATTACAGAATGGTCATGATATGGAAAGAAGTGCTTTAAATGCAGAAAGTGGAAATGCTTTTGAATTAGTGCTGTCACTGAGGGATAATCTCTTGAATTATCAGACTGTTCTCTCTTTCACTGTTAGAAGGTTTAATTCTCTTCCCCTTTTTAATTTTTTTTTCAGCTTAGAACAAATGAAGTGTTTTTCTGTCTCTATTTCAAAGTAGTTTCTAAATTATATTTTCAAATATTGATCTGAATTAATATAAAACACTGCAAGAGAATGTGTTCTCCAGTCAATGCTGTTGTTGTGGTAAATAACGTTTTGCAGAAACACATAAATTCTTACAGTTTGTGTTTAGGCATTCTTGTCCAGTGAGTTTGTTAGATAAGTGAAAGTTAAAGGCTTGCTTTTCTCTGTATTAGCCTAGTTTTGTATTAGACTTCAGAGTTATTCCCAAATAGTGCAAGTTGAAGCCAAGTATACTTGTAAGTTCCTTCCAGTAAATGTTAAGACATTTTGCATCCTCACTTTTTCGTATTCTGTATTTTGTGACCTTCTTTCTACCATGAAAAGATAGCCTGCTTTCTTTTTCCATTATCCCATCAACCTTGGAAACCTCGAGAGGCTGAGGGACTGTTTCTTGCTTCATACCCCTAAGAGAATGATAAAGATTTTTTCTAATTTCTTTTTTTTGTTCCCCCCTCTTGGTGACTTAGCAACATCACAATTCAAGTACTAGCAACATCCTGAATAGTGAGCAAAATAATTTTTTTTTTATAAAGTAGCAAATCTTGAGTCATTGTAGTTATCTGATGATATTGATTCTGTAGCATATTCTATCTGCATGTCCCCAAAACATTTTAACATTTGAGATTTTCCCCCTGATTCTAGGTGATAGTTCACGCCTTTAATTCTCTTGTGTGAGAGCTTTTTTTTATTTTGTGTCATCAAATAAGCATCAACATGAATGTTTCTGAACTTTAGACATAAAACTTAGGACATTTCTGCTACTGTAGCAATTTGAGTGACAGAGCTACAGGAACTATGAGAATTTGAGGTTAATATTTGTGTCTCTCTTGATATTGTGAAGACTGTTTTGCAGCTCAGCATAGTTTTATGATATCCAGTGTGGGTGCACATACCATCTAGTTGACCAACAGCACTTCTCAACTGTTCCTTATGCTTGAATTGTGGTCACCATGACCCTTTCTGCAGACCATTGTGGAACTCTGAGGTTCCTGTTGGTCTTTTTCTCCAGCCTGTTTTTGTCCTTCTGATGTTTCCTGAGGTCATTAATGAAGATGCTGAACAGTGCTGGCCACACTGCCAGCCCCTGAGACACACCAGTTGTGACTGCCTCCAGATGACTTTTATGCCACTGATCATAACCCTCTGAGAATGGCAGTTCAACCAGTTTTGAACCCAACCCTCCTGTTCTTCAGATTGTTTGTGAGGATGTTATGGACTAAGGGCTTGTTAAAGGTAAACAACATCAACTGCTCTCCCCATTTTTGCCAAGCCTGATTTTAATTTAATTTTCACTGTAGAATGCAATCGTATTTGTCAGACATGACGTCTTCTTCATAAATCTGTACTGAGTAGTCCCAGTCACCTTATGTTTAGCAATGTTTTTTGATTCTCTTAGTCTGTCACCTTCCTGGGGACTAAGGGGAGACTGACTAGTGTGAAGATCCTCTAGCCCATCTTAAATAGAGGTTTGCCATTTACTTTCTCAAAGTCCTCAGGAACCTTTCTCCAGCACCATGACCTTTCAGAGTTAATTGAAACTTGCCTCATAAATACGTTGGCCGTTCCTCAGTTCTTGTGGATGCATTACTGAGATCCAATTGCTTTAAATATTCCCTAACTTGACTTTCCCACTGGTCTTGGCAGCCTGGAATCCCTCAATCCTGAGGATAGCAAAGACGCCTCCACTAGACACTGAGCTTATTGAAGTCACGGAATCACAGAATCATTAGGTTGGAAGAGACCTTCAGGATCATCAAGTCCAACCCAATCCTAACCTCAACTAAATCATGGCACTACATGCCACATCTAGTCTTTTCTTAAATACATCCAGAGATGGTGAATCCACCACCCCCCTGGTAGGCCATTCCAGTACTTTATTACCCCTTCTGTAAAAAAATTTTTCCTGATATCCAGCCTCCATTTCCCTTGGTGCAGCTTAAGACCATGTCCTCTCATTCTGTCAGTTGCTGCCTGAAGAAAGAGACCAAGCCCCACCTGACTACAACCAGCTTTCAGGGAGTTGTAGAGAGTGATAAGGTCACTATCACTCTAGTGGTAGTGACTTCTAGTCTTCTCTTCTGCAGGCTAAAAAACCCCAGCTCCCTCAGTTGTTCCTTACAGGGTTTGTGCTCCCAAGCCCCTCTCCAGCCTTGCTGCCTCCTCTGGATGTGCTCAAGTGTCTCAATGTCCTTCCTGAATTGAGGGGCCAGAACTTGACACCGTACTCAAGATGTTGCCTCACCAGGGCCCAGTGCAGGGGAAGAATGACCTCCCTGCTCCTGCTGGCCACAGTAGTCCTGATCCAGGCCAAGATGCCCTTGGCCTTCTTGGCCACCAAGGCACACTGCTGGCTCATGTTCAGCTGCTGTCACCAAAACCCCCAGGTCCCTTTCTGCCTGGGCACTGTCCAGCCACACCGTGCCCAGCCTAGAGTGTTGCAGGGGGTTATTGTGGCCAAAGTGCAGGAGTCAGCACTTGGACTTACCAAACTTCATCCCATTGGACTCTGCCCATCCATCCAACTGTTCCAGGTCTCTCTGCAGAGCCCTCCCACCTTCCAACAGATCTACACACTCCCAGCTTAGTGTTGTCTGCAATTTACTAATGAAAGATTTAATACCCTCATCCATGTCATCAGTAAAGATATTGAACAGAACTGGCCCCAGCACAGACCCCTGAGGGACACCACTGGTGCCTGGCTGCCAGCTGGACACAGCACCGTTCAACACCACTCTCTGGGCTTATCCTACACCAGGACCAGGACTATAAATACGAAACTTCTTCCCATTGTCAGAAGAATGTGTCATCCTTTGTTTCATCCTTCCCCTTTCTAGCAGATACCAACTACGTGTTGCCATTTTAGTCTGCCTTCTAATCCTGAACCATAACGTCTCATTTGAGCTGGGAGTTCCATGCACTCTAGTTGCTGATGTTCATAAAGGGTGATTCTTCTTCTCTGGATCCATTCCTCTTAAAGATCCATGCCTCTAATCCCAGTGAGATTGTACACACCAATAAGATTCTGCATTTGAAATAAACATAAGCTGTAATTGGTCAGTACTAGCAAAGGAATCGTATCCCATCCCCGAGCTGAAGATTTGACGACCAAGGTATTTCTGGGTTTGTTTCTATTTGGTTATGTTTTCATAATTACTTTTCTTAGATTATAAGCCTTTTTGGGAAGAGCTATATATCTTTCTCCACTTGAGTTCAATAAAAAAGTGTGGTGGGGTTTCTCTCCTATGAATGTTTCTGGGGTGTAAACAAATGAGAACTGCATAGTTTTTAGCAGCCAGCTAACAACAGGATTTATTGTTTGAATGCCCCAAGTTGAAAAAACAGCTGACTAGCATAGGGCAATATTCAGTCTTTTTCTTTCTGCAGACTTTTTGGATGTGCCAGCTGCTGATACTTGGAACTAAGAAAAATCCCAACCACAAGTTATTTTTCTTGTATTAGTAAAAATACCTTTCTTATTGTAGCATTTGTAACTGATCTAATGAACAGAGAACTGAGTGTATCTCAAAATAGTGTATCTAGCTAGTAGTTGTTTATAATTATTTTCTTCCATTAATTACTTTTGCTTGCTGTGTGAGCACATCTGGAAGCTAGGTATCCAAATTGTCCAGTTAATGTTAAGATACAAGCAGATTATCATTCTGAGATCTAACCTTTGAATCCCAAGTTATTTCTGGAAGGAATTTCAGTGTTCGTTGTGGCCACACATCTGGATTTCTGTTGAGGAGAAGTACCAAACGGAGACCATGGAAGGCTGATGTAAGGGGTAGTGAACCTGCCTTTTCCAGTTGAGCTGGTGGTTAGAACTTGGTTCATCAAGCTTGAGGCAGTCACGTAAATTGCTCGTGTTGGATGGAGAGGCATTTGTCCTGCTTGAGGTAGACTTACTACAAAAGTTACATTTGTCTTTGGAACTATTATGGAGTAGAATGGGAATGCTTGAGGTTATTTAGATATAGTCTTGAATATGTAACTGTCTATTAAGGTGCCCAGTTCAACAGGGGGATAAGTGATCTGCAATTCCCATTGTTAAGGAGTATAGTTTTTAATACTTTATGAAATATCAAGTGGAAACTTAAGTGCATTGGTTTCATTTCACCGTATTTCACTGACAGCTGCCATGGTTTTGTTAGTGATGGAAATGAGTTACCTCCAAGAGACAACTGTTGTGTGTGTGAAAGTAGCAATGTGGACAATGCTGTTCAGCTCCACTCACTTTTGTGATGATGGAAGCCAACATGTAAATATCCCTTATTAAGTTTTATTGCTGTACTGTGCAGCTTTCCTCAGCAAAGAGTTAAACCTTACAAGTGATTTTTATATTGCCACCCAATACCTTTTTGTTTGTGTGGCTCTCATTGTTGTTGCAGCTTTTACATTATTGCAGCCAAATTCTGCCTGAAGAGCAGAGTTCAGCTCACCAGTATAGTGATGGTTGCAGTTCTTTGCTTGGGCTGTCCCCATATGGCAGAGTTCCAGGACTGCAATCACTGAATTTTGACCTCCCTCAAACAGATGTGTATCTGCAGAGTATATCAGCAAAAAAAGTCTGTGCTGAAACATTGTCTCAAATCACCTTGGGATAGCATAAGAAGCATCAGACTATAAAAAAGTACAATTTATGCACTTATTTATTTCCAATTTGACTGCCTGCTTTCTGCACACTGTCTCCTGTTCTTCCATAGAAAGTGGTGGCTTTACCTGTCTCTGCATGTCATACCCCACACCTTTGCACAGCCTTAGATCGTTCTGTCTGCATTAGTGTGCAGCAGGTGAGGTTTTTAAAATCTCCTTGGACATCTGTACATACAATGCAAACATGTGCTACTATTAGGATAAAAAGTGAGCTGCTGTGTTTCCATGTTTTGTGGGTTGGTTTAGTTTTTTTTTTGGGTTTGTTTTTTTTTTTTTCATATGTTTGTTTTCTTGGTTGGTTCTGTTTTTTTTGTTTGTTTTGTTATTTTGTTTGTTTGGTTGGGTTTTTTTTGTTTTGTTTTGGCTTTTTTTTTGAAAATCAGTATCTGGGTTTTGGTGGCTAAAAAGTGCATTTAAGTAATCGAAAGAAAAATTAAACTGCCTGTAGCTCTTTATTCCTACATATATGTCACGCTCTGTATTTCAGAAAAAAATGTAAAATCAAAGACTACACTGGCTTTTAGGACAAAAGGTGAAGTTACTAACCCAGAAAACAAATGGTTTGTTTTCCCCCTCTTTTTTGCCTGTGAAGGACATGATGTTTAATAAACAGAATAATTGATTAAAAGGCCGAAAGGCATATTCTTTTTTAAAACAAACTATGCATACCTGAGTAATCCTGTTTTTATTTTTAATTCTATTAAACTCCGTGAATGATGTTTACATTGATTGGTAAGGAAGAATGCTAACTGGCAGTGCAAAGGAGGAGGGCTCTGAGCTGCTTGTTCCTGTCATACTGAGAGCACTAATGGGCACCAGCTGGGCTGCAGCTCCAGCAGCTTCACCACTCCAGCCTTGCACAGCACGAGCTGCTGTGGCAATGCTGCTCAAGGGCCTCCTGTGCAGATTTGGGAAGTACACACTTCAGTTGTTGTTCCCTGGGCAACGGAATAACTGCAGACAGCTGGCTTTGCACCACCTGAGCTGATCAAAGAGCAAACCCTGTCAGGCACTGATACTTCAGCTCCTCCAGCTTCTGTGTGAATGTCTGCAGGCAGTGATGTAGGAAGCATTGTCATTCAGGTTTCAAGGTTAAACACAGGGGAATGAAGTAGAATGACAGCAAAAAATAATATTAAAACATTGTTGCTGTAGGTAGTACAGATTACTGAGAATTAACTTTAAAATACTAAATTACTGGTGTACATATAAAATGTATTTTGGAATTATTCAGAAAGAGACTGGGAAGCTAGCAATAATTGGCTTGAATTTTGGGAGAAGGAAGAACAATCAAGGATGATATATCATGTGTTTCATTAAGAAAGACCATAAAGCATGATTGAACACAAAGATTAAAGTGGTGTGTAAAATGATATAACTATGGAGGACCTATATCTGTCTGCTGGAAGCTTCTGATAGATCAGGACTGCAGCAGCATGGTGGGTTTTATTCAGCAAGTGATGCCAGAAGAATGAAAGGTGGATGGTTGAACAGTAGTTAAGTGTAATGTTGTCCAATGTGGACCTATATAACTGGGATTAAGATCCACTTGAATATGTTGGATAAGGGTGAAGGGATGGGAGGGGCAGGTGGCAGCACTTTGTAAATGTCTAACTCTTTTCTTGTACTTCTTTTATATTAATATCTACTTAAAACTTTGCTTAAGAGGGGTGCTTAAGAAGATTATATAAATAGATTTTATGATATCTGATGTTAATTGCATTCTTTGTAGTTTTGCAATCTGCAGCATTTTCTGAAGAAAATTCCTTATACTAACTTTGAATTACTTAAAATTTTTGTTTCTTCTGTCAAAATCTGGAAATATGACAAAGCTCACTTCCTCCATTCTGCAAGTCTTCAACTGTAGGAATTGCTGATGCAAAATCAAGAGCAGTATGGAGTGCCCAGTCCATCCCTTCTAGCATAAAAAACTACCAGTTTATAAAAAACTGTAATTTTCTACAATAAGAATGACTTTCAGTGTCCTGAACAGCTCTATTACATCTGGAATTATCAATTTTCTTATATCCACAGATTTTTCTTTTTGCATCCAGTCCAGAAATGATTGTGTAGTTTATAAGGAATGTCTGGTGGCTACTGTGTTCCAGCAGCAGCAATGCAGTGAATTGATTCTTTGTGCATGAAGGAACTCTATCAAGGAGTAATAGGTACTTGTAGTTAACCTTACAGATGTTTCTTTTTGAACTCTGGTTAGTAACTTCCTGTTATTTTTAAATTTCAGGTAGGTATTTTTTTCCCCAGGCTTATTTCTTTCTCTTAATTTAAGTTGGAGCAATTCTCCAAGGGGACCAGTTTTTGTAGCAAGATAAACAGGATGTCCCACCAATCTACAGCTTTTACTTTTTTTTCTATGTTGGAACCAGCTGGTAGTATAAAGCTAAAAATTGTCATGGAAATAGTCCTCATTGAGAAGTCTTTTTGAGTGCTCCAGGGAAAAGTGGTATTGATTGACCATGTTGTGACCCTTTGCAAATTGTATGCTCTGCATGCAGAGCGTTTTCACACTTGCTCAACTTGTAAAGTAGGCACCAAAGATGGCCTCACGTTCTACAGCCATGATTATCTCTTAGGCTTTCACTGAACTCAATTAAGTTTATTTCCTACATTTGATTATTGTACCCGTATTGCTACCAGCTTTGTGTGTAGTTGCTGCCTAATTCACTGCTGTCCAAGTATGGGATTACTTGTTTATTCTTTAAATTCTGTTTTGCTTGCTTGTAAGCCTGGATTATGTCAACAGAACTAGGTAGATGAAACTATGTGCAGTCCCTCCAGCAGATATTATCCTCTGCCTAGGAGATAATATTGGTGGACTTGGGGAAATGGTGCTTAACAAAGCGTTGTTGCGGCTGGAAGAAGTACATTTAGCTCCATCCTTAGCTGTACCTCGCAAAAGATATACTGAAGATGTATGATGAATTAGATAAGGGATGAGGAGGAACAAGTATTTCCCCCTCTTGAATGAGAAAGAAAAAACATAATAAAGATTCAATAGTTCATTGTCTCATTTCTGGTTCATTTTATGTGAACAATGTGTGAGGAATACAGTGGGACATCCTTCTTCAAACCTATGACTTACTCTCTGTGAAAGTTCAGTAGTGCTTTGTAAACCCTGTAACATTTTTTAATACACTCAGTGATAAAACTTCAACACAACCTTATCTATTCTCTTCTGTATTGGTGCTATGACATAAATAAAAATTCTTGTTTCACTATGAAGTAGGGATGCAAAAATGGTTTCCAACTATATAAAGAGTTTTAAGGAAGGCATAGAAGCACGACACAGAGATACTGTGTGTTTAGCTTGTTTTTCTTTCTTTTACAGAAGAACTGGCATTGCCATATAAATATTAGTTTCATACTTGTCTTTTAGCATTTTAAAGAGATAATATGAGATCTAGTAGATGAAAACATAGTCGTTTTGTATGCATATGTGCAGTAATGTGATGTGAAGATAGTAAAAGATGGGAAAACCTGCAGTTTTTCTTTGCCTGTAGGCATTCTAGATAAGCAATGGCACTACAGAGGTGGTAGTGAAATTACTTAGTAACGCTGGATTTTTAAATTTTCATATGATCACTTGGGAAATAAGGCTATATGGGTAATGCCACAAATACTGTATACTGTTAGTGAGTTTTTCATGTGGCCATGGGAAGCTTGTTGTGGGATTTTGATCTGTATGAAGTGAGTCCCTGTTTATGTTTATGGATTTCTGCAGGTTTGTAGCTCGTGGTTATTTGATTAAGAGGAACGGTGACCCAGAAAAAGCTTCATCTATCAGAAGAGACACTTTCACTCAGCACTTAGATTTGCCCTCTCTTTTATGAGGGAGAAAGTGGTATCTTTAAAAATGTTCCTTATATAAAGGTAAATTAAGCCTTCCTTACAGCCAGCCATATCTCAAATTTCTTCTCTGTGTGGCTGTGGAAATTCCATTTTGGTTTCACACATCTGGGAATTAAGAAAATGTCAGAACTGTCCAAGGAGAAGTTAGTAGTACTTTGAATGAAGTCTTTGTTCTACAGAGACTATCATATATCTAATTCCAGAATTTCTCTAAAGTTTAAAACTAGCCTACTTGCAATGCATGTATAGTTATTCAAGATGGATGGACAATTAGCAGCTGGAAAATGGTCTGTCACTTTACCTGAGCATCATCAAACCCAGCTGAAAGCAGAGGATAATGTCTGTGCTGAGTGTTGAAGTTTTGTGCTTGTTGGTTTTTAGTGTTATCCCTTTCTGATGTACAATTTAATTTATCTCTAACCACTAGTCCGGTAATGAAAACAGGCATGGAACTGCACAAAATTCTGCATATGAAATTCTTCACCAACCTGTACTTCAGTTTTCAAACCACCAAAGTTTTTTAGGAACCTGGATCATGTCAAGTTTCCTGGGGATTTCTCTCTCTCTCTCTCTCTCTCTCTCTCTCTCTCTCTCCATATACTTATACATGTACGCTTGTGCTTTGGTCTCCCTCAGTCTTCAAAGTATGCCTGTTTAGTTGTTTTAGGGATTTCAGTCTGGAAATCTGATTGNGTTGAGAGGTGGAGTTCCATCCTCCAATCCACAAGCCAGATAAGAAACCTATAAAACTAAGATCTGTAAATAAACCACTCTCTTTTCTTCCTGCTTCGCTCACCTGCGTGTGCTCGTGTGGTTCTTTCCGTGTCCACGGTGATATCAATATTCCAGTTTTAAGTAGCTAGAATGTCATTTCAAGGCTGTCGTTAAGATTGTGGTGCTTTGGTAAGAAGAAAGATATCTTGAGAATGTGTTTCTCCCCACCTCTCTCCATTTAAAACCTTTGCTGTACAAAGCAGCAATACTCGGAATTTCAATCTTTTTATGGAATATAAATTTGATGTTGCTCTTCTGTCTTTGGTTTTCAGTCTTACTTCAACGGATTTGGCCTATGTGGAAGTAATTTATTGTTTGTTAAGGATGAGAATTTGTATTATATGGTGCCTGTGTAACTACTCATTTCTCTTGCTATGACAAGTCAAGGAGAGCTCAGTACTGAGGAGTTTATTACAGGAATTTGTTTCTTTTTCCTTTCTGGTATTCAGAAGAAAGCTAAATTTGTCGATTGTATATGTGCAAGTTTCTTGCTTTATGGGTGTGCATATATAACTCGTTCTCACTGCTTCTTGAACAGATGCAGGGCATAGAAATGTTAATATGCTTGCTTCATGTTTTACCAACCACAGTTTGACATAATTTTGGGACCACCTAGCCATCTACTAGCAAGAAAACTTGAAACCATAAGAATGTGGTCTGCTGAAACCTTTCAGAAAAAATGTGGTGTAGGAGGTGATTATGCAAGTTTTACAGGCAGCTTCACAATTATCTGGGAATTTTAAGAAAAATGGAATAACAGCAGATTTTAGTAAATTAAATGAGAAGTCTGAATTGAAACTGAACCAGGATAATGAAACATCAATGTTGGGTATTGCTGTATGTGTCACACATGAAAGTGGAAAGGGCCTCTGTCATTTCTGTATTGTGGCATTTTAAAGTTTTAAAGTCTCTTTAAGATTTGTAGTATTGTGCTGGAGAGGAAAGATGGCTTGAGGAACATGTAGTTTGTTTTCCATAATTTGCTTTTGTGGTTCTCTGCCATGATCTTGACAATAGTGGAAAAGCTAATGCTTTATATGTGTGGTACAGACCTTTTAGTAGTTATAATCTACCAGAAACTGTTCATTACTGTTCTGTCAAATTGAAGTGAAAAGTGTGATAAATGTCCCCTTCTTTAGCTATATTGCTCATTAACTTCTTTATTGCTTGCATGCTGTACAGCACACAGTGTGTGTAGGTTTACCCTTTTCTAAGGAAGGGTAGCCATCCACTGATGCTTTCTTCTCTTTCTCAGTGGCACTTGGATCTAAAGTAAATAATTTGCCTGAAATGATTCTGAAAGAGCTGTTTAGTTAGCATGCTCTACAATTAGCAAAAGTTCAATTAAGTGTTAATAAATAAGGGATTTTCTATCATGTTTAGATGTATGGTCTCTTTTTACTGTGCTTAACTTGTATATCCAAATTACCGTAGAAGAGTTATGTGCGTCATACATATAATTTATCCTCAGCACAATCTATCAAATATCCAGTGTTTGTGGGTTCTGAATTCATATAAAGGCCTCCTCCTATTCCCATTACCTGTCACAGAAATGGCCTTTTCTTCCTACAGGTTTGACCCTAATTACCTTTTTTCTTTTTTCTTTTAATATAGCAGCATTTTAAACATGACTGCATTCTTGTATTCAGGACTTACTATATATCAGTTACCTTTTGTCCTATTCTGTGTTGTTTGGGTGCCTCTTTTTCCTTGTAGAATATCCAGATTGGTGACCTTTAGAAGACACGTTTTTTCCCTCCATTAGTACTATTTTAGCCTGAGAAGGCCTTTTCAGTGCCCTTCCTTCCTCTTGAAAACACTCTAATTACAGTTGCTGCCACTTTCCTTTCCACTGTTGAAGTTGGTCACGTTTGCTCACAGCTCTGTAATCAGATGTTCTTGACTAAAATCAGCTCAAATGTACTTGGAGATAGAGGCCTCTAAAATGACCTCAGAACAGAAAATGTATCATTCATTGCTGCTTATCCTCTGGAGTTCTGATTTAGCTCATGCTGCCACTGGCAGTCACTCCCTCTGCTTTTGCTTACCATGACTGTGGCTGGTTTCTTTGTTCCCGCTGGAGTGGATCACACCGACCCGTTCATCTTCAGTGAACCCCGGACCAGTGACTGGAACAGGGTGAACACAGGCACTGCTGCTCTGGTCTGCTCCCATTCTACACTGCTACAAATTGCTGTATTGGGTGCTAGGCAATGCCATATGTGCACAGACACTGTGGTGTTTTCTCCTCAATCTACAGTAGCCTTGTTCTTCATACACTCTAATACTTTGTGTGTGTAGGTTCGGTTTGTCTTTTGGAATCTGCATTTATTTGCTGGGGTTAGAGGCATGTGCTTGCATTGGAAACCTAATTTTACAATAAACAGTTACTGGAAGGATATGAGATAATGCTCTGGATTAAACTGAAGATACCTGTTTAAAAAAACTGTTTAAATGACGTCTGTATC
Organism: Cisticola juncidis; assembly: GCA_013400215.1. Lineage (NCBI taxonomy): Eukaryota > Metazoa > Chordata > Aves > Passeriformes > Cisticolidae > Cisticola > Cisticola juncidis. Next base: position 329,476 of record VXBR01012083.1, on the reverse strand, counting down.
TTTACTGTTAAAGAATGTAACTTGTGGGTCATTTTCATTAACATCACTATGAGGAGTGAAACTTAGAAAACCTGCATCCCAAAGAGTTTTCATGAGCACCTAATTTTGCTTTTTGTTCGGGGAGACACACATTAAATACATTCTAATTATGAGTTTTGCAGCAACTTGACTGCTAACTTGGGGTCTGTGTCTGTAGCCACGCTCTGCATTCTTTGAATTCATCTTGGTATAATATTTTTAAATATTTCAAACAGCAGATGTGCACTGCTTATAGATTTGTGTAAATGTTGGTGCAGTGTGTACAAAATACGTCTCCCATACAATGATCTGTTGACATTATTCTCTGTTGCTTAGCTTCAGACACTAAAGTCATGACATGTGCTGCTGTGTGGAGGATGCCGAAGGAATTGGAATCAGGCAGTCATGAATCCCCTGATGATTCATCAAGCAGCACTCAAACCCTGGAGCTACTCTGTCACCTTGACAACACAGCCCATGGCAATATGGCCTGGTAGGATTCTGCATATTTTATACTCCTAGAAAAAGCCTGAAGGATAGACCCATGCTGTTAGTTTTGAGCAGATTTATATTGTAGAAACTATGCTATGCACTTTAAAAGTATTCTATCTTAAAAAAAAAAAAAAAGTATAAATGAGATTTTTAGTCCCAGATGTTTCATAGATTAAAAACATTTATTATAGTCCAGCAAACACATATGGAGTAACAGCCTGGGTTCTGTTTGAATGTGTTTTTCCCCACCTGCCCCCATCTAAAGCCTTTGTTTCACAAAGGTATAATACCTAGAATTTGAATCTTTTAATGGAATATAAATTTGATGTTGCACATAAGATTTTCTTTGTTAGTCTTCACTCAACTGATAGTGTGAGTAATTTATTGTTTCATAAGGATAAGAATTCATTATGTTACATGGTGCCTGTGTAACTACTCTATGTGTTGTATAGTCAAGACAAGGAGAGCTGCTATACAGCAGAGGTTATTAGAGAGGTTTGTTTCCCTTTCTATTATTTAAAAGAAAGTTAAATTTGTCCATTGTGTATTTGCAAGTTTGGTGCTTTATGGATGTGTGTATATGACATTCTCCCACTGCTTCTTGACCAGATGCAGGGCATATCATTAGTTTTAGGTATCCATTTCTAGCCACGGATTTCCAGTTTGAGCCTTGCAGATTAAATTTTAACCAAAGAAAAAGGGTAAGTTGGAGGTAATTTTTATTAGGCAGTTCTTGAAAAGATATGACATATCAGTGCATTCAAAAATGTATAGATGACTTTTTTCTAAGATACAAGTTTTCTGAGTGTTAAATTTCTTCATAGCAGTATTCTTTAAATCTTTACTACATATTTTAATATGGATACTTCTCCTTGTAATTCTTTTACTATTTTAATTCAATTTTTATTGTTGATGCTTTTTGATAATATTCCAAACGATATTGGAGAGGTTTTGTTGTTTGTTTTAATCTTTACCGTTTACACTTTTAAGTTTTGTGCTTTTGTCTTTAAATTTTCTATAATCAGTTTCTAGCTGATGTTGGAATGCCAGAACTTTGTATGGTAGCCAGATCACTAAAGGAGGAATAGGAGGCATATCACTGCTTTTTATCAGGATCTGAATTATATGAATGCCCAGAATATTTTTTTTCCTCTAATAATCGCTTATAACAAGCTCATGCACAGTTTTCAGTCATCTGCTATCTGATTTTGGTCAGTACTTAATGCTTACAAATGTCTGCTGTTATTTAATGTACTTTATCTATAGGTGCATGTATATAAATGTGCATAGAGATTTGGACATGTCCAGTGTTACAGACAGATTAAAGGTGGGAAGAGAATACTTGGCATTAGTACTCCTCACATCTCAGGCAAGCAAAGCTGAGGTAGAGGATCTTGTTTTAGAGCTGACTTCCCTATTTCTGTCTCATTCCTATTGGACACAGGTCATAAATGAGTAAATAGGCCTTTTGTGCTAAATGTGTCGCATAACAGGCCACACCCCACTGAGCAGTATGTTGGCTGCAAATAGCAATATAAATATCCTTTGTATTACACTTCCTGGGTGTTTAGAAGAACATGAAGCTATTTAGACACTAAGGGTTCAATTGTTGTTGGAACCAAATGTAAATCAGAAAAGCAATTTTCCTCAATTCAAAGTGTAAATACTTTCCAAACCATAGTGAAAGACCAGTGTTCTGGTGTACACAATCACAATGAGATCAGTGGTGGTCTGGCACCATACACTTGCAGTAAGAAGGATCTGTCATTTGCCTTGCCATTAGAGCATACATACCCATTACGTTTTGCCTGGAAAACCAAAGACTGAACACTGGACCCAAGTTTAGTGTGACCACATGCACTTAAAGGAAGGAGGTTGCTTAATCCACAGTAGAGCAGTGTGCAGAGTGCAACCATGGATGATTTGATACAGGCTTCAATTTTTAAGTTAATTTAAATTAACTTTAATTTTAAGTTAATAAGTCAGAATGCATGCTAAAAAAATAAATAAAAGCTGGGCCTCTATCATATTTTTGTATGTTGGGCCTGGAAGAGTGGGCAGAGCTGCTAGTACAGTTTAAAGATGGCAGCATGTAATGTTGGTGTCAACCTTTGTGACAGTGACTCCAGACAGCAGCTCATAGAAAGATATTTTTGTGTGTCTGGTATCCATAGCACAGATGCTTCATGTGATTTATGGATCTGGTTGCAGATCATAGGTAATTGAGTTCTGATTGTAAATCTGGAAAAAAAGCAAATCTGGAACATGCAACTGGTTATATACTGTGGCATCTACCACCCTCCTCAGGGCTTTATTTGGTTGTAATTTTGCTAATGTTGACCCTGCTTTGCTTTGTTCCTTATTATGCATTTTTCAAGGTAAGCCTGGTAGCTGAAAAATTATCACACAGATTTTTCTGTTTCTAGTATCATGCACTAAGAAACACAAAGGTGTGGGGTTTTTTCCAGGTCTGGTGTATCAAGTATTGCTTTTGTTCAAATCTGTACTGATGTTAAGAACTGATTCTGCATTTTTTTACCTTTATCTCATCTTCTGTATGGAATGCTGTGCTCCAATGCCTCTGAAATTTCTTACTAAAAACCAGCAGAGACATATTTAATACCAGTTCTCTCTTATGAACCAAGACAAAAATAGTGTTTTCAATGGATTGTGACTAAAATCTTAAACTTTGCTAGGGTGTGACTGAACACTGTGCTCCTCCTGCTCAGGATCTATAGAAATAATTTTCTAGTCTTGACAAAACCTTTGGCAAAAATTAATTTCCAAGACAGTACAGGCAAGTGAAAAAGGATTTGCTTTTCTACAGTTCCATTTTGTCTGGATTGCATGAGTTACTGTGTTTAAAAATGAAGCGTAACCATTCATTTTTAGTTACTGAGATTCTTTACTGATTCCAAGCTTTGAATTTGGGACTCATCAGCATTTTTACTCAAACTCTTGTATGGCATAAAGAGAGTCCAGAAAATTAAACAGATTCTTAAATTAGACCAACAAATAGGCCTGTTGATTGTTCTGTTTGATTCTAGCCTAAGATTTTTCATCCTCTGCCTGCTGTTCCTCATGTAAGCCAAAATGGAAAGATTTCATGTGCAAAAATACTGAGTGAATTACTTTCAGTGTGGGAAACCCCAGATACACATGGAAATGTGTGTATTTAAAAAGAAAAGAAGTCTCTTCAATAAATTCATTCTGTAGATGAGTATATATATTCACACAGAGTTAAACCCACATAACAATAAGTATGTTGGTCTATGCAAGGTTGTAAGATTCAAGTAAAGGAACTTGCCACTGGGTATCTTGCAAGAAGCAGTCCAAGGTACTGTCTGAACAGGAGAGGCCAAGGAAATGGGACAGCACTTAATGAGATTTTGGTTATTCCTCTGAGTGCAGCTTGGAGGAATCCTCAGAACTCTTGTCTGTTAAACCCCTGAAGACTTGTATTTTAGCATTTAGAACAGTAACAGAGAAGTTATTCTACTTCTCTCTCAGTTTTGCTACAGACTTTTTTGGTAGTAGACTTGACAGGGTAGTCCTTGGAGCAGAAGAATACTGCAGGCCCTAAGTGAAAGTATAATCTATGAGATCATGAATTTGTAACACAGCAGGGAGTTTCTCTTGCATCTGCTGAAAGCAAGTTTGCCTCTCAATGTTTAACATCTTACCTTTTGCTTTCCAAAGGTGGCAGGTATAAAATGGAGTAGATCCCGTTCAGTACTAAGCTGTGTACTTCAAAAGAGAGGGAATAGGTGAAGTAAGTTGGATTGTGATCTACAGAGTAAATGTGCAATAAAATGAAAATAAATAAGGGCAAAGTGTTAGATGAACAGTGAAATACAGCTGTAAAGGGAAAATGGTTGGAGGTTACAGAGACAGTATAAGTGGAGGCTCAATTCTGAGAAGCCTGAAAGGTGAGGAATGAAGAATTCATGTTTCATACAGAAAACAAGAGCTGCTAAAAATTTGTTTGAAAAGGATGAATAAGTTAGGAATAATGATAGATTACTTCATTAGGCTGCTCTACTAGCTCAGGTTGATTTTTTTTTTGTGTATCTCACTCAATCAATCCTAGATATGAACATGCAAATATTACTACATCTAAGAGAATGTAGAGAGGAAGGCAAATAATAAATTTTTTAGAGTCACAGATGTTTCAAGAACTCCAGGATGTTTATCACTGAAATATTAAATTAGAACTTTGAATTCACAAAGGAGAAAGTTATTATAAATGTGCTGTTCTCACAAGTTTAAAGTACTTGGATTTTTATTTGGTATTTCATTGAAGGTCTCCAAATAGAGTCCAGAGAAGTACCATATATTCCTTGGCCATACACAGTACAAATCAACCTCATTAAGGTTGGCTTTTTACAGAAGTACTCAATTTGCTCTTGTTGTCCTTTCAACTTGAGTAAAGATTTAATTAATTTAAGATAAAGATGCTATACATAATGTTTTATTGCTTCAGTTTCATCATGTTCATTCCAATAATGCACACAGTCACCTAATCATTGTTAGGCACATTCATAATCGATGCTTTGAAGACAGATGACTGAAATTCAATAATGTTTTACTTATGTTTTTGGCCTTTACATTTATTTAAAAAAAACAAAAGCCACAAAAAAACAAACATTTTCAAGTAAAAAAGCCAAGAAGTAAAAAAATCTGAAGCCCAAAAGAAAGTGAAAATGGTGTTTTTAATAGCTCTAACACTTTCATGCATTGTTCAGTTATTACTTCTCTTTCCTGTCAAGATGTTGATAATGTTACTTCTTCTATAGTACTCCTTTGTAGGCTTCAGGATATATGTGTAAAAGTTCTACCTAGGGTTTCATTTTAAAAAAAGTCTAAAAAAGTCTAAAGCTGTTTAATAGTCTGTACCTAATGAATATAAACTTGAAAGTAACAATATTTTTAGAAGAATTGTATTATCTTGAATATTTGATACAGTAACTGTTAGATATATTTTATAGCAAAGACATGTAATGAATGTGATCATAAGTTTTTTAACCTTATCTTATTTTAACATTTCATATGTCCCAGTACCAGAAATATAATTGTGAGGACAGAGCTCCCTCTGATATTTGTGTAGAGGTTTCTGTGAGAGTGTCAGGACTGTCAGTTGCATATTCTATTGTATAAAATGAACTCTATTTTTTTGGACGGGGAGGGTTTTGTAACAGCTGCCCAGCAGTTATTAATTGTACCTTCACATGATGCACAAAATTTCAGAGCTACCTGAAATTTTCAGCATTTAAGAATAATTCTTTCACACTTGGTTTATTCCACATATTCCATCAGGTGCTTCTGATATTACAGTAAGCATAGAGACATATTTTTTAGACTAACTTAATATGTGGCAAGTTGTTTGGAATGAATCTTAACAGCTGCTTATCAGCACTGATAATGCCCTTCTGTTTTGCAGGTGAAGTATATACTTCTGTTTATTATAATAGTATTCTATTTATTCTAATAGTTTTGTTTTCAGTCTTAAGAATTGTGTAAAATGTTAGTGGGAAATCTTAAAGGAAAAGAGTGTTGCAGAACTGTGAAAAAAATTAGTTACTCAGGAAAAAAATTTAAATGTTCATGAGGAACTAACTGAACAGGTGGCCCTGTTTTCTTGGTATTAGACTCCAGTTTGTTCTTCAAAACCCCATTTAGCATTTATTATTTAGAACATTTATCCCTTAGAGTAGAAATCTTTCCAGCACAACATTCTGGGATAACTAGAGATGTAGCAATGTTGCTGCTGACACTTGCTTACATCGTAGTTAAAAATTCAGGATTTTGAAATGTCTTCTGGCATGTCTATTGGATGAAAAAATTGACCCTTGTACATTTGTGATTAAGTGCATCTCTTTGGTAAAATGTCTGAGATCCAAAGGGTGCCCTGCAGCCTCCCACAGTCCATCCACCCCAGTGTTCAGTCTCGGGCAGTGGTGAGTGAGGTAAGTTAGGGAGAACACATTCCTTACTGTCCCAGCTGCTTCTTGCAGTCTCTTCACCTCAAATTTCCCAGAATGAACAGTTGCTGGATTAGAGGTGTCAGAGGGTACATGTATGCTAAACCTTTGTAAACCTGTGTAAACCTTTAGCATTCTGCTCTTCTGAACAGGAGTGGTGATTTTCTTCAACTGTCAGTACAGATCTAGGCAATCATCATTTTCTTCCTAGGCACATGTTTTAAATCACTGGAGAAATATACTCAGAGGAATATTCTGCTTTGTGAGATATTATTCCCCTGACCAACCATGCAGTTTGTTACAAACAGCATAAATTAGTAAGCATATGCTATATCCATATTTCCATCTTTGAAAAATCCCTTACAAAAATACTCAAATTGTCCCTCTCAAAAGTAGATACCTGTTTTCTCTAAAATAAGTCTGCAGAGATTGTTTTTGCTCACTCCAGCTGTTTTGCAAAGAAGTTTGTTTCAACCCTTAATTTTTGCCTTAGTATGAGGAAAAAAATACTGTCATCCTGAGGCCTCCAGAGGCTGGGCAGGAGTTTTACCTGGAGCTTTCCTGATGTTTTTCCTAGGCTGACCAACTTACTGATCTTTGACAGACAAGCCAGTTTCTTTCCTGACATGTCAAATATCCATAATATTCACTTGGGGATTTTTTTAAGCCCTGTTTAGGCAACAAAATAGAAGTGGTGTCTGTGACAGCTGCTCCATGAGCAGTGTGTTGTACAGGCATATACAATGATAATTTAGGGAAAAATATTTTAGAAATAAGTGATTTTTCTGTGGCATCACCTGTTGGGATGCTTTTGTGTTTGTAAAGCAGTTTAATTTTTGTGAATGTAATAATAATGCAAGAGTCAGAATAAAGTCCAGATGTCTTTGGGAGTCTTGTCCAAAATAATCCTTCATTTCTCATTTCTCAGCAGCTTTTTAGCTAAAATGTTTACCTTACCTTCCAAGTTTTCTTTAAGAAGCTGTGGTTCTTGTTTCACTGCATCTTAAGGAGTTGGACTCCAAATTAGATCCTCAATATCTGAGAATTTTGAGGTGAAATGTAACTTGTGTTCCCTGCAGCAGACTTCAGTGCAATATAAAATAGCCAGAACTGATTTCATTCAGAAACGTGGCTGTTTTGTAGAGCACTTGGGTAGGGAACAAGAATCGTGGGTTCCAGGTTGTACTTGGTCTGATCTCTTGTCTCTTAGAATTAATGTCTTCATTATCTGATAAGAAAGAATCATCTTTAAATTGGAATCATCGTAATCCAAAGAAGGCACGATATTTGAGTTCTTAATATGTGAATTTTTCTGGTGGGCTACATGGAAGCCGAGGGTGTAGTTACCAAATGCATGGGTGTATTTTCCATTTTTCAGTTCATGAGGGTTTTCACTCTTGGAAAATTTTTCCATTTATAGAATAAACGGTTGTCACTTCTGTAATTGCAGTTAAGCAGTAGTTAATGCTTGATTTGTCCAACTCTTGTAGCCTAACTGCAATTCATGTTGATGAAAGTGTTTGCATGTTGCTTTTTTCTTCCTTAGTCTATAATGGGGGACTTGGAATTGTTCATTTGTAAAAGCTCAGTATGTTTATTGACAAAGGTGTTAACTATCTTTTCAACATAGAAGATGATAATGGGGTCCTTTCATGCGTGCATTTCAGTGAATATTTTAAATACTCTTATTTTTTGTTAAGGTTATGTTCTCTGTAGGATTTAATTTTATTTTTTATATCAAAAACAACTAGCTGCAAGCTTAACTGATGCATCCTTAGTTAGATGATAACAAAATAGGGTAAAATGCAACATATATAATTGCTTGTCTTCTGTTTATAGATTATTTAAAGAACAGCCCTGAAGTTGCCACTCAGTTTTTGAGTGGCAGCTGTGAATTTGACAACTGTCTTGTCCATTTCTGAAAACTGTAAGAGTCAGCAACTTTTGGTGCACTGAGGAAAATAGAACTGCCTGGTTTATCTGTTTTCTTTTTTAGATATTATCGTTGCTATGCTGGAAACTGTTCTAAATGAAAACTTTAGTTTCTCTAAAATTTGTATTTTACTTCAAAAATAACTTTTTATTTTCACTCACCAATATTTCCTGCCCCCTCTTCTCCATAGTATTTCATGTTTAACGTTCAGTCATGAGTACAGAATGTAGCTGAACATGTCACAAAGGGTGATTTGGGTGACCTCTTCTTGAGATTATAAAATCTGAATGAATGATCAGTACAACCACATCCATAAATGAAAAATGGAATAGAAGTAAAATGGACATCTCACAAGGATAGAGTGAATGTTGGAGAGACCTTTTCATTGCAAGGTGTGTCAGCTCAGTCATAATTTGCTCTAATTAGCACACTGTCTTCAGCTGTAAAAATTCTTTTACATTGAAGTTCAGTGATGCTTGAAGATGTGACCTTTCTTCCTACCTTTGAAAGCATCAAAAACATGGTTTTCAATCTATCTTTTACAATTGAAAATTGAGTGATTCGTGTAGGACAGATGCAGATATATCAACAGGCATAAAAAATACTGATCTCTGGCTCAAAGGGCTCTCAAAGGGTTAAGTGGTCAAAGCAGATTTCATTCTCTGTAATTAAAAATATATCTACATAGATCAACACCAAATACCAGTTATATTTTCAGCAATATGTAAGTAAAATGATGGAGTTGAATAAATGTGATCAGAACTAACTTGAAGATTTCTTAGTTTGCTGTTCAGCCATGTGATAGTCTTGAAATTTTTCGATTTCACTTTGGAAGAAAACTTGGTTGTGGAAGGTTAGTTGTGATCACATGTAGGTTATAGTGCATTGATTTTCTTTGTTGTATGTTTTCATAAAATATTTTAATCTACTTGAAGGATCCAACTGATGTGTCTGTGTAGCACAACTACATAAAGTTCTGAAACATGCATGGCAGTGCCAGTTGGTTTCTTCACATTATTATGAGTTAAATGTAGTTGAACGTGTAATTGAAACTGCATGTCATCGTTTTTATTATCAAGACTCATTTTCAATTGCTTCTAAGTTTTTTCCAAGTTGCCCCATACAACTTTTGCAAAATGTGTATTGTTAAATAAGATTGGCAATACTACAGACAAAACAGCCAAATTTAAAATAAATCATAGAATCGTTCCAGTACCATCTTCGTGTTAAAACACATTAAAAAACATGGCGTTAGCTTAATGTGCTAAATGTAATGATTTTGTCCTAATACAAGAAAACTCACTACAAATGGGCTTTTATAGATAGGTAATTTTCAGGGATTGACAACACAGAAAGGATGCAGGTCATGCTTTCAGCAGAAGATAGGTGCAGAAGCCAGTCCTTTCTTTATTCTGCTGTGTTGCCTTAGGGAAAAGTTTGGTGGGTAAGGAGTCAGCCAATGCGCTCGTTTACTTGTAGTTCCAGATTTTTCTTTACAAAGCAACAAACAGGTGTAGACATCTGCCTTGTGTGTTTGACTAAAAGTGCAGAATACAAATTGATGAAACTGTTTATACAAGGAGCAAGAGCAGTTTAAGAGGAAGGTGTCAGCTGAGAATAGCTGAGTTTTGTTTTATTAATGGCATGAAAAAAAGATACTCTGTCACTTCTTTCTGTTACCGCCAACATCTTATTGTCTTTTCCTTGTGTTTTATAGCATAAGATTAAATGAAGTTCCATCACTTGGATCTAGAGCCAGCCAGGTTTTATCCAGTGTTTTAGGAATATAGGAGTAAAGCAAAATCTGGGATAAAATAGAAGCATGCATAGTGTGCAGGTTTAGGAAGGTTGCTAGTGGCTGCCTAATGTTGGGCTCACTTATCCAAGGCTGCATCTATTTGTGCAACCTTCTTTCATCTAATCCCTCTGTCACAATCTGAATTAACACGGAAGAGCAAGGAAAACTAAGTTTCTGTGAATAAAATGGATCAAACACAGAAAGGTTTTAAATACACCCCAAAACTTGATTAAAACCATACAAGGTTAGATGTTGGTGCCAAAACACTTGATATATTTTATTTAGTAGTGAAAGTGGCAAAGAGAAAATAAGAGAAAAGAAAGAAAGTACTAGAAAGAGAAAAGAAAGAAATAAAAAAGAGGTGTACAGGGGTAGGGGAAACAGGGAGAGAGTAATGGGTGAGGTAGAAACATATCAGCCTTCTGAGGGTCCCAGTGACATCTCGTGGCTCCCTCCATCTGGTGTGCTTGGTGGCCCCCTGCTACCACCACGAAGTATAGAATCCAATGGATTAAAGCAGGTTTATAATACTGAGGTGGGAATCTCATGTGCCTCCTCAGGGAGGGCAGGTTTGACATTGTCACTTGTCACACTCTGGATCTGTTGCCTCATGTTGCAGTGCTCTGCTGCGGGGTCTGGGGAGCCCTTTGGGGGAGCCCTTGGTGGGCTGTGACAGCCCCTTCACCTTTCCCAGGGTGAAGGACTTCCACAGGTGAGCTCCTCTGCACATCAGAGGATGAGGGCCACTGCTACTCACCAGAGACTTTTTCACCAGACCCCCAAAACCTCTCTCCCCCTGCCCTTTGGTGAGTGGGTCTGTGCTAGCCTGGCAGCTGATAGCCCTGGGGTTGTGGTCTCCACCCCAAGGTTCTAAGCTTGGTCCTTCTGTGAATGTGTACTTCTTCCCCAGCCCAGGCCTGAGTCACTTTATCTCATCTCCATTAACATGCAGTTCAAGGCCCCATTCAGGGTTTGGATGGTTTTCTCTGCAGATGGTTTTGCTGTAATAGGTAAAAGTCCTTCATGAAGATATTTAAGCCATCAATTATAACATTGCAGTTTCCAGCCATCCAGTTACTGAATTGATTCACACAAAAAGCAAAATAAACTAGAAAACTTGTGTCTAGTCATGGACTTATGCTTCAAGCAGTGGGACTTCAAATAGGCACTGAAGATGAAAATAGCATATCAAATGCTTTTACATAGCTGAAGTTTCAATCTTGAAATGGAAAGGTGTTTCTCCATTAATCTATTGATACTAAAGTTGTGATCTCTTACCTTCAGGTATATTGTTGTTCTAAGATTATTGAGAGGTTGCAAAACTTACAAAAGTGTTACAAAATTACAAAAATAGAAGCTTATTCTCCTAAAATGTCAAGTGTTCTTTCAATCTTACTGTTACCTCTGTTAGGGTTGACATACGTGTATTTAGCTGAGGTAAGTGTACTGGCTTAAATATACTGCTTTTTATAGAATAAGAGAGGAGGACTGATTTCTTGCATTACTTCCTGTATAGCATGAAGTGAATCACAGGTTAAAAGTGTATGCTGATTAAGTCATGATGACAGCTACAGAGTTGGAAAAAGTTTGCATTAAAACTGAGCCTTATGATTTTTGGTGCACCTTCAAAAAGGATGCATAACACTCCATATGAACAAATCTGAGGTCCCCAACTAAAGCCTTCTAAAATTAGTGTACATCAAGGTCTCTGGTTGTATTTCTGTGTGTGTATGCAGAATGACTGCTACGAATTGCTAGTTAATGGCAGATTTTGGACTTAAAATATGTGATGGATTTCATCTAAAGAAAACCAGAAGGTATATGGTTTAACATATTTTGGTATAGATTACATCCACAGAATTAAAATGGCTTTCTAGTTCAAATTCTGATGGATTTTAATATTGGGTTGTTTATTTTATTTTTCTGTTTCTGTTTTACAGTGTTATGTGGGAACCGATGGGAGATGGTAAAAGGATTATTTCACTGGCTGATAACAACATATTATTGTGGGATTTGGAGGAAAGTTCAGCCAAAGCTGTGGTAAGAAATTTTCTTTTAACAAAACATACTCTACTTGAGTATAGTGCAAACAGCAACATTTCCTAGCCTAGAATTTGCTAATCTTTTAACTATTCCTTCAGAAGTGTCTCATTGCCTATAATGTAGGTGGGGGAAATGAATATTCTATCATTGTCTTAAATAAGAGTGCTTAAGAGTAGTATTTTAGTATCTGTTGTTCATGGGTAAATATTTTCTTTGTTCTAGAGTTCCCCTTAACTGTCCTACTTTTTAATAGTGAGTAATCTAGAATAAAGCAGTGCTGACTTGGTGAATGTCTACAAGGTGAAAAATTCATGGTCAGTAAAGGCAAAGGTTACTGAATTCAGATAATGGTGTAGTATCTCATGTTGGTAATACCATGCAGCTTCTTATTTAATTTACAACTCTTGATTGTATAAGCATAAGTTTCTCTATTTGTGATGTACTGCTTTAAATTCTCAACGTTAGTTTAATTTAGTAATATGCAGTTTATTCAGATTATTTCACTTATTGTTAAAAATGTCGTATTCAGGAACACGCATAAAAAAGTGCCATTGGCATAGATTTTTTTCTGATTATGCCATATCATAGAATGTATATAGAAAACTTTGAATGGTTCTGTATAGTCATTTAGGTCAGTGTCTGTGCTTAGAAATGGAAACTTGTTATGACAAGGACATTACTGTTCAATTGACCTGTTGTCATAATTAACTCCTTGGGACAGAGTTAATTTTTTTTCCTGGATGACGCAGAATGAGTTTTTTCAACTTAGGCAAGGCACTGTGACCATAAACTCTTCCCTGCTGGGTACTATCTATCTGTCTATCTGACTGTGTGCAAATAGATGATGTCTTGAGTTATTAGTATTTTGCTAAATTTCACACTGTAACAATGTAATATAATATAGTTTAATGCTTTATGTTGATAATTAGGTCCTTTGGGTTCCTCCTCTAGATGAGAAACTTTAGTGCTTTTTTTCACCTGCAACTTCAGTTGGTGCTATGTTGCCTTCTAAGGCTTCAAATTAGTGTTTATTTTTATCAAATTGATGTTGAGTTCTGACATCTTGCCTCCAGGAGCTTGTCTGTGGCATTGTATCCCCTGGATTTGCATTACACCTGCATTAGCCAGTATTTCATTCCAAATGTCTGCATAATACACAAACATTTCTACAATATTGAAAAACTATTTTAGGGTTAGTAGTGCTTCCATGCTATGGGTCCTCATGTCTCTTTGAATCACTGAGACTGCTAGGCAACTTAGCATTTTGCCTTTCTCCTACTTTCACTCTTTGTGCAGGTCTGTCCTCACTTGCTGAAATTCTTTTGACTGTTAATTAGTATTTTCACAGTTCAACCAGATTCCCATGACTCTCTCATATTTTTTCTTAATCCTAACCTCTCTGAAATGTCCCTGCCCATGGCATGGGATTGACATTAAATGACCTTTAAGGCCCCTTCAAACCCAAACCAATCTATAATTTTATGATTTCCTTTGCAATGCTTTCTGGTGTGTATTATCAGTTTCTCTGTGTGGAAATCTTCCAAAGAATGCCAAATTTTATGTGGCTTTTATTCCTCATTTTATATTGCTTGGGAATTATTTACTAGAATTTTTTATATTGTGTCTTCCTTATACTATTCCTTTTCTCAAAACTAAACTCTCATTCTGTCACACCAATATTTGGGCAGATAACTATGATTTCTGTTTTCTTTTTCTTCCATTGCTAGAATTATTATCTGTGTAATTTTGGAGAGGAATAGACTACCAAATTTTGTCATTTCAGCATGATTTGGGGAATCAGTATTTTTGTCCTCAAAGTAACATTCAGTTTGCAGATCCTTTCAGTATTTCAAGTAGCATTCCTCATGAAAAATAGTTTTTAATTGATACTTCTAAAATACGCTTGTACTGCATTAAATGTTGATGGCACAAAAGGACTCTAGAAGGCAAAGTAAGTGATAAAGGAATGAAAGGGATTTAACCTGTGCCATTTGTTATATGCTTATATTTTTTATAAAAGGAAATTATTAAAACCAAATCTGAAAATCTCTATCAAAGAAAAAGCTTCACCTAATGAAGTAGATATATCAACACTTGACTGACATCAGTGAGAATGGGTTGGTTATAAAACAGATAGTATTAGTAGGGGCAAATAGTAAATATGTTTTCCATTTGGTTATCACCATACACAAGGAGTGTTTGTAGGCTAATGAGGTGTTGGTGAAACAGTGATTTCTTTCTGTGAATATCTTGTTTATAAGAGATTGTTGCATGCATAATATATCATAATTCTAAAAAGCATATGATTTGTATTTAAATGGTTTTTGATCAGAATGTAAAGAGAGACTTTCCTGAGATATTAATAAAAAGCTTTTTTTTGCCTAGAAAACAGATACAGAACAGCCTAAAGCAAAGAAGTGAGGTCTTGCCACATTAAAAAAGGGGCATGGTAAGGCAAATTTAAAAAAAATCCTTTATATGCAGATAGACAGAGGTTATGTAAATGACAAGGAAAGTCATCTTTATTCCTCATTACGATGAAGGGTTGTCCATTTTTGGAATCTCTTAGTCATCTGATGCCTTATCACATAAGATGCTGTTTGGTTCAAGCAGGCTTTGACTAAGCAGAGCACAGCTGGTGTTGAGGAAGTGTCGCTGTCTGACCATCCAGGAGTCACTCTGGCAGTGACACTCCCATGGTCAGGGGCTTTGGGCAGCTCCAGTGCCCTGACTGGTCCCTTGACTCCCTGCTTGACTCCCTGCATGCCCCACTCTCACCCACGGTGCTTTCCCAAAGCAGTCTCTGTCCTCTCGATCCTTTAAGTCATTTAATCATGGTGCAACAGCAAAACAACAGTCTGGGCTGGTGCCTCTTATGAGGGACCCTGAATAAAGAAAACCCTGGGGTTTTATACGCTCCTAGTCTATGCAGCAAAAGCCTGGGGTCTTCCTTCTCTGTTCTGTGCTCCTGCTGTGTCTCTGAGTGCCCAGTCAGCTAACTGGTGACACAGGGCCCTGTGCCTTTTGCTGAGCAAATGGTCAGGGCTTCTTCCCAACTTCTTGCCTCATTTCTGTCCACCACCCAGAGCTCAGTCTGCAGCTGGCACTGCAGCTGCACACCAAACTACCCCCACTGAATGTTTTCCTCAACGCTAATAAACATATATTTTGTAGGGATTGCGAAAGGAAGAATGTCTTTACAAAATATACCTGTTGCTGTAGACTTTAAAGTAAAACAGCAATGTACTTATGTGTGTGTATATGTGTTGCTATTACTGAGTAAATCAAGAGCCTAGGATTAAAATAATAGAAATGTCAGTGTGTTTGAATTGTTTTCTCTTTTTGTAAAAGACATATGATGGTGTTCAAGTTGAATAATATCATCATTGTTGACTAAAAGTAATAAATACAGATACAGGTCCACTGTATCTGTATCAGGTAATAGAAGTAAGGAGGTATTTGTAAACACTGGTGCATCACTGGTCTTCCTGTTTTTACAACACATTTTAATTGATTCCTTTTTTTGCATACATATTATTGGCCATTTTAATGGCAAGAGTTGAATGAGATGCTACTCTTTATGGACCTTTCATGTTTATGAAAGTATGTCTAAAATTCAGGTATAATATAGATGAAAATCTGAAAATACGTGTGTCTAAAATTTTATGTCTTTTAAAATGTGTTGGCCAAAATTTCTGCTTCTCTACAGTGATCGAAACTTTAGAGTCTTATTTGGTTCCTTTTCTGTATCTGCCTGTGATTTGCAAGTCACATTGGTCATTAAAATTAGCCTGAAGAATTTGAGAGTTCCCAATACATTCCAAGCTTCTTGGTAATAAAATTATTGGTGTATTCATTCTCTGAATTATCTAGTCAGCTTGGGATAAGAAGCATTTGCTAACTGTAGTTTACTGTACAGTTCAGTGGGTTTGTTTGGGTTCATTTTGGTTTTGGTTTGAGGTTTTGATTTTCTTTCAATTTTGTTTGCTAACTTGTGTCCTCCTTACAATACTCAATTTGCCTGTATTTGCATTAAGACAAGCTTCTCCCGTCCTTTTGATCACTCCCTTTAAAATTATTGTTTCGAGGACATTACCTTTCTGGGGTGAAACTAATCATGCTCACTGCATCATTGCCTTTTGCAATTAAATTAGGTATTCTTTGCCATTTATAATCATTAGCTGCACCCAAGAGAAGCCCAGACAATCCACGAGGTGTGGATAGTGTCTGCTGAGAAGACAACAGTTAATATTTCTGTGTACAGATGTGAGGTCAGATGTCAACAAATTGCTGGAACTCTTTCATGGTTAAATGCAGTATGTTTGGCATGGCAGATGATTGCAACAAAATGAAACAGAGATACCAAAATCTTGGTATTTTTCTGATTTTCATATGTCTTCACGTAGGGGATGAATAGAGGTGAGATTCTGATAATTTTAATCCAAACTATTATAATTATATTCCTTTTAAATTTCTTGTCCTGTCTGGATTATGGAGCATCATTCATGTGGTCAACAGATAATATCAGGCAGTGGCATTCCAGGCAAGGAGGAATGTATTTTGGGGAAGATTTCACAGGCTATCTGGATAAATGTGTTGTATCCAAGTGCTGAGGATGTTAAGAGTAAGCATGAGATGCTTTCTGGGCAAGATAGCTGCTGTTTCTCAAGGCAGGAAATACCTTGTGGAATTTAGTTGAGAATTTTTTAGTGCCCCATTATTACTGCGACTAGAATAAACACAGATTAACTATAGGAAGGCAGAAAACTGTCTGAAGAAAAATAAAAGGAAATTACTAGATTAGAATGAGAATAGAAACCAGCTCATAGAGTTGGAATCAATTTTATGTAATGGTCTCCTTAACAATAGAATAGAAGTAGGAGTGAAATAATGAAAATTGCTGCTGGCAGAACTTGGAATGCATCATCAGCATATAGGAATAACAATATATTTCAGAGGATGAACTTGATGTTTAGTTTAATTTTTGTAGTATAAAGCAGAAAACTTGTGTTTACGGTATAAAAATATTTTCTTACTGTATTCTAGAAACTCAGCACTTAAAAATACGTGAGTTCTGTCACTTAGATATTCTGAGAATAACTCTGACCTGCCAGTATGAGGCTATTTGAAAAGGTAAATAGTTGTAAGATGGTTCAGGAGTCAAGAACAGTTACAAAAGAACTATGTGGCATAGTTTCCTGCAGATGGAGGAATTGAACTCAATTTACAGTCCTCATCAACCTTTCTGTTTCTGTCAGTAACAAGTCAGAAAAACACTCATACCTTTTTAATGCCAATCTCAAAATAGTCTGCTTGGGTTTGTCTGCTTAGTGTAGCCCTTAATATTTCTTTCTTCCAAGTACTTTTCTGTTCTGTTCTTGGTCACATAGCTCATTTCTTGGATGAGAGCATGAGCAGTTGATTCACTGTCCCCATGCTGCTTGTGGTTTTCATAAATAATTTCTCTACCCTTTAACATATAATATATATTGGAGTTTTGGTTTTTTTGAAGGATACTGCCTGTCCTTTCCTCCTTCCATTTTAACTACAAACTTTGTTTCCTTTATTTCTTGGATTTCCAGGAAGGAAACTTGTAGACTTCCTTCTGTTACATAAGGATTCCTTTTTATTTATGAAAACTTCTCTTTTTTATCTCCAAATTGTCCTTTAAATCCTTGCAGTTGTTTTCAGGTTCATAAACAACATGGAAAAGAGGACTGAGTTGATTAAGAACTTGACTGTATATATAGCTGGACATCTGTATAAGGAAATATGTCATTTAATTTACTTAGGAATTGCTTGTGAAGGCAAGGATGAATTGGCCCATCTAGCATATAGGTGATTATTTTCATATATTGTTAAGAATTGTCACAGTATGTGTGTGCTGGCCTCACCCCTAAACTTTTGTATGCAAAGAAGAAAAATTTCATTTTTTTATAGTGGCTTACATTATAAAAGTTAAAATGAGAAGACTTAAATATATATGTATGTGTGTCTGGAATGTTGGAGAAAGTATTGTCTACTGCTGATAAAGATCCTCTGCCCTGAGTCATATTTTGAATAAGTGATGCTTTCCATCTCAAGAGCAGATTTTTTAAATACCTGAGAAAATATACTCCCTTTTTTGGTTCTGTCTTACTGTCAGTGTTAACATTTGCTTCTCTCTCCCCAATCTAAGCTTTGATTGGCCAAGTCTGCTTACTGAAGAAATCTAAGTTAATTTTTGAAATGATCTACACAAGCTATGAATATTCTGTTGTGCCTGGAATCTAGTATGTGTCAAAAAACAAAAAGTTAATTTTATTTTCTGGTGTCCAGTGTCCTATGCAGTGTTTTTGTTTCTGTTAATAACCTGTGAGTTGTATAAGGGCTTTCAGACAGTATTTGTTCTAGAGGAGAAATTATGTTAGAGGAGTAGGTTTGGCCACAGTGTTACTTTATTCATCAACACTTGAGCAATATATGATCTTACATGCTGGGAATTCCACGTTCTTGAAAAAAAAATTCTAGTTGTAATTTCTAGATTGTTAATCATAATGTTAAAGAAATATGGAATTCTTGGTGGTGTTGTAGTAATAAAAATTTAGCAAAATACATACATGTATTTTACATTTATATAATATACAAATAGATTCAGGCAGTTTAGTATTGACAGCATATTTTTCCGTTGATGTCAATTGAAGTTTATATAAATACTTTTTATGTTTTAGTCCTTTTCATCCATCAAAGCATATTTATGCTGAGAAATTTACTATTAAATAGAATCTTGATGTTGCATTAGGATCCAACAGGATCCAGTGCAGTAATCTGCTTTTGTGAAATACCTCATAATGAAACATTTTGAAATAAGAAAGTTGTGTGAAAGATAATCAAATAAGTCTGCTGTTTGTGTAGCTGCTTGAAATTTGTGTAAATTTTATATCTGATTAAATGCAAATATTTTGGTTTTCCTCTTCTTTAGGTATTAAACAGTTTCAATAAGTGATTGGTAGTAGAAGTAATTTGCAGTGTCAACAGCTTTGATTTCCCCCATGTTCACATGGAATTTGGGGATAACTTGCTCTACAACTTTAAAGAGAAGGTTGATTACTTTGGACCTTCTTTTCATTGCCTGTGGAGATCCAGAGCTGCCTGCTTCATGACATGCAAGACTGTTTTTGGAACCGAAACCTTTCTATCTCACAGACTGTACATTTGCAATCTAGTATCTACTGTTATTTTAACAGGCATGTGTGTGATTGCATGGGCACCTGGGCCTTGATTTCTTTATTTTTAAAAGCATATATACATTTATCAAAAAGTCTTTGACACTATTATTCTGTTACTACAGATAAAATTTGGCCTTTTGACATGAAAAAAATCCTGTAAGACTGTTAATGAAGCTAAATGCATGTGTGTGTGTGGCAGCTACAAATCTGTGCAGTGTTCCCATATTGTCTATCTACTGTTTCAACAATGATCTGGAACTATTTTAGTTTATAGAATAGTACAGTACTTCTGATATTTTGGCACACATTGCACTGCATAAGCCTTTTTAAACTTAGTGGTAGGAAATCAGCTCTAGCTTTTATTTGTTGTTTCTTTACTTTTTTTTACTTCAGTCTTTGGATTTGTTATTCCATTGCACTTGGAGCAATAGGCTATTGAGCAGCTTTGTCTTCATTGCAACTAATTTGATTTTAGTGTTACATTTAGAAACATTGCCAGCTTTGTTTCATTATTTTAGCTCTCTAGTTCCACAGCCTTGGAAGGGAAAGGACAATTAAAATTTACTTCAGGAAGATGGAGTCCACACCACAATTGCACCCAGATTGCCACAGCCAACGATACCACTGTCCGAGGGTGGGACACACGCAGCATGAGGTAATGAGAGCTTGCAGTCATGTTCTCTAGAAAAGATAATCTCCTTTGAGGTAGATTTTTGCATTGCTCCTAGCATAATTTTTTGTTTTAAACAATAAATGACAAACCTATAAAAGGAATAGAAAGGCTTGCATAGCTGATATAGTTGCAAGTTAACAAAGAGTTTTCTCTGGTATTCCCCCTCAGCTTCAATTCTAACTTGTATATTTTTATTGAACTATGTACTAGTCTCACAAGGATTTGTTCAGTTCATAGGGATTATCTGAATGAAGCTGTTTTGTAATTCAATCTGAAAATGGTTTAACAACAGTCCTGACTATGCTATGAACTATCTTCATAGTATTTAAAGGTGACTTTAATCTTTAAAGGCAATTCACAGGTTAAGTTTGCTCTTCACTTCTGATTTTAACAAAGTGTTCTATAGTATATTAAAGATTGTAGCATAGTAGTTATAACAAATCAATGAATCTATCAAAATCATAATCAAATAAAAGCTTTGAATATACCTAATCAGGCATTTTCTCCCCTGCTTAGTTGTGATTTTGATAAGCAAAGGAGTGATGTTGTGCACATCTGTTGCCATGGCTACTAAAGTCTCTTCTAGCTTTTTTTAAAAGTACACTTTATCCCCTTAGCACATAGTAATTTATCACTAAACTGGGAAGACTGATGTCTTGTAATACTTTTGTTGCTTTAAAGGGTGATGACTTTAAATTTAGTTCAGTGGTTCCTGCCAGCTCAGAGTTGTAGCAATAAATTCCTTGTTTGCTAGTCTTGTGTGTAAATAAAAAAGATTTATTTAATGAAGGAAAGTTAAAAATACAATAATTAAAAGTCACTTCCTGTATGCTTTTCATCCTGTTTGGAAGTCTTGTTCTTTGCCTTATAAAATGATATATAAAAATGTAGTTTTATGTAATGTGTATACTTAGATTTATAAAGACACTTTATAAAGACAAGAGTGGAAAGAGAGGACAAAGGAGAAGGGGCTTTATTAATTTGCTTTTTTTGTAATATTTTTGTAATCCTATTTATAACATACAGCTTGCAGATCTTTAACCAAAGCCTGTGTTTTGAAGAGAAAATATTAAATATTATAAAGTCTGCTCTGTCTCATTAGAAGAAGCATCTCTATCTTGCATTAAAAGAAATTCTCTGAGTAACTTCCATGAATGTTAATCTGGATATTATGGTCTGGATCCTCAGTGAAAGGGGTAGCTTGGTTAACAAAAACAAGCCCTACTATTTATATAAAGCTCATAGTAGATAGTCCTTAAACCAGTTTGATAACTAGGCTATTCCAAAAAGCTGTTTGCAATATACTCAGAAAGCATGTGCAATAGTAAGTCACATTTTCAATTACACTGTAATATGTCTGTTATGTGAGGATTTCATAATAATTAGTTAGTCTAGAAGTAGGAGTTTAATGTCAGGGCAGTATAAACTATGGCAGTATAAGAAGCATCAAATGAGGGGGGAGGGAAGAATCAAGGGCAGAAAACTCTTCTACCAGCAAAGTGAAAAGGAATACAAGAAGTAGCTAGAATAACTTCTCCTGCAAAGTGTGGTTATGATATCTGTATGAGGGAGTACATTGTTTTGGACATAGCAAACAAAGAAGGGGAGAAGAAAAAAGAAAGATTGGCAGGAAGAGTCCTAGACTAGACTTAAGAAGCAGTCTTAATCAGAGAAGAGCTCATGAAGCAGAGAAAACAGACACTAGGCTGATTGGATTTAGAGAGAGAACTTTATCAGGAAAATTCAGACTCCAAGGCTAAATTCTAAATAATATGTAAGAATAATTATATGAGAAAGTGGAGCCAATAGGTGGAGAAAATGTTCATGTGGTCTGGCATTAATTTTATGATGTAAGTGGGAAATTTAGTGTATGTGCTATTGCTGTAGGTAGGCTGAAAAGTGATGAAAAGAATATTCATATTTGGGGAGGAAAGGGATCAAATTGTCAGAATAATGGTTAAGTTGAGATGAGGTATTTCATGGTGAGTAGTCCAGAATATACAATGGACAGTAGTATTTTAAGTCCTTACACACAATTCCCTAAGCAATGCAAGAAAAAAAGTGAAAGGTGCAGCGAAGAAGGAAAGTGTTTTAATGCAGCAAGCATGTTTGAGACTTACAATTTTTGCCATTTAGATATTCTAAGAAAATAAGTGGAAGCTTGAATTCCACTCCTAGAGTAGCTGGTAGAAAGGCATACCTGAAAGATGTCCTTAGCCTCTCAAACTCTAAGAAGTGTGTTGATGCTAGATATCTTTGTAATTTCACTGGTGACTGCCAGAACTGTCAGGATAGGGCTTAGTACAGGCCTGATACACTGTCAATCTCTCCTTGTGGACCTATTTTACTTTGTATTAGTAGTTAGTTATTAACAACAAGAGACTATCTGATGGTGACAGAAGACCCTAAGAATATGTAGTTTTTACAAAAAAATGGAAGTTTTGGTCAGTATGTTTACTGAAGAGAATAATTTTTCATTTAAAGAAAAATGAAAAGCTCATGAAATGTTGAAAAGTTCTAGTGAAGATTGTAGGAGATGATCAAATCTAAGCAGAACTTTAAATGATATATTGGCTTGGAGAAAACTGGTCATACAATAGTGGAAACAACAAAAAAAAACCCACACAAAACAAAACAAACAAACAAAAAAACCCCACAAACAAACAAACAACAACAACAAAAAAAAACAGACAACCCTCAAGTTTAAGAGGCAAGGTAGGGAAACAAACTGATGGCACATGATGTTTTGAATAGATATGCTAGGTTGTTTAGCAGAACTACAGATGTTTTCTAAAGTGGTCCAGATGGATGAGGTTATGTCTGGTTGAGTAGTTTAAGGGCCACAGGTAAATTAGTGATAAATGCAAGAGCTCAAGAAGGTAAATTCAATACAGAGCAGTAATAAAAAGCTGTTGTTGCTATCTGTTGCAACCTTTGTATCTCAGCTTTTCCTACAGGTAGAAGTAGATGTCCTATATAGGGAATTAGTATAACAAGTTAGGGGTGAAGAAGTTCTTATCTGAAACTGTTGTGGTTTAGTAGCAGACATTTGTAATAGTTGTTACAGAGCTGTGCTAGAATCATCTGGAACTGCTGTTTCCTTTTAACTCCAGATGATCCTAACAGAAACAAGCATGGAAGGAGCAGAGCTTCAAAGCAAGCTGAGAAATCTGTACAAGTCTCTGTTGTTAACAACTGGGAATTCCCTGAACTCCACACTAGCAATGGGAGCTCTAGGTCTGTGGGTGCTAACAGGATTATGCAGGTTTCCAGGGAAACAGATTTCTGTAGGTGGAGAGCAGTCACCTTTTTATAGACCATTTAATTTTTTTCATGTTTTACAGGCAGATATATTGTATAGAAAATGCACACGGACAGCTGGTTCGAGACCTGGACTTTAATCCCAATAAACAGTATTATCTGGCTAGCTGTGGAGATGACTGCAAGGTGAAATTCTGGGACACAAGAAATGCCACTGAACCAGTGAAGACACTAGAGGAGCATTCCCACTGGTAGAACAAATTATCTGCATGCTGTTTTGTGGGTGGATGGCTTATATAATTTATTCAGCTAATCATTTTATCGTTTAGGAACAATGCAAACTAACTATGTTTGTGCTATTGTGCATAATCATTTTTTTGCACAGAGGAAAAGTATCAGCATGTCAATATTCCTTGTGTAATTGTAAATTAAGAGTTTAGACAACATTAGACTAATTGGCAAGAAACTGTTGCTAACGTTGTTGGGAGATGGGGTACACGTTTGAGGAGCACAGCACAGAACTTGGCCCGTGGGGCCCAGCTGGGACACAGGTGTCTCTTTCCAAATGGAGCCTGATGTGCTGCACCTGATGTGCAGTAATAAAGCAGCTGCCATCCATCCTTCTGTTGTCAAATGGCTGAAATTTTCCTTTATGCAGCTCCATTTTTAAGTGTTCTTCACTTAAGTCAGAATAGGCAAATGAATCATTTTATTCTCTGAAATAACATTTAGAGTCTGCATCTACAACACTGCCCTGTGGCTGGAGTAAGGAGAGAATCTTGCCTGATGTCTTCAAATTTCAATGCTGAAGAAAACATTAATTATTCATATTTTACAAAATTTGGGTTGGAGTAATTCTTGCAAAATAAATCCAGACCCTAATGCTACTTTTAGACAAATAAAGATGGGAATTAACAAAAGCATCATTTATACTTTTTTCCTTCAGAATATTCAAAGAAAAAGAATAAACAAGAACCATAAGATGTTTGGTATTAACTTGATATGTAAAATGTAGAAGTTGAAGAGAAATACAGTCCTACATTTGCTTTAGGATCTATTTTAAACTTCACTGTAAGAATGTTGTGAGATTTTTGTTTAAAAGGCTATTTTTAATCCGTATTTTTCTTTGGGGAATTTTTTTGTATTTAGGACTTAAGTATTTATCTGGCTCACTCAACAATGAATTGATATGTGCTCTCAAGGAATGATACCATTGGATGGTGTGATTTTTTGTTTTGCTTTTTTTTAATTTTAAAGATACCTCATAGAAAACAGATGACATGGAAGCTTAAAAGTCAAATGAAGATGGCAAAAAAACAGTCTTTGAAATGAGCCATGTTTATGCATATTTAAAATATTGAAAAGATTACTTTTTACTGCTGCTCTTAAAAAAATTGTTTAACAGTGATGTGGTACCTACCACAAACAGTCTCTTGTTCTCTCTGCTTTAATTTTTTAGGGTCTGGAATGTCAGATACAACCATTCTCATGATCAGCTGGTCCTTACAGGAAGCAGTGATAGCCGAGTTATCCTGTCTAATATGGTATCAATTTCTTCTGAACCATTTGGCCATATGGTAGATGATGATGAACTCAGTGACCAAGAGGACCAGCATCAAGAAGAGAAGTATGAAGTTTCCTGAGTTTTATGTAGATGCTAATAATTTGCCACTTCATTGTAATGGTTTACACGCTATTTTTTTTTTACTGACTAGGTTTTTTGTATACAGGCCTTTCAGGTAAGTAGTTAGAATTCCCACTTTATTCAGTCTTGGGTGGAATACACTCTTTAAATCTGATTGGCATGGTCACTCCACATTCACTGGTAGGAAAGAAATTGGTGGTGCTGAAGATCAGTCCTGGAGTCCACTGGGTTGGTGAAAAGATCACTTTCAGGGAGCTCTGGTTCAAGTCAAGCATGTAGAATAATCTGGGTTAAGTCAGAATTTGAAAATATGCTTTTTTGTTTTCTGTGTTTGTGTTAGGACCCTTAGGAAATGTTACTGGTCTAATGCTGAGCTTCTGCACGGGCAGAAGAAAGGAAGTATAAACACATTATTTTTTTAAAAAAATTTGCTCCTAGTATCTCTGGGAGCAAATTTTGCTCTAGATTTTGCTCTCAGGATCTGCTCTGGAATCCAGTAACTCATCAGACCTAGATCAGGCAAACCAGAAGCTTGGTTTCAACACTCTTGGTAGTGAATAGTGCATGCTATTGACAAACATTTGCAAACCCATCCATTTGTAAATTTGATTTATGTGGAATCACAAATTTTCCTTGTGAATTTTGCAGGGTTTTAGAAATGAATTAACTGAAATGCTAAAATAACAGTTTTTATACTGATTTTTTGTATGCTTTCAACTTTTTCATTGTGCAGTATATGGTGCTTATTTTCCTTTTTACGTGTCTTTACAAGTGTATATATGCAAGTGTGTATATAGAGATTTCTGTAGATTGAGGTTGGGCACAGCTTTCTAATTTAGTGACAAGCTTTTGTGGTGATCTTCAGCAAACTCTTCCTTTACAAAGTGAATCACAGAATAACAAAATGCATTAGACTGGAAAAGATCTCTGAAATCAGAGTCCAACCTGTGACTGAACTGTGTCAGCTAGACCTTGGCAATGACTGCCACCCTCAATCTTTCCTTGGACATCCCCAGGGGTGGTGATTCTACTGCCTCTCTGGGCAGCCCATTCCATTATTTGTAATGACCCTTTCTGTGATAAAATTTCTCCTAATGTCCAACCTAAACCTCCCCTGGCATAATTTGAGGCTGTGTTCCCTCCTGTCACTTGTTGCATGGGAGACTGACCCCCAGCTGGCTACAATATCCTGTTAGGCAGCTGTAGAGAGGGGTAAGGGCATGCCTGAGCCTCCTCTTCTCCAGACTAAACAACCCCAGCTCCCTCAACCCCTCCTCATATGACTCACTCAGGAGATCCTTCACCAGCTCCATTGCCCTTCTCTGGAAAGCTCTACAAAGCTGTCTGCAATGGCACAGGCAGATTACCTCTTGAATGACATTTTAAAATATAGAACAGTCAGATGTGATAAGGAACAAGGAAATTACAAAAAAGATTTTCTTGTTGTTCAGGTGTGTTTGCTAGATGTTTCAGCTAAAATTCTAAGCAAAGCTTACTTCTCTAGTTGCATTTTAAGGTTGCTCTTGAACCTTAATTTTATTAATGCATATGCAACTTTGTTCCAAATAGTTTTGGTGTTTTGGCTTCATTTAAAGGACCTGGAAACTATTATTTTTTAATACTAAAAAAGAAAGTTATTTCATATATAGAAATGGTTCATTTTAAATGTACAGGCTTTCTTTAGAAGATTTTCTGTATGTATTGTAAGTACCTGAAAAATCAAGGAGTATCAAATTAAATACCTAAAAATTTGTTCACATCAGCAGTATATACTTACTTTCTAGAATGTAACTGAATTACAGTGTTTTAAATATAGAATCAAAGAATGGTTTGTGTTGGAAGGGGTTTTAAAGATCACCTAGTTTCAACTCCCCTGCCATGCACAGGGACATCTTTTGTTTCCTTATCTGTGGCTGGAAGCTGCAATTTATTCTGTTCTGGATGAAAGATAAATAGCATTAGTGGAAATGAGAAAGGGAAGACTTTTTTTAATATGGTGGGAATGCATTAAAAATATCACGAATAAATAGCATTCTGACAGACATTGTGTAGTAGGTTATCTGAAATTCTGAATTTCTGTGGACTGTAGACTGTGTAGGTTGCCTCATTAAAACACAAGTCATTGTTCTAGAATAGGAAATTTTGAATCCAAGGTCATCCAGTGCAGTACAACAAATGCAATGCACCTTTTCCTATGGCTATGGGATGGATGTAAACCACATCATAAATGACTTGTATAATAATGATGTAGAGCCCTTGCCTGTTCCCAGAAGCTACAAGAGTATCAATTCTGCATTGGCTTTTTAAATATGTGCTTTTCAGCTGCTCATCTGTTTTCTATAAAACCTGGGAAAGTGTATTAGCTTTTGTAACCTTTGCTTGTACTGTGAAAGTCTTGTTTTAGGCTTCCCCTTCTGTCCCCTTGCTATGAGTTGAGTCAGAAGGATGTTTGCAAGCTGCTGCAGCCTTGAACTGTTGCCAAATCAATGTCTGTTTAGTTCTGAGTGCACAAATGAGGTAGGGCATAACAGCTGTTGGGAATATTTCTTGTTAGTCAACCACTAGTGCCAAATATTTCAGCTCATACCCTCCTAGAGACCTCTGTGAAGAGTCTGTTGCACCATTCCATGGTTACTATCCCTTTTGTAAAATACAGGCTTTTCACTCTATGATTTAGTGGGAAAGGGATGTATTTGTTTTGTTTTGCTTTGCTTTGCTTTGCTTGGGTATGTTCTCTAGACTTTCAAGAAAGTGTTGTAGTCTCACAAGGTTCATTTATCCTGTTTTGGGGAACATCTGATTTGTTACTAAACAGCACACAAATACTGATAAAGAGAATGTCTTTTTCAGGTGTATCTTGAAATACACCAGGAAGAGCATGTAGTTGTACAGCTTGTGTCTCTAGCCAATCACCTTCAGACTGAGTACCATATCTCTCTCAGAAGGTTGAAATATCAAGTGGAAAGAAAGGAAAAGACTCTGTGTTTTATTTGTCCAGAATACAATCACTTGTAAAAATCCTCCTTGGATTAAATATAAAAATAATGGGTATGTGCTCCTTTTATCTTCAGACGTTTATTGTTTTTTCTGCTTAGTGAAGTCTCCATATTTTGAAAACATTGACTTGTAGCACTGTTCTACACAGTTAAAATTCCTTCCTGAGATCATTAGGACTTTTAAATTTTCAATATCTTTCAGAGGAAATTTCCTAATTTTTAATGTATTTCTTGGTTGGAGACAAAAACAAATGGTATGTCAGTTTAACCCTTTCTTGTTCAACTGTGTAGAGCTATGCATGAGTCTACCCACTCAATTATTCTTGCCAGATTTACTGTAGTGGTTGCCTGGTTTTTAGGGTTCCCACTGAAAATAATTATTTGGAGATAATTTTTTTTCAAAAGAAAAGAATTCAAGTTCATTTCATAATGAGTAGACAAACTAAAAGTTGCTGTATTCCATTCTTACTAGAAATTTCTTCTTAGGACTTTCTTCCTTCAGTCTTTGTCTGTGTTGAGATCTTGGGCCTATCCACTCCCATCTTAGAGACCAGAACATGCTTGAATAAGCAGTATGAGTAGAACTGTTGCATGAAGATCTGACTACTGTCTGATCACTACTACCAAGTGACTACTGGTTCCTCTTAACTACTGGTTTAGATCAGACTCTAAGTCATGTTTGTCTTTTCCCTGCTTTTTAACTGCTGCTGTTGTTTCATCAATCAAAAAAGGTAAGAGCAGGCAGCTTCCCTGTATCATGTCAAATGTCTCCCTAGTCTGTATTATGTGTCTCATACTAGTCAGGAGGAAAAATAATAGAAATAGGAAAAGGAGATGTACCTCCCCTGGATATTCTCCTGGCCCCTGAGTATTTGCAGTTCAGGGACATTTACTGCCTTCTGAAAAATCTTTGGAGACTTCTGATTCTTCCATGTATGGTTTTCCTTTGCTATTAGCCATATTCTTGAATTTATCTGCTCTCACTAACTGTGTTTTTGTTTTTTCTCAAACATGCCAGCTGTGCATGCACATTGTGAAATGTGTCTAGGAGAAACACGCCAACTGTGTTTGTTTTCTTGCACTGAATTAAGAAAGGCTTCAGTGCTTTCTGCATGGGAAGCACAAAGCTGCTGTTGAAAACAGGTAGTCTAAGAAGAGGCTGGAGTTGTCCACAAGAAGAGTTATAGGCATATGGCCAAAGGACAGCTGTGCAATATTCTGGTCAAGTCCCCAGTCTGGATTATTTAATGCACAGTTCAAATAAGGAAAAAAATCCTGAAGAGCTGAGAATGAAGTGCTGTACTAGTTCAATTTCTAGCACGTTGATCCAGAGGTAGAAAACAGTGTATAAAATAAATGAAAATAGAACAGATGAAGGTGAGTACATTGGTTCATTTAGGTTTCATCTCCAAAACAAAGCTATCGTGCCTGGATAAGAACATGAGGAGTGATTTTCAGTGCCTAAGTTTGAACAAAACTTCTAAAGCATGGGATCATTCCATATGTGTGAGTGCAGTCGCTTGTCAGGCTTCTCCTTGAGCTCTTTCTTTAGTGGCTGGGCACTCTGTTGTTGCAAGAGCTTTCTCCCTGCAACACTGAACTGGCTTTAGTTCTAAATCTCCTGAAGGTGACTGTCAGCTCCCTGTAAGATATTAGGAGAGCATTGAGAACTGTCTTCCTCCTAAGAGAGGTAGTGTCTGTTTTGTATCCTTCATTTAGTCTTCGGTCATCCAAAATCCTGATGTTAGTGAGTGAGTCTATATGTTATTATATTAAATTATTCTGATAGTAATTTTAATTTCTACATTGTTCTTTCTAACAATAAAAGAAAGCTACTAGATTCTTGCAGTTTAGTGTGGTCATCTTTACTTGCCAAACAGGATTTCTTTTCTTCCATTACTCCAATATGTTTGTTTCCTTATAAGTTTAAATTATGAACTGTGTAGGTCTCTAGGTATGTGTAGGTTTGGTATGTTGGTGATACAGAGCTTGAGAAAAATATTTGGTATCATAGGAGCACCAGCAGCAAGGTACATGATGCATCTACAGCAGTGTTTTTATTCTTCATGTCTTCTGTGGCCAGAACTTTGTGACAAGGCTCAACTGGCTATGGAGGACTTGCTGTTTAAGAGAAAAAGCTTGTTCTGTATCCATAACAATGAAAAGATTTATATGGTCAATAACATTTTGAGTTTATACATTAGTCCTGGAAAGGAAGCCAATCTAAAACTTTAATTTTGCAGTATAAACTACCAAGTCTCTTAGTTTTCTTTAGGGTTTACAGGCTTAAGATGTTTGCTGTTTTCCCTGGCAGAACTGATCACTAAGGTCAGTATGCTGCCTTCTCCCTTACGTTACATATTTTGATGATATGTCTTAAAAAAATTATAATCTTTGTTATCCTTCAAAGATTGTACCAGAAAATAGAGTTTTAGGGGTTTTCCTGAGGGCTTATGTTTCCATCTTTTTCATCACAGATGTTAGCCATAATATCCTTTGATACAAACAGAAGATCTAACACAAGCACTTCTCAACATTTTATATTTAAAGCTGAGAGATGTAAAGGATTAATTCTTCCAGTACACAGAATCTCACTTGTGATTGTGGAGTTTTTAAGAGATGTTATGTATGGAAACATCTTCAGCTATCAGAATGGACCAGAGAGAAAATGATTGCTGTCCTCTCTGTAGAAAGAGACTTTCTTCAAAATTCTATCTAAAGAAGTTGGTGCAATCTACTTTTCATGATAGAAATCTGGTTTAGAGTATTTGAATAATACATCATATGGATTCACAATATTACATATGAACTGTGCAATCTAACTTAACACCTTTGTATACGCATCTGTGACTTCAGGAGAGAGATTTGTCGGCGTTGATATTTTGAAAAGTATTTGCCAAATATGCTGAGGCAGGCTTTCAGGATATTTTCACACAGCTGTCAGCAGTGTTAAATTTGATGCTATTTTGCTTTTGATATTAATGTCTTAGAGAAACCTACAAGTCATAGGATAATGCTCTGGAATCAGCCAAAAGACCTAATTAATTAAAATTCAACTCCTTGTGTATTTGTTTTGTTTTGCCAGGATTCAGGACTTTACTTTGTTGAATGTGTAAGAAGCTGGGCAAAACTCAGTGCAGCAGCACTTTTCAGTTTCAAGACTATTTTCTTTAAAAGCTTCTGGTTTTCCTGTAGTATTTCTTTAACCCTCATTAGCAAGTATATCTTCCTTAATTTATTTTTCATATAAGGACGTCTATGAAACCTGTTATATAAAAATATGCGTTTCCTGTTTTCCAGGGGAAGCAGTTCAGAAAGCTCTTTTTCAAATAAAAAAGAAATTATGATGTTTGGAATAGTATGAATGGCCAATTATTATCCATAAAAAATGTGTTCAAGAATAAACATACTTGAATTGAGGCTTTTTAAAGGGAGTGAAAAAGCAAGTAGTGTGTTGTCTAATCTTACCAGAAACAATTTTCTCTTGAAGTCAGAAGGAAAGTGCATCCATGGGCTTATTCCAGAATCCAATGCTATGCTTTTCAGGATTCATTTTTGGGTGCTGCAATACATGCTGCTGCTCTATTGATTCATTTCTATTTCATAGTGATTTTTAGATTAAAGGGGATTTAATTTTGACTGTGATAAGGAATTAATGATTTTTGCCAACTGAAAACCATGTTTGATTGAACACTGTGGTGACAAAACAGAATTGCAAGCACTGCAAACTTAAGTGGTTGTTACCATGAGAAGTAATTGGAAGTAACATCTTTCTACATGAAGACAATTATCCAAGGCTGAACAGGCTTCTTTCTTGAATCTGTAACACAATTAACCTCAAAGTTATGTAGTAAAATAAAAGCTTCTCTCCTTTCATAGAAGCTGGTTGGGGTCGTACTATTTGAATAAGACTACAGAGAAAACACAGTGTGTTTTCAGCTCTGTGCAGCACAGGTCTGAAATTTATGCACGATGTAGGTGGAGACTGCACATTTCATCCTGTGATTTCTTGGTGGCAAAAGGAATGTGGTGCATTGTCCATTGATGCAGTGCAAGAACATAGAGAAGAAAAGGTATTTTAGTCTGGTCAGAATAAAATCTTCAAAATAGATAGGAAAGTAGGAAACTAAAGAAGCTTTTTAAGGGTCTGGAAGATGTGGGGCAAGGAAGAAAATAGCTTATTAAGCTTGCCAGATGTAACAAGGGATTTCCAGGTATGCTGTCAGATACAGTCAAGAATCACAGAATAAGCTGAGTTGGAAGGGACCCATGAGGGTCATTGAGTCCAACTACTGGCCTTGCACAGCACCATCTCTCAATCATGGGGGCAATAGGTCAAGCACCTACATCTGTGGTACACTGAACTAGCTATATAGCATAGGTAGCCATGCTATACATAGCTGTTCTGTACATGCATGCATGCTATATATATAGCTATACACAGATATTTTTATACCCATAATCTGCAGCTTTTAAGTAAAAACAGCTGTCTCTGTGTTCTGGCAACACTGTGAATTATACAATTAAAGTAGTGTTGAATAAAGTTTATTTCGTATCCAGCTCTGTACAGCTACTCTTTTTGTTAATCTGAGATGATCCTTTACTAAATAGATATGTGTAAAATTTCATTTGGAGTGTTTAAATCGTTGTGTGACTCAGGAACAGGACAATTCTAGGTACCTTTGATATAGATTCAAAAATAGTGTCTTCAGCCTATTCTTGGATTACCAAAAAAAGCAAACGTAGCCAAAATATAGAGAAATCTGAGGTGTTTCCGTGGAAATCCCTTAGCATCAGGTAAGGCAGTCTGCCTCTAAGAGATTCCTGTTGTGAGGGAAAAAACTCATCACAAGCAAGACAGCTCCTTATGTTGGTGTGTTTTTGGTTTTTCTTTTTTAATGTTTGCGAACAGTCTTTCACATGCATGAAATGAATTCTGCTTTGTATTCCACTAGCAGAATCCTGGGCTCATTACCATTGCATAATTCAAAGGCTAATCTATTTTCATTCATTGTGTTTGTAAAGGATGCTCATGGACAGTTTCTTTTGGATCTTCTCTATTGTTCCTGAGACACATGTTGTTTTGAGATGATTTTTTTCCATCCTAATTGTCTTGTATGGTATCTAGTTCTTTTACACCAAATGATCACTTCCATAAGGATTTTCTCTGATTCTCAATAACAGTTTCAAGGCTGTGCAATTGGCCTGAAGAACCACATAGAACAGCATGCTTTTTTTTTTCTGGGAAAGCATAAAATCTACTTTCATACCTAAGAAGAAATTCAGTATATAGGCAATAATAAAACACAGTTAAAAACTGTAGTTGTAAATGGAAATGGGAAACAAAAATTCATCTACAGGTTTGTTTCCTGAACACTCATTCCCCTTATGACTCCTGTAAATTAAATTAGATGAGCTGTGTTATTTAAATGAAACACTGAAACAACTCTGAGCATACACAAAATAGTGTAATCTAGAAGCTTATTTGTCCTTGTTTATCCAGCCTGCAGTTAACTGAGATTCCTGGTTAACTGAAAGTCGGCCGTGTCCCCTGACAGCCATGTGCACTGTGCATTACTCCCCTGCTTATCCAGAGAGACATCTGAAACCTTCAGAATAATGGAGTTGTGGGTAAGTGGGTGAGCACTGCATGCAGCACATTGCTGTCTGGGGACATGACCAACTTTCACTTAAGCAGGCATGTCAGTTAGCAGGAAGTTAGAAAAACACGTTGCAGGAGATAAGTGTCTGTGTTTGTTAGCCTCTGCTGTTAGATGGTTTGTATCAAAGTTCATATTCAGGAGAACTGCAAAACAAGCTTATTCTTTGCAGTTAACCAGGGGCTGGGTGTTGATTGTGCTGTGATAATTTTTGGTTAGTTGACCTTTAATGTAGCACAAGGAAGTGGTAAAAATCCTTGAAAATACATATCTGAAGCTCTTCTGCAGTATGAGTCTGCTTTTGATTTCTTCATTAAACTCAATTGAATTTTAATTGCAGTGTTGGAATTACAGCTGGCTCAGCTGGCTAGGTGGGGCAGCAATACCCTGCAAAAGATCCTACTGTGCTTCCATCCAGGCTTTGTGATTGCAGAGCTGTGTGCTTTCAGAGAGCAGCAGGAAAGGGCAAAGGCAGCCAATAACAACACTTCTTTTCTGTAGTAGCAGCATCTGTTTAAATGATTGAGTGGCATTCACAAGGCTCTTTGGCTTTGCTTTCTGTGAGGAGGGTTGCAGCTGTAGTACAAGGCTGTTTCTAGGAGGCGGATGGATGCCTCTGAAGGGCTGACTGATTCTTGTCAGAGACGATGCTCTGGGGCTAAAGGAGCTCTAAGGTCATCCTCTGGAAACTCCCCTACCCTGTAGCTGCAGAATAATGTGCTCTAGTGGTGTTCTGAGAGGAGAGACTGGCTTTGGGAATGGAGGGAAGAAGGGCTAAGCCCAGTTAGCAAAGTACAATCAATGACTCTTGAGTGGTTTGGACTTCAGAGAGTTGCCTGGATCTCTTGAATATTTACAGTGCAGAAGGGAATCTGTGTCTCTGCTATGATGTAGGTGACCAGGAGCTTGTGCTGTTGCAGTGAGAGGTGGGGTATACAATAGTAGATGAGAATTCTGGTGCTGATATAGCTGTAGCAAAGGGAGGTAAAAATCTGTGTTCAGAGGGGTGGCTCCATCCTCCTTCTGTAATTCTGGAAAAAATGGGTCCAGGATGGCAGCACAGGAGAGACTGATGTTAGGGCCTCTAATTGCTTGCCCATCTGCATACCTCTAAGACTGTGTATTATTTTGAGAATTCATTTACCAATGAAGGAGGAGAGGATGGGACATAAGATGATGAGAGAAAAGATGTTTGTAAAAAGTTGTACATTTTGATCGTGCCATGTGGTTTAACTTGCTTTAGAGAGTGAGAGATGCTTAGTGTAGGTTTTAAGAGACAAGAAATGCACTGAAATTTAGAGTAAGAGTTAATGGTCCCTGTAAATGGTGTCTTTTGTACTGATGTGACTTTGGTGTCATGTGAAACATAAGTACATGCAAACGTAAGGTATAAAATATATAGAACCTTCCTTAGAACCTACTACTGCATTCTTGTACTTTAAATGGGATTTTATGTATCTAGTTGTTAGTGACACTTAATATGGCCTTTAAAATCAAGTGTGTTCACAGATTCTTACTGTTTTTTTGGTGTTTGTTTTCAATTTTAGGATTAAGGAGCCCCTTCAGGACAGTGTAATAGCTACCTATGAAGAACATGAAGATAGCGTGTATGCAGTTGAATGGTCCTCAGCAGACCCATGGCTATTTGCCTCTTTAAGTTATGATGGGAGACTGGTTATTAACAGGGTTCCAAGAGCCCTTAAATATCATATACTGTTATAATTTGTTTGGATTATGCTGGAGTTGTTAACTTGATGTCCACAACTGGTAGGTATGTTAAAGGTTTTTTTTCAGGATCTGTTTTTTTTTAGTAAAAAAGTTAAAATTTTGTTAGGAACGTCTATACTGATGTAGACTTGTAATTTTGTCTTTTGTATTTGCCTTGAGAAACTGTGATGCATTTTCTGAACGCTGTGCTACCTAGATTTTTTTTTTTTTTTTTTTGAGGGGCTAATCACTTTGTGAACTCTAAAGTTTCAGGAAATAGTGGGTACATTCCATACTATTGCTTTATTACATCAACTTTATGCAAATAAAACTAATTACAGAAATGTTATTATGCTGATACAAAACTGGGACAATGTAGGTTCATGTAGCAGAAGTGATCTACTTGTTTTCAAGAATATTATTTCATATTTCTTGTGTAAACAGTCTTCTGCTTTCAGCTAGGCCATGTTCTGCTGACAGTTTTGGCTACAAATACGGTTGGGAGTGGTCTTTAAATGCTTTCTTAATACTGTCTAATAGTTTAAACACTTCTCCCCTTTTTGCATGTCTTCAGAAGAAATGTTTTTTTTTGTGAAAGTAAAACCTTCAAAATATATTTTTCATTTGAGCCTTGTGGTAGTATCGACAAGTTAACATCCTGCAATCTGTGAACTAAGTGGAGTTCTCATCTATGTATTGTTACTGGAACAGTAATCTTTACCAAAATCTCTGATATACCCATGTAATGTGTTATCCCATATTTATAGCTTAAGTTGTGCTATGAGGGACTCTGGAGCTATGCTACTGTTAACCTGAAAAATCTCTTTAATATTTGTCTGCTTAGACTTTCTTACCCGTCTGGATCTGTGCCAATCTTCAGTATGCTGGCATGATGTAAAATGCTTGCAACTAAGCACACAATATCCTTTGCTATATCCTACTTTTTGCAGTAGGTGACCTAGACAGTGGTTGCTATGTTGTTACAAATGCTGAGAACAGGCAGATTCTGCTCTGTAGGAGAATGCACAGGAAATTTCAAAGGTAGGTGGAAGGCATGATGACACATTCCTGTACATATTGACATCCTGTCTTCCCCTGGCACAGCTTGCACTAAGACAAAGATTTGCTGCTTGCTCTTTGTGTACCCAGGCCAGCTGTAATATTAATTATTCCTTGCTGCCTTTTCAACACTATTATTTCCCTTTAACTTCAGTATTTGGGTACATGTGACAGTGTTGGTTGTGGTAGCATTGCGTAAGACCACTCTGAAGAAATGGCAATGATCATGGGATGGAAAGATCAATACCAACCTCTTCCAGTGATCCCTCCTGTTGCTATGGCAACTGTTGGTGTTAGTGAGGGACAGCCTGCTGCTCACCTCTGTTTGTCCTTACCCGTAAGCCCTTGGATCGAAACGTCCAAATGTGATTTGTTGTGTACACACAGCTGCTTCAGTGAGATCATGTTTGGAGAGCAGGAGTGACTGCTGTAGGCCAAAACATCCAGAAAAGGTGACAGTTGAATTCCATTTCTGGCTTTCTTAAGGAGCATA
The DNA here is from genome assembly GCA_013400215.1 of Cisticola juncidis. Classification (NCBI taxonomy): domain Eukaryota; kingdom Metazoa; phylum Chordata; class Aves; order Passeriformes; family Cisticolidae; genus Cisticola; species Cisticola juncidis. The sequence goes on along the minus strand of VXBR01012083.1, from coordinate 292,509 downwards.
TTTGGAAAAATTCATAGGAGTGAAGTAATCTAATTAAATAATTTGTACTATTATTTGCATTTGTGTTAATGATGTTTCTTATCTGCTCCAGAATGAATGCTTCATTGGAAATTGTGGTTATCTGATTTTCTACATTTTTATTTTAACCTTGTGCTGTTTCAAATTGTTTGAATCTGTAATAAGGGACGAGCTATTCACCTGTATACTGTAAGAAGAACTTTTTCCAAATCAGTAGTGCTTCAGTTGTCTGAACGTCAAAGTCCTTGGTTGGGCTGCTGCCTCTTAGGTGGAGCTTTTCATCAGACACAAGATCTTGTTGGGTATCGTGTCTGTGTGCCTGCATGTCACCCTCCCCACCCAACCCTCTGGAAAAAAAATGAAAAAACTTCTGCAGTAAATCTTTGGTATGCAGCAGAACTCCTTAAAACTTTCTTCACATTAGCAATAAAGGTCTAATGAAACTTTGTCTGGGAGTGTATATGGCTGGCAGTGTGAAGGTGACAGGGAAATTGCCTAACTGTGTGGGATTTGACTTGATTTTTAACATGTAATAAATGCAGGATAGATTTCAGACTAATTTTTTATGTGGCTGTATTTCCTTTAATATTGTAAGCTTATATGAACTGGAAAGCTCTGGAAACAAATAATATCAAGAAACCTTTTGTTTTAGTCTTGTTAAATGTGTGTGTCACTCAGTAGGGAAGAAGAGAGTGGATAAACACTGGAAATGAAGGGACTAGCAGGTCAAATTTGAATGAAAATGCATTACAGCAGAATCAGGAGAAGTAGCAAGGGTGAATTTTTAATCATTTTTGGCTGTCTGTAAAGAAGGATCCGGACTACATGTACAGCACTGGCAGCAATATGGAAATGATCTTTTGAAAGGGAAGACTTTTGACAAGGTTTCATCCCAGGCTGTTTGGAGCAAGCAAGCTGCTGTAGGATGAAAGGAAGGGTTCTAAGATGGTTAAATAACTGATTAAAAGGAAATAGGAAGCAGGAATAAATCATTACATTTTGTGGAAAAAAAAAGTTACCAGGGAAGTCCACAAGGATCTGTGCCTAGGCATTTGCTTCAAAGTATACTCACAACCTTTTGGAAAAAGAGCTGCAGAAAAATGTGGCAAAGTTTGCAGAGACTGTTCAGAGTAGTAAAGATGACCAAAGAATTATGAAATGGCCTTATCTCATGGATGATAAAATGGTAGGTGAAACTGAGTGCAGGAAATGTTAAGTAACTAATATGGGAGAAAGCAGTTACTTTACGTACTGCAGACCACCAATAGGGCTATTACTTGGAAGTGAGATCTTGGGGTTTTATAGGTCTTTAAAACATCAGCTTAATAGAGGTCAACATTTTAATTAAACTATTGGGAATTACTAGCAAGCAAGTAAAGAAAACATGGCATTGTTAATCCCCCCAAATAATATATATTTATAAATCTCTGGTGTATGTGCATTCGTAATACTGTGTGTAGCTGTGGTTTCTTCCATCTTCAGTGCAATGTAGTAAAATGGAAAGATTTTAGAGGAGAGTGACAGAAATGAGGAATAGCATGCAACACCTGTATGAGGATAACTAAATAGACTGAAAGGCAGATGGTTGAGACAGAATGATAAAAGTCCATAAAATCACAAGTGTCAGAGGGAGAGGATGAATAGGGAGTGATTGTTCACTGTCTCTCCTGATACCAGAGCTAGAGATTATTGAATGTAATCTGCATGTGGTGGCTCAAAGCATACAAAATAAAGTGGTCTTCACAGGCATGAAGGTGAGCTGTGGCGCTTGCCTTTAACAACTCTTTCCCCCAGAAAAAAAACAAAACCTGCACAAAGAAAAAAATCTCATTAATGTTAAAGTTTACATGATTTGAAAGTAACTGAAACAGTACTTGAAAGATTAATCCAGGAGAAGTTGCTAAATATAAAATCAGCATCCCTGGCTTGGAAAAATCCTTTGGAACCATCATTGGTGGACACTATAAAGAGTACTTGCAGAGAATCCCCCTGTGGTTTTCCAGTCTTCAATTAACTTCCTGGACATGTGCTATTTACCAGAAAAGGCAGAAAACAGAAATTAAAAATAATAACTTAGTCTCTCAAGTTTTGTGTCTAGAGCTAAGACATCACATTGCTCCTGTGTGTTTCTTTGCATGTTTCTCTCTGTATATATATACTTACATTGTGAGTTGTGTTATAGGGGATTTCAGAAAACTCATGTCTCAGGTGAATTTCTTACAGAATTCTAGTATTGTTTTTGGAAACAATATTTTTGCAAAATACTCCTTGGCAGTAACACTGTGAAGGCAAGCAGATTTCTGTACAGCAAGGGGTCCATCACTGCTTTGGAGGTTCTGATGATGGTCTGACTGATCTCACAGCTCCGGGTTGCTTTCAATGTCTTAGAGAATTCTGTTTATACAGTCATAGAGCAACATTGGTAAGCACAAAATTATTCTGATTTTAAACATCTCTTAAATTATTTTTCTTTCTTCACAGATTGTGTCCACGTAAGAATTTTCAGTAGGTCTTGATTTTGAAAAAGTGAGTTATAGTATTCCTTAAAAATGGTAGTCTTGCTGGCTAAAAATTTGTTTCTTTCTAGACTTGGTGCTTAAAATCTTTTTCTTTTCACAATTATATATTAATATGCCTCTGGTGTGAAGTTACAAAACAGATTGATGTGTGTTATTTTTACTCCACAGAAAGTGAATTATTAAAGAAGAAATGAATTTATAATCTTTTATAAAGGTTTTGAGGATGATCGAAGGGAAACTGATCAAAGTCAATAAAGGTCTTGGCCATTTAATGAGAAGCTTGAAATAACAATCTGTTTAACTTGCACTAAAATGGTGATAATATTAAGAAAAAACAAAAAACAAACCAACCCACCACGAAACACCAAACCAAGTACTCAGTACTGACTTGGACTTTTGCCATGGTGTTAGTGCTAAAATTAGCTTGATCTATCCTGAAGCCTGTGAAGTTAATGACTGACTTATCAATATGGGAGTGAATGCAGAACATACACTGGATAGCTTAGGTGGACTGGGTGTTTGCTCTAGGCCTATAGTCCCTACCTTGTACCTTGAAGTTGAGTGGAAAGAAGAAGCCATATTATCTGGATTATGTGCGACACTAAAATTAGTTTAAAATAATTCTTTATAAAGAATTAAGCTTCCAGGAGATAGGATTTTCCAACAGGGAGCAAAAAGCATCCATTTTGGATTGGCCTTGCATCTGGAATATATTAATCTTTCGGCCTGGTACCACTGGCAGTATTTGAGACTGAAATTCTGCAGCTGATGTAAGATGGACTTCAACAGTGTCATCTGACTGGTCTGACATGCTAAGGCACCACATGGTGTCTTATATGTCTTTGATTTAACTGAAGCAGTGAAAAGTAGGTAATCATCATTAAGATCAGTATTTGGGACACAAGTTTGTAGTGCTATAGAGCTTCCGTTTGAATTCACAGAGAATGTCCAGGATATTTTTTCTTTTTCTAGAGGATATGAAGAAAGTGCTTAAAATTGTCTTGTGATGCCTGAGATGTGAGTGCTGTTCTGAAGCTGCAGAAAGCCTATGATTTCTGGAATAGCATGTGAAGTGGCTGAGAGAAAACTGCAAATCAGTTTTTCACGAAGCCTGGCCTTCCCATAAAGGGAGCTGCAAGGTGTGAAGCAGTGGCTACATCTCTGAACAATTTGCACATTGCTTCTGCTCGTTCCACGTGCCAATTTGGTCAGTGAGAATCTAGCAAAGTGAGAAGAAAAGACATAAACAGATTTGGAGCAGAAGACACAGGAGAAGAAAAATTAAAAAGGAAGACTGACAAATATGGAATGAAAAGTAAATTGAAAAGGACAAGATCACGGAAAGTTGGGTCACTCGGAAAAGAGAAATAGGAAAGATGAAAGAAATTGGCAGTAAGGGAAGAAAGGGATACAGGGGTAAGGATTAAAAAACCCAGTAATATAGGCTTGTTTTGGCCATGATATTAAGGTCCTTAAATTTCTACCATGTTAGTCTTCCTCTGTTAACTGATTTAAGTGTTAGAGAATTGCCATTTATGTTGCAGCATTTCAGTTCTGATATTGAAGATAGTTCATGTAGGTTAGTTATTGATCCATAAGTTATTAGTCCAAGCATGTACATTCTCGGGGTGTAGGATTTTTAGCTTTTCATTATTCTTTCCCTTTTGAGGCAAAGTTACCAGATGGGGTTAATTAACCCAAGCCAGCAGTAACGCCAGAGGCAGGGAGAACATTTCAAGTGGGTTGTTAATCTTGATGCCACTAGTTAAATCTGCAGAAATACTTGTTTATGACAGACACTCTTTATCCCCCTGTTTATGATTTCAAGAGTGTCATAGTCAAAGATAATAGATGTGATTAATAAAGTATCTGAGCCACTCTTCTTTCCATACTAACTTACTTTACAGCAAAAGAATTCTGCGCTGTTCTTGAGAAAACTTGTTTGATGCTACAGCTTTTGGTGCTATGGCCTCTCCAACTTCAAAAGAGAGTCCTAGTGCTCCAGCACAGAGGTAGCTTTGGGGAGAAAGAGATGAGTGAGTCTCACTGAATCCAGGAGTCAAGCACCCAGTGTAAAGATGCCTGGCAAATGGTTGCCATTGCCCTGGAGCTAAAGCACAGCTGCCAAACAGCTGGGCTGAGCAGGGAAGACCCTCTAATGCACCTTCTCAGCAGATTGTCCATTTATTCTGATACTGCACTGAGTTCAGGATTTTGGCAGAAGGGACTGTGGAAAAGCTCCTAAACAGAATGAATTGAGGAGGATGTGGAAAACCTTGGAAAACCCAAAGATACCACATACTTACTAATCAGCAAGTCTAGATGAGCTGAATCCTGGGGTGGCAATAGACTTGGCAGACAAACTCACTGAGCCACTGCCAGTTTCTAAAAATTTGCAGAGGACTGAGAAGACAAGAAAGACTGGCAAATAGCAGAAATGGTATTGATATTTGAGCTTTGTGGAACAGCAGTGCACAGAGTTGGATAAGGAAATGTCTTTCAAAATGAGGACATTTTAGCCAAATTCTGAATGTTTTATTTGTTTGTTTTTAATGTAGAGGTTTTTCATATAAATACCAGTCAAAATACTGGCAAATATCAGAACTTAAGAGATCGTAATAATGCAACAATGGGGGGTTGATGCATTTTGTTACAGAGAAGAGCCAGAATTCTGGCCCAACAGCTTATATGATTTCCCTGACACCATTCTGTTTTCCAAGAAGGATGGGTGGAACATAGTATATAATGGTAATATGAACTTGTCTTCAAACACACTTGAAGGGAAAAAAAAACCTGTGAGTGTTAGTTTTCATCATTTGAAAGAGTTTTCTGCTAAGGCAAGTAGTGAACAAGTTTTGACTCTGCCTGGAAAGTAGTGGGTGGGGAGAATGCCTGGAACTTGACTTTGCAAAGGCTGTGAATAGGAATGAGCTGTTTTCCAGCATGCAGTTTGTGGGGTAAAGCACTCGAGGACTTCCAGCCATGTCTCAATATACACATGTAATATTTTGAGATGTTACCTATCTAAAGCTGCTTCCAAACAAAGAATTATGCTATTCAGGGTAATGATATGCACAAACAGGAAAGCATCTTCTTAAGAATGCATCTTTATCATCATGAGTGACTGCATAACACATTTATTTTCAAGTATGAAAGAGTTAGGCTTGGGTGGATGCATGTCTGCCAATAGCAGCTGGTAGGTGGATAGAGCCATAGATGCTTCAATGTTGCTTTTTTTTTTTTTTGTCCTAGAAGTCAGTCTGGGTGAAGTGGAAGAAATTTGATGCATATTAATATTGGAAAGTCTGGTGGGAAAGGCACAAATGAAAGCTTCATCACAATGGAAGCTGTTTAATCCGTCACAAAGCAAACACCAGTGAACTTCAGCAACTTCTGACCGTCCTGTCATTTGTGAGGGGTGGTTACTGGAGCTCAGTTTCCTAGATGGATGCATATTTCTGATCTGTGTTTTAATCATGTATTTTCAGTATTAATACAATTTGAATTTCTTCAGTCTATTTTGTTGATGATATTCTACATAAAATGCTCTACATTTTTTCTATTGCAGTTCACAAGCACTTCTTATAAAGCAGAGGAAAAAGCTTGGTTTTAAATCTTCATGCTGCTTTATTGAGAGGTAGTCTGGTTTCTGTTTCTGTGTCCTACACCTCAAGGCTGAAATCACAATTTAAATTCTCCAGGTTTTGGACTGGTCATTGCTGAGGGCTGAGAAGGGATGAAGGCTGAGCATGACTGACATGTTCATACTCATCAGAAAACAGTCAGCTGGAGAGAAGGAGGGAGTAATTGCTGCAGTGCTCCCTCCCTCGCTGCTTGTGCAGAAAGACATAGGCTGTGGGGAGGAGGCTACCTGAGGTTATTAAGATTAATACTGCTAGAAATTTCAATCAGCTCACACAAGGCTGCTCCTCAAGGCTGTCAGATGCCTACCGCCTTCTCTGAGTCAGGCGGGGCCACATCAATTTTGAATTTCCCAACAGAGATTGCTATGATTTATGAGTTTAGGAGGTTGATAAATATGGTTAGTTGAAATAATTGAATCAGAATAATTTCAGTCAGCTGTGCTCAGTGTATTTTGTCTGATAACCACAGGAGGGTGCAGTTTTGGATAGGGAGTTTCATTTCAAGGATTCTTATCACAGGAAAGACATTGTTGGACTTGGAATAAGAGCAATTTAATCCTGCTGCCAGGCCTGTTTGACAGCCTTATGACCTAACTTAAGACCTGTGAGAACTAAAGAGTAAGTACCTACAGCTCTTCTGGTATTGCCCATGACAGAGGCTCAGTCAGATCTGGTTTATGCATTGTGGGATAATTTCTGCTGGGAAGGGTAGTGAGAGTTTTACTACTTAGTGTTTGAAAACCACTTTACTATTCAGTTGAGAGGGTGTTGTTCTAACCACTTGTTTTTTAAAAATACTTTCTTTTTAATGAAATGTTTTCACTTTTTCTGGAGTAGTGATGAACATCAATTTTATCCTTAGAATGAAGAGGGCACTCATGCATCCCTGAAAAGTTCTCTGTGAAACTTTTAAAAATAAATTTGTCCATACAAGTTTAGTATCCATCTGTTGTAACTTTCCCATATAGATTTAAAAAAGGCATTTTAGGTGGATTGTCCTAGGAAAAGTATAGAATATAAAGGATGCTGTAAAACCAGAAGGTGAACAGTGTTGTGATGATTGGCTGAGGTCAGCAGAGAATGGGCAAGCCTGGCAAGCAGAGCAAGGGAACGGGTGAAGTGTGTTGCAGACAAGTATTTTCTTCTTGTCATAGATAAGATATTGATGATAATCTGAGAGCTGCAAACAGGGCAAGGTATATGGAAAAAGGCAGTGGCTTGTGCCTGTTTCAAGCAAAAATCTAACAGGATGCTGGGTCTAGCACTAGTGCATTCCTCATGTCTGGAATACATCTGAAGTGAGTTTTCCTGGCTAGGAAGATGTTGTCCTCTCTGCTGCTTGGAACAGAGCTGTAGAGTGGCCACCTCCCAGCTCCATTTGTCCCATTAAGGTTTTAGACCTTTGCATTTTGGTGTCTTTTCCCTATTGAACCCTTCAGCTGCTAACATTTCCCACCACAAACAGGATTACCTTTGTCTGCAGTTTATTGCTTTTTTTGCGTGTGGCTTTTCCCCACAGACACACTGTGGCCCCAACACTGCTTTTTCTAACAACCCATCAGTTTTCTCAGAAATCATAACCATAGCCAGGCAGCGCACCAGAGGTGACAGATTGCTGAGGGAGCAGCTTTCCCAAGAGTGATAATCTGTGTAAGATAAAACAGGTTTATTCTATGGGTAGCCAGGAATGTTGGCTGCTGCTAGAAATAGGTGTTTCCCCAGATGGTTTGTATTGGCATAGATATACCAATGGCCATGTGACATAAGCTGGCCTGCACATCAACAATTACTCTGCTCACCCATGGCTGAAGAGCAGTAGGGGAGGTCTTTTAACAGTGATGAGGAAAAGCCATACTTGCACAGGAAGAAATATCTCTCTCTCCTTCTGGCATGTTATTCTCAAAGTTCCCTTGCCCCAGAAGCCCCAGAATTTAAACATTCTAGGATTTGTCATAAACTTTTTTTTTTTTTTTTTCTGGATATGATCTTCACTTTGGAGGAGGAGGATGTCCAAATATTGGGGAACCATTAGGAGCTGGAGATGAGGTATTCTGATGGTATAGAGAGATTTGTGATATGCTATAGGGTCCATTTTGGCAAGTGAAGTCTGTCAACATCACACTTCAGTGTTTCAGATATACTGAACTGCTGTACTGAAGAAGAAGCTAGTGCACTCAATTTGTATTGGAAAATAGTAACAAAGCAATTTTTTTGAATAAAAAAGTCCTGCTAAAATGCAGCTACCCAACTCTGGTTACAGTTTAATTCCTGCAATTCATTCATGATGCTTCTTTTGACTCATATGGTTGTTCCTTTTATCTCTAAATAATTTGGTACCATCCCTGCCTGTTGTAACTTATTTCTGTACATCATATAAAGGTCTGCTCTGTCTAAAGAATATCCTGTGAGGTGCAGGATCTCTTTGTGACATGTGCTCTGTTGTGGTAGCACTACTCTATCCAGGAGTACAGCCAAAGTAAGTTAACTTGAGAACATTTGCCAAGGTTTTACCTACTTCCCTTTTTCACTGCTCTGTACTTGGGAAGATGGTTCAATGGATAACACTTACTGCATCTCCTTGCTGAGATCTCCTTCCCATGAAGTGCGTGTTGTGTCAGAGGAGAGGGAAGGATCCTGTGAAAAATCTGCTGCTTAGTCAGGATGTGGATATAAACCACAGAATATTTTCCAAATCAAATTTGGATTTGGGGCTTAGCATAAAATGAGGGCACGAAATAACTACATCCTGTGCAGAAAATCCTAATAGAAAAAGTCAGGATTACAGTAATACATTCTGTGTGTGGTCTTCGGTGAGTAGAGAACAGCAGAACAGCATGTGGCAGGACTGTCTCGCTTGTGTCTTTGCTTCTGCTGCTGTGAAAAGCATTTTCAATATTTGCATAATTTAGAGCATGACATTATGATTTTCAAAGCTTCAAATTGGAGTAAAGCATTTACATAATCTAATTAAATCATGTAAATGTTTTATGATAATATTCAAGTAAGTGCGAAACTTGTTCCACAGATGCATCCCTTTCTTAGGCCATTGGGAAAACTGAATTTAGGCATGCAGATGTATGTTTCTAGCCCTGTGTGCTCTGGGAGGTCAACAGTGTACTTATTGAATGCTCTGTTCTTAGTATAGCCTCCAAAGCCTGCTTTGCAGAACGTCATCCTTCCAAGAAGCGGGAAGGTAAGCTGGGACCGGAGGGAAAGGCAGAGCAGATTTAAAAGGCTGCTTGCAACCTCTTATAATTTGAACGAAAGCGATGCTACTGCAGTATGTAATAAATTGCTTCCATTTCAGTGAACATTAAAATAATCCCATGGTGACCCTCTTAGCAGCAGCCCTGCCACATTTGGTATCAGATCTCAGAAAGCATGCATCCTACTTGGATGGGAAGCTACCATGGGAAGCCCCACAAATCCTCCTGGTGACTGTTGGGTTTGTTTTTGCCTCTGGCTGCACTAACTCACAAAATACTGGAAGCACTTGGCCAGCATCCATGATGAGAGATGCTGTCTTGTAGTGAGATTATTTAAATAATATTTTTTATCAGCATACTCTCACTAGGCTGTCTTCCACAGTAGTTCTTAGTGAATCCTGTCTTTGCCATGGTATACTACTGCAAGAAGCAAATGAATTGAATCGGGATTTTCCAAATGTAGCCAAGCTAATGCTAAGGCAGTACTAATGAGATTCTTTTAGAAAGTACAGCAGCACTGCTTTACTAAAATGAATTTGTGTAATTGACAAAAAGGTAGGTGCTTCAAGACAAGACCCCTGTCTGTTCTAAGTAAGATCATTGCCATTGATTTTTATCAGTGCCGGGCTGATCTCTAACTGGTGACAGAAAAGTGTTTGTGTGTACACTGCCACTGTTCTATGCTCTCACAGTAATTACAATGTTCAGGTTAGGATGTTAGCTGTGCCCGGCTGTTGATGAAGCCCATGTGCTGTTAGAAATACAGGACTGTCTGCAGACACGATGTGGAGCTGGTTTGTGTCTACACCATGACTGTGTTGAGCCCAGCAGCTCTGATTTTAATCTGAAAATGTGGCTGTTGTAAGGGGAGCCTGGATTTAACATAGTGCAAAATCTGGGAAATCCGTTATTTATTGTTGAAGCTCATAACAATATCCAAAGGTTGTAAATTAGTTTGGAGCTCAGTGGTATTGAAAACTCTGAATATGTGAAAGTCATTGCTTAACTAGCTGACAGAAAGGTGAAATATATCAGTAGTGAATTAAGTCATCTCTAATTAGACATAGAAATCTAATTACTTTGCAGATTATTCGTCTAATTTTTAAGGGAGTGAAGCTAGTGTAAATTTAAAATGGAAGCAAAGATGTTCAGCACGTAGTGTTAACTGCCAAGGAGAAAAGACGGTGACCTTATTTGCAGCTGCACATGCATCATGTGTAGGAATGCCTGTCATAGCCATAATGATTTAACATCAGGGCAGGCCAATATTTCTTGGTTCTTCCTCCGCAGCGTAGGCAGTTTCCTTTATAGGTGGAATGGGAAGCTGTAGGTGTTTCTGGTGAAAAATGGTAATGCTAGAGAGGTGCCCTTTACTACAAATCCAGCACTATTTGCTTTAGTTCACCTCCCAAAAAAGAATTTGCAAAGTCACAGCCTGAGGAATCAAGTCAAGGGTGAGCGAAGTTTAAGTTCTGGCATGCTTGGACTCTTGTTTATTTGATTACTTAGCTGTTGATTATACAATGTTGAAGCATAGTAGGTGACACTAGGGATGTTTAAAGCTGCTGAATTTTATTTTAAGGTGCCAGGACTATTTCATTGCAGGAAAGAATCCTGCAGTTCAAAACCTGCAAAATTTTTGGCATATTAGATATTTTATGTTTGGACATGAAAACTCACAGCGCTATTTAACTCCAAACATGAAGACATTTTGCTTAGAACAGCTTTTCATACTTAAGACATTTTGTATGATTACGAGTAATAGATGCCACTAAATATCCCATGTGAATTACTGTTACTAGTTCCATTATAAAATCTCATAACACTATTAACAGGGCTGTAGTTGAAGCATTTGGGCATGGAACACTTTCTGTGTTCAAAGAGTACAGACTTGGACAATCAAGTATAAAATATGAGAGGTCTGACAGTGTTCAGATCAGCTCTAAAAGGATAATAAATTTATTTTAAGAAAATATATCTTAACCCAGCCTCATGGCCCCATCTGATGTCTACTTGTGTAGATTCAGATTCAGTCATTTTGAATTGCCCTGTTTCTTTTAATTCTCTCTCGTTTTCCTCTTAACCTATTCCAGTCCACCACTGCAAATAACATTTACTTCTCATGTGGATATGGCCCTATTGCAAGGGGAACAAATTTGGGATTTAATTGAATGTCCTAGCCTTTGTCCTTAATATTTATGCATAATCTTGCAAATGAGACCAACATTTCCACAGGGGAAGAAGAATTCAGCTGAACCTTACCAAAAAATTACATATCCAGCTCTAGTGTCTCTGGCTGTATACCTGAGTGTGCTTAAGACACTGAAAAAGCCACATGTAAATCCTGCAGGAAAGTTGAATATCATAGCAATACCTGACAGTTCTCAAAATTTTCTGAAGAGCATAAATTGGGTTGTATTAAGAAGAAATATGTGATTCTTAAGCTCTGTTTTCTAGCCAGTTTTTAACCACCAATATTCCAAAATATAAAAAGAACTGACTTGATTGCATTATCTGTATTTGTCTTTGTATGTTGTTCCCAGCATAAGAGAGCCTGATTACAAAGGAAAATCTGTCTTGCTAGGTTCATTCAGTACTTTTTCAGAAGGTTTTTTGTTTATTAACGTAACCTTAATGTGTTTGCAACAGCTTTTTAGCAAGTTCACACTTTCCCTGGTCTTTTAAAATGGTTTTATAAGTGCTATAGTTAATGTCACAGACAGCATGCTTAACGTAAATGAAACAAAGGGCTGTAGTCTAAGTTTCAAAAACCTCAAGTCTAACATGACTCCTCTCTTGTCCTTGATCAAACTGATTGGTGTGTTATTCTAGTTGGCTGTAGCTTAAAATAATAACTGTATATTTTTCTTGTGTCTTGGGAACACTTTGGGTCCCGTTAATCTCAGTATTCTGAACATAGAATCAGTTTTATCTTCTACAACTACAATGTCTGTACACACAACTCAATTAATTTTGTTTACATAGTGTCTAACTTTAAAAGAGAGAAAGAAGAATCCCTGTTGTAATTATAAGAAACACAGGCACAATATGGGGTAACGTATTTATTTGAGTAAATTGAAGAGGTGTCTGTGGATGTGCCTAAAAATCTTTGCCAGAGTCTTGAGGTTCTGTCGAAAAATTCACTTTTTAGGTCATCCTTTTTAGCATTATTGAAGCATTGCTTTCTGTTGATATTTATTAATGCCCTCAAGATGAAGGTGAACACCTGTTGCTACAGTTTTATGTTAGATAAATGTATAACTGGAAGAAAATACTTCAACTGTTAGTGTCCAGATCTTACTTTGAAATGCCTGAGTCTGCTCAGGAGCCAGGATCACATCCACAAGAATGGCCTCACCAAAGCAGTGTCTGTTTGGAGATGAGAACAAGCTGTCTGATGTGCACCACAGCTAGTTGCACATCATGGAGCTGTTTGCCATGTTCTATAGTCACACTCCCATCAGTTTTTCTTTCACTCTTGGAGAACACAAAGATCAGCTGAACTGAACAGAACAGCAGCAGTGAATTATAAGAATAACACCTCTGCCCTGAAATTCAGAATTTAGTTGTTTTTGTGGTCTACTCTTGCAAAGTATAGTGAGTTACTGCTCCACAATGGTAGTATGTGATCCTAAGTGTTGGGAAAGCATTTAATTAAAAAAAAAATAAAACCCCCTGTATCTTCACTGCATCTGGTAATGGAAAAAAATTAATTTTGTTTAATTTTTAATCAGACAGCCTGAGACAAGCACTGAGCACTACTTGACAATTAGAATACTAATGAAGTGCACACTGGGTTAGTCTGTTTTTAAAGGACAGGAAACAATGCATTCAAAGTTGAGGGATTCTATTTCATTCCAGTCAAGTCTTCACATATTTACTTCTTACTTTGTAAGAATTCAGGAAATGTTTGTCTTGTTTTCTTCTTTAAAAATCCCACCCCATGGTTAATTATTTTTCAAATACAGAAAGCACAAAAAGTAATAAGTGGCTTTCTTGTAAAACATTAATCTTCACTGTTTGAGGTACCTTCTTCGATGCCTTAAGTGTTTTCTTTTTGTTTATTTGTTTTTATTCTTCCTCAAATGTATTTGCTTCTGTCTACCACTCTGCAACAGTTTGAAGTCTTTGGTTTTCATGCTGTCTATAAATTAGATATTGTAAGTATTTGTCCATAGTGTGCAATTTCACAGAAGGTAGTCTGGTTGCAGGAAGAAATAAATTGCCCATGCCTAAAGTGTTTATTTCTTATAAAATTTATAAGCCTCTATCTATTGCAAGGTTGAATATAGTAGACAATGCTTAATGGATTCAAATGAGTTCTGAGACATAAATTAAGTAGCCTAACCATCCATAGTAGCCATGTCATTCTGGCCTCACTGTGAAATGGATATTTCATTGCCCCTGCTATGTCACATTGTCAAGCAGAACCATATAATTATACCCTAGCTGGAATGAAGGATTCACACTAGCTCACATTAGGCCCCCTCTGCCAGTTCCAACTTTAAAAGTTTGCAGAGGCTGTAGGTGACTTATCAGGGGTAGAATCCTGTTGGTGTCATCCTTTCATGCTCAAAGCTGAGCTCCAGTGCTTCCCTGTGGCCTTCACATTTAGTGTTGAGACAACAACACTGAGCCTGGGGCAGATGTTTGCCAGACTCGCTGCACCCCCTCTGTTAACAGAAGAGAGTTGAGGAGAGGCCAGCAGCACCAAGGGGAGGGAGACCAGTGTTTCCCAAAGTAAGCCATTGGCCTAAGGCAGGAAGCAGAGCAACAAGGGCTTTTGGTCCTATCCTGACCTGTTAGGGATGTTGGTCCTCTTTTCAATCAGCTCTTTGTTCTCCTGTCCTTGCCTCACAGCAGGATCTGTCAGTAACCAGCCCCTCAGGATTGGGAGGCAAAACTCAGCTCACTGCTGAACTCTGCAATCCCTGTTTTACGCCGTTCCTTGCTGGTTACTCTCTGCCCTGAATTTCCAGTATCAGTTTGTTCCCTTCCTGGCTGATTCTACTCCAGATGTGAAAGCTGCTGTGGGAGACAGAGCCAAGTCTATGGCAGGGAATTCCATTTCCCAGTCTGTTTCATCTCACTAGGGATGGATTAGCTTCTTTCATGAGTTGCTCAATGATGGTTGAGGAAGAGGGATGCCTGAATTTCTAATGACATGAATAAACGTTTTTTGCAGTGCTTAGCAAAGAAATTGAAACCCAAATCATCCAGGCCAAACTGGGATACGCCAACAGCTGGTGATCTGTTGGGAAAAATTTGTCCACCAGTTGTTAATTTGCTTATGAGACAATAACTAGGGAAGTTATTGATATTGTCTCTACTTTCCAAAAACAACACGTGGGAAAGTTCTGCTCCATACCACGAGTCTCAAATTTTTTACATAATACTGTGCTGAACTAAAAAATACTGGTAAAGGAAAGGAAGAATCTTGATTCCCCCCCCCAAGTTTTCTGTAAAACATCAAATTTCGAGCTTTCAAAATTGAATGAAAGGTTTGAAATTAAACCTCAAAACCTAGATTTGTTAAAACAACACAGCTCAATTTCTATCATACCAGTATGTAAAAACAGTTTGGCTTATATTTTTCAGCATTTTTCCATTTTAAAAATATGACCTTTATATAAGGACTTATAATGTCTTTCTTATGCTTTTCTGATGACAAGGGGTTGATTTGTTAGGATTTCTCCTTGTGTAATTCCCAGTTCTCAGGGGTATCATTGGTTTTACTGTTTCTCTGAAATGCACAAAATAGTCTGTTATTGTGGACTGGGAGATTTAGTAGGTAGTACTTTTGCTGTAGATAGTGGTTTTATATTTAAAGAGAAGATGCGTTTTTAACTGTTGGTTTGATGTGGAATCCTGGCTGTGTGGTAAAACATGCATATATCAGGGAAACCCTTTTTCATGGGCTGGCCATAAAAACTTTCTTTCTTTGATTAGATAAATAATGTTACCATTGTTTCTTCATGTTCTTTAATTTTTTCTCCCCACGTGACATTACATCAAGGATAGGAGATTGTCTGAACAGTTACTCTACGATGACAGTATTATTTGTAGCTAGGTAAGTTCTCATGCAATGAGGAATAGCTGTAGTTTTATGTACTGAACAGTTCTTGTATATACTAAACAATTAAAAGAAAAAGAAATTAATGGAGGAGAGACAGAATATGTTACCATCTTTTGGAATATAGAAGCCCTTGACCATACATTGGAAATAAAGCTCTATCACACTTAAACTGCCAACACCGGTAAAGTAAGATCACTGTGTTCAAAGAAATATTTAATATTTAAGACAAAGTATGAAACTAAAATGTGTAAGTTAAAAACCTTTTTGATATCTTGCTGAGGATATGAATAATCATGTGTTGAAGGTGGAGTGTAAAGAGTACAGAAAAATTCTGAGAAAAATCTGCAACCACCTAGTAGGTGTGGCAAGGATGACTGTAGAGGTTTTATTTGTAAACAGGGACTAGATGAGCAAGAAGCCATGCATCTTAATGGAAGATTAGAAGCTCACTGGAATAAGTTCTTCATATTCTGCTCATTGTCTGCAAGTTAGTATGTGTGATCTGTTACATAGTAAAAATGGAACCAGTGTGGAAGAGATGTGTCAGGTTGAAGAGGACTTTCTCATGCAGTATTCTAGCTCACTCCTCTGTGAAGTGACAGCTCCTTCTGAGTAGGGACGTGGAATGGGAGCTACTGTTTGTTTGGAATCAGCTGAGCAGTGGGGTTTTGCCTTTGTGTCAGGAATTGGCTCCTGCTAATGTTAGAAGTGCAACTATTTTATTTGCCAGAGGTGGTGAAAGAATAACACTGGTAGTAAAAAGCACATCATGTGGCATGGTGGCACGTGCTGCTTTCCTGAGAGGCACAGAGCCCCCACCTCTTAGAGAGCACTCAGGCTTCAGAGCACTGCTTGCTTGTTTGCCAATGTGTAATTCTCAGCAGTAAATGAGTGGACACTGAACGTACATTAGAAACTGTGGGAGCTGGGAATTATATCCCTGGCTGCTAGTAGTCTATGAAGGCTTCATTTAGTTTCTTTAGTGAAGATGTAATAATATACTGAAATGTGTTCTGGGCAAAGCAAACCAAAATAACATTTCCTTGTTTAGCTAAGACTGAAGCTAAGAGTATCTTTAGATAGAGACTTAGCCTCTTCTCCTTCCCAACCTCTGCTGTCTTGGCCATCAAAGTTACAATGAAAGCAGTTGCACCTTTATCACTACTCTGACTACTGTGCTTTTCTATGGGGATTTGTACTACTCTGTCATTATAGTCTACTTTTCAACATTGCTGCACTGTATGTATGTCAAATCTACCTGGCATGGCTGACAGGGCAGGAGAAGCCAAAGGTCTTGTGCTTTACAGGTGACATTTTGTATGGCTTCTGTGTAGTGAGTACTTACTCAGCTGAGGTATATTAAACCAGGAATACTGGTGAGGCAGCATTATTATTATTATTACTACTACTACTACTATTATTATTATTATTATTATTGAAATGTCTTGGGATTAAAGAAAAAAAATTAACTTCTGTTCTAAATCACCATAAATCAATCTTGTTGCCAAGATGAGTTGTTTAACTGAAGCATCAGTTTTAAACAGAAAAGCAAGGCACTGGTTGCCATTCACAATTCTTCATTACCACATTCAGATCTCTTTAGCAAGCAGTACATTTTGCTAAAGAGTACAGCTTTTCCTAGAAGATACATATCTGAAGTGCTCATCAGAAATTACTGGGGAGCAGAATGAAGCCCCATAATGCAGGGGAAAATAGTCAGTGACCTGCTACATCAGTTTGACACTCACAAGAGTATGAGGTTGGATGGGATCCAGCCAAAGGGTGCTGAGGGAGGTGCAGAAGTGCTCACTGATCCACTTACCATCATTTATCATCAGCCTTGGTTAGCTGGAGAGGTCCCAGGTGCCTGGTGCCTGGAAGTAGCAAATGCGATGTCCAGCTACAAGAAAGCAGAAGGAGGATCTGGGGAGTTACAGGCCTGTGAGACTGAACTTGGCTGTCCTAAAGGTCTTCTTCCAACCTTAATAATTCTATGATTCTATAAACCCATTTATCTGCTGTTAAAATCATGTAGGCATCTTTTGCTTAGGAAAAAAAAAAGTTATTTAAAAGAACAAGCTTAAGTGAATCATATCCATACATGAAAGTAAAGGTTTCTCTAGAAGTCCCAAGCAGACACTGACTGGAATATGATTGATTTTATCCAAGAGAAAATGAACAAAATGAAAGGGTGACTTTTTTATATCCCAGGTCTCTCTAACACTCATTTTCAGGCATCACTCAAGTTATCTTCTAAACTGAATAAACAAACTTATTCTACTAACCAGAGTAGCACAATATACTCAGAAGCTCATTCAAATGTATCCAGACAAGATAGGGAAAGAAATTATAACTAGACATAAATATGATATAAATTCTATAAACATAAGCATAATGTCACATCTCCTAATCACATCTCTAATGTGATGTTGAATAAAGTTATATACAGTAGTTTGAACACTGAACCAATATTCTTTGGAATTTTTTTGGTTTGAGTTACTTGGCTTACTCCATAGATAAGTTTTAACATGCAGATAAGGAATGAGTGTTCTAGGAGAATGATGAATGTGTAAACAACTGACATCTCAAAAATGCACTCTGTGTCTGTCCTGTGCAAATAAGAATTTCTGGCTAGACATAAAATATCAGATTAGCAAGCTCAAAAGATCCACCTATTTTTGAGAGAAGCTCCATCAGGCTGTTGGAAAATGAGAGAAGGTAATTCTTTATTATTTGGAAAGATGGGCCGGGTTCTTTCATGGGTAGAGTGAAGCTGCAAGTTTTGGGCAAGTCAAGCATGGTTTCAGTGCAATCAAGTCTTGCATCCACAGACAGATGCACAGAAATGTAGTCACTGTTTCCAGTAGCTGAGGCCACTGTTAATAGGTGCCAAGCACAGGCAAGCATGGTCTGTTTCCAGGAAAAGAACTGCAGTAATTGGAAACAATTAAGAAAGCATACACTGAATACAAAATAAGTTGAATAGTTAGGCTTCTTCTGCTGTTAGATCAGTTTAATATTGCTGTGAGACCTGGAGAGAGCATATTCAGCCCAATAAAATTCTCCTTGAGTGCTTGGGAGTTAGAGCTACATGACTTGACATCTTTAGTTTGTTTCTTCCTTCTGACCCTAAATGCAGCCAGGAGTAAATGTGAGAAATTTGGAAGCTAGTTTCTTTCCTGTTACCCCAGTGTAGATAAATAATAGCTTTCCCTCATAGCCTTGTTTTTCACCAGACATAGGATGACTGAGGAGCTGAGGCTACTTCTGTCCTGTGATCAGAATCCAGTAAACCAACTGAACTTAAAAAATCCCATTCCTCGGTCTCAGAGGGAAGCTCAGAGGACACCTCATTTAAGTGCAGTGTTAGCAATTTCAATTAACAGAATTTAAGTAAAAAATTAGATTCAGATAGGAGACAGGAATTTAAAAGAAATCTTGAGTTCTGTAAACTGGCACGCTTAATAAAAAAAGCATGTGTTAAAGCTGTGTAGCTACATTTTTGGAATTACTCAACACTTTGGACTACAGCTCTTATCAAAAAGGCATCATGCAGCATTTGTAGACTTGTTTCTCTTGTTTGTTCTGGTTTTAGATTTATACTTTAGCTCAATAGGTTTGTTTGTTTGATTTTTTTTCCATTTTCAATTGTTCCAGATTTATATAACTAGGGGAAAGAGGGGGACATTTTATAATGTATATTATTTTTTCATTACCATACTGGTAGAAGTTATTTGTCAATTTTACTCTGAAAAATGACTAGGAGAAAAAGTTTCCCGCTTATTTATTAACTGTTTATAAAGTACTCTATAATCATGTATCTATGTTATTCCTAACACATCTGTATCAAAGACTGATTTCCAGATTACTGTCTAATGATAATGTGCAGTATGAAGATAAAGTCTATTGGATGAGGTTTTTGGTTTGGTTGGTTGGGGCTTGGTTTGGTTATTTGGTGGAGTGAATCACATAATGGGTGACATTGGAAGGGACCACAGTGGCTCATCAGTCCAACCTCCCTGTTTGGGCAGGGTCATCCTAGAACACATGACACAGGATTGCGACCAGATGGTTCTTAAATTTTTCCAGTGAGGGAGGAGCTCCACAACCTCTCTGGGCAATGTGTTCCAGCGCTCAGCCACTCAGAGTAAAGAATTTCTTCAGGTGAAACTTCCTGTGCATCAGTTTCTGCCCATTTTCTTTTGTCCTATGGCTTAGCACCACACCTGGCTCCATCCTTCTGACATCCTCCCTACAGAGAAACTATCTGAATATGTTTCAGGATTGTCAGTAAAACAACAATCACTGAAGCCAACAGTTACTGTGAATTAAAAGCTTTTTGTGACCAAAGGCATGTTATAACCGCTTCTCTATTCAAATAAGTTGAATAAACGATTTCATAATTTTGACTTTGACAAGATATTTTATAGTTCTGCCTTTGACACGAGATTTTATAATAATATTAATTTTATGTATGACTTAGGCTATGGGAAACAAAAATCTGGTTGTCCTCTTTTTAAAATCAAAATAGAAAATTACTTGAGAAATTTCAGTTGTCATGAGCAAAGCATAAGACAAAAAACTTGGTGTCTAATGATACAGTTTTCAGAAGGAGGTTTGCTACTCAGACCACTTGTGGAAGGGAAAACCAGTATGAGAATAAGCGTGTGTTTGTGACAGGGCATGTTCTAGTCTGATACATTACAAGTCTAGTCTGATACATTATAAGCAATTATAAGCAATATCATTTCTTTTACATTAGGATTCCTCTGCTCTTCAGCAGATGCTTTTGGTGGTGGGTGAATAATTGAGTGTAATTGTTTTGAGAATCTCTGTCTGGAGACCTCACCTGTCATGTCTTCTCTGTGATTCATTCTCCATCTTCCTTTCTATTATTATCTTGCATTATTTTGAACTGCCATGGTATTGGTCACTTGTGATATACTCAGCATGGGTGCCACAATGCAGAATGGTGTACTGAACTTCAACATAAATATATATACTACAAATTTAATTGGATATATATCACAAATTTGCTGTGACAGAAGTCTTGAAGCTTAACAAGGAATGGTATTGTAGCTCGCTGATACTTGGAAATTATTTCACAACAGTTTTAATGAAGTAAGGAAGCTTTGCTTAAGGAGCATCTCATCATTACCTCCAAATTCCTTTGGCTTTGATACATTCCAAGGATTGAAGTTAGTGGTTTTTCTATTGAGTCTGTTCAGTTCTTATTTTGTGTTTTCACTTGTAAAGTGAATAAAGCACCTATGTGTTTATAAGCTACACTGCCATGGCCATCAGCAAACATTGCAGTTGATTAAAACATTGGTCAGGGCAGGTTTATCTGATTCCATCAGCATCCAGAGGTTATGAACCTTAGCTTATTAGGGCATTAGTGATGTGATTAATGACTTAATACTTCTTCCTTTCAGTTCTGCTCTGGAGGTTGACTTCTATAGCAACAGGTCATCATCAGGGAAAATTCTAGGGTACAGTCTATTAATGATCCCATTTTACAGCTGGAAACTTTGAATCATGTTGGAGATTCACACTTAGCCGTTAGAACCAAACCCTCACTAGAAAATATATTACTAGAAAGTGGAAAATGGATAAGGGATAAATTTAAATCTTCTAAAAGATCATAACACATAAAATGTGTCTCCTGGTTTGTTTATATTTTAGGGTGGTGGGTTTTTTTCCATAATTTGTTTTCAAAGATGCTACCAATGTTTTCTCATATTTGGGACCACCATATCCATCAACTCATTTAGGACAAGAAACGTTGCATCAGTGTCTCTTGTACAACAAATGTGTTTATTCAAAGGAAATATAGCTATTTGATAGGATGTCCTTAATAGAGGAGATAGTCTGTTGTTGTTTTGGAAAACTGCCTTGGAAGAGACTTGGAGAAGCCATCCTTGTGCCCCAGGCAGAATCCGATTGTCAGTTCTATTTTGTAGATCATCAGTGATGGAAAACCCATAGCTACCCTTGACAATCTATTCCAGTATTTCATTATTAGTCTCAATTGAGTGATTTTCCTAAAATCTGTGCTGGATCTTCCTGGTTGGTATTTGAGTCCATTATTGCTTGTTCAGTCCACAACTGGTATGGAGAACAGATTCTTTTTTTATTTTTTCTGTTTTGTGCCTTAGGTTTTCTACTTCTGATCATTCTTGTTGATCTTCTTTTGAACATCTCCTGTTTGTGCATTTCCTTAAATATCTAAAATCATTGTGCAGTGTTATGATTGTGATTTGGAGATCAGAAATAGCTCCCAGGTGTCACCCCCCACTTCTTTTAGTTAGTAACAGAACTTTTACTAACAAGCTTATTTTTATCTTGTCTTGAGTAAGCACTGTTTCTTCAGCTTGTTAAAATGTGTTTGAATTTTTCACCAGTCCTCCAACATACTTGAAATCACTATTATTGTCAGGAAAGTTTTCTTCTGTATGTCACCTCCATTGTTAAAAAAGAAATGCTGAAAAAAGACTAGACCCTGGACAGACCCTCTGAAACACCATACAATACATATTTCTATTTGACGGTTGACTTTCTATTTGACAGAAACATGGGTCCTCTGTGGTAGAGTTATCTAATTTCTGTGCTCAGATTTCCTTGTGACTTACTGAAGTCAAGATGAATGACAATCACTCCTCCTTTTCTAAAAAGGCCTTTTAGCCACAACACAGGAAGAAATTGGATTGTTTTGTCAGTTCATTCTTAACAAATTCATATTGATTGCCACTTATGTCTGTGTTATCATATAGCTGCATGCATTTGCTTCTTCCAGAAATGTTCTTGACTATGAGGTTCAGTTTGGCTTGTCTGTGGTTTCCCTGCTGTTGTAAGCACAGACAGGAGACATCACACAGCTGTTATCAGTCCTCATGTCAGTTCAACTATTTTAAAATATATCTTCACTGATACTCAGGCCAACTAAATATGAAAAATGTAATTAATAATTTGTGTTCTCATTTGCACTCTGATTGTTGTTGCTGTTAATTCAGCTTGACATGGATACATCTCATTCCTATAGACTAATGCAAGAAGAGCTCTCTGTCTCTCTCTCCATTCTCTCTGAACCATTGGCTAATGTAGTCTTTCTAGTTGTAGAACCTGATTTATTTGTTCACAGATTACTGCCTAGATAGTTAGTGTTAAATAGGTTGCATAATTCTTGTGGTTGCTTGAACTTGGAATTATATGGAAATTTCTGAAGGATACTGATCCTTTCCTAACAGCATGCTTCTGGAAGGGACTGTGTTTCTGGAAGGTAGACAGTGGCATGTTGGTTTTGAAACAGGTCAAATGAGGATAGAGAAGCTTAGGAGACAGGCAGGTGATAGTCACAGGTCAGAAAGAAGCTGGAGCGTTCATACACCTTGGAAGGGCAGAGTGGCTGCTGGATTAAAACAAGACTGAATAGGAAAAATGTAAAGATGTGGTAGGGAGAAAGGAACTTAATTTTCAAAGCTTTTTTGTATCTATCTTATTTGACCATTCTGAGGCTTTCCTCTTTAAAAAAAAAGAAATATACTGTTCTACCCCATGTTTAGATACTGCAAGTTCTTTGGTGCTTTGGAGCACTCACTTTAAGGGCAGACTATTGACAGATTGCCTTCAGAAGTTTTCCTGACCTGGTCTCTGCTCAGCTGTGATCATAGGGTTCCTTTGTTTCTTATTGTCATGTTCTGTGTCTTGACCTTTTTGCTTGTGCTCCAGCTGTTTGTGCCATTCTTTTATGTTCTTCTTTAGTGATCTGACCTAGTTGGTAAGCTCCTTTCCTGTGTTTGAGGTCAATGAGGAAGTCATGATTTAGCAAGGCTAATCTCTGCAATGCTTCTGTTCTTTTACATGGAAATGGGCGGAAGTTTTGTCCTCGGTTATTAGTTCTCTCTCATGCTGTCAACTATTTTACTTTTTTTTGTGCATTGAGAATGGCATTAATGCTGGATTGCAAGAATAAAAGGTCAGATATGTCCATAGGGTTCGGTCCCAACTTTCTGTAGGATAGTGTGCTTGCTCTTAAACTCATGGCTTCTGGTTGTAACACTGACTGGCTTTCACATAATAGTAGCAACCAGCTTCTTCCCTGTGAGTTGTTGGGTTAATCTTTACAGCTGGGTGCTGGTCTGTATAGCTGTTCAAGTGATTTATTGCAGTGACTTTTGTGTCCTTTGGCATCCCCCTTATCACAGATATACCTCTGACTTATTTTTCAGCTCTCCTTCTTGCTTTATACCAACAGATATTGAATCAAGCATCTCCTTCCCAGCCTTTACGGGAGAACAAATGTAGATGTCTCTTCTTTCAAGTACAGCTCAGAGCTATGGGCAAGATATTGATACTCCTACCTGAGCTCACAGCTCACAGCTGCAGGCAGGCACAGAGCAAACACAGGGCTGGAGTGGTCACTGCTCCTCTGTGTATTATAACATTTAATGACTTCTTATATCTCCTTTACACATTCTTCCACTTATTGCTCAAACACATCACCTTATGGAAGCTGTTAATAAGTTAGTGTTAGTTGCAAACTGATGCATTTCCCATTTTCTTCTCCTCCAAATGCGTAGCGAGGTATCCTGAACTCTACCTGAGTGTATTTTCAAGAAGAGTTTGGAAAAGATCTGACTATCAGTGAAGAAGGACATAGAAGACTTTTACTTAAAAATATGTATAATTAGACTATTATCTTCTAAATGTTTATGTATGATCTTGGAGGAGAACTTCAAGCATAAAAGATCATATTTAGACCTACAACTGGTTTATGTGATAAGAAACTTTACCTTAATTACTACAAGACACGCAAACAACACTTAAAGGGCTTTTACTATGCAAACTCTTCTCTTTTTTAAAATACTTTGGCTTCACTGTTGTGATGAATAATATTTGATAAATTACTAGGAATTTAGAGAGTATCCTAGGTAATCTGAAGCAAATTTAGAAAAATAAAATAAAATATTCTACTGCTGTGATTTAATTTCTTGTAATATATTTATTTTAGTAATATAACTCATTGCAGGAGGATATTGAAACAGGGGTCAGAAGTGCATTACTTTTTTGTAGGAATAGTGGGAACATTTGCACTAGATATGTTCTTTTTCTTATGTCCAGACACAAACAACTAAAACATATATTTATAAGCATAGATTTCATCTTTGTTCTGTGAATGACTGATGCTAGCTCATGTGCAGAACAAAATATTTAATTAGATGAACATAATTTGTTGTCTGGAATGACAGTCTGTATATTTTGTTCGATATTTCCATGAATGTGTAGAGGAATCAGAAATTACAAGTTTTGTCCCAATGTGAAATTTTACACAAATCTGTTTTTCTGGCTGCTCTTTTCCCTTTTATAAAATGTAGCAGTTCATATGAAATCCTGTCAAGGAAATTAACAGAGGTGAACAGAAGTCAGAAAAGTTGAATGTTTTCCTGGTAAAGTTTTATGTGGCCATGAAAATTATGGATTTCGTTTTTTTTCAGCATAGTAACAGTACTAATTGTAGTTTGCCATCAGTGTTAAGCTAGGATTTTGAATTTAGCCCATGGCAGTACAACAAGAATTTATGCCAACTTGCAGAGCTGTGCAGTTGATGAAAATTTCTAGTCCAAGAAGAGTCTTCAAAATGTGTGAATGCAGAACTCCAGCTCTGTTGATCTTTGAAAAATGTTGGAGCAGTTTCTACTCTGATATGTGCCAGTATAAACCTCAAATTATTTTGGTGATGACTGTTGCATAGTTTTCATCAATGCTATTGAAATAGTGGGGTTTTTTAAAATTTAAATGGGCCTGGATTTGTGGGCAGGGAGAGGCTAAGAAAGTTAAAATGTCTTTATTGGATCAGTCAGCCCGGCATGCTGCTTCTACCTTGGGGCTAAATCTATCCCTGTGTGGCAGTAACCCCTCTAGCAAGGCTGTAGTAAAGCAGATGATATAACACCACCAAAACAACAGTCTTCGTTTATGTTGGTAGATGCAGAGATTTGTGCAACACCTGTGCTGCCTTTGTTGTTTTTTTAAAAGCACAAAAGCAAATTAAGAAACAAAACTAACTAATTTGTTTTTACCTGAAGCTTCAACCTATAATTTGCTTAGGAACATTTTCAAAGTCCATTCTAAGCCGCTGTAATTCAGTTTTCAATTACATTGTTGGGATAAAACAGTTACTGGTAATATAATTGATAAACATAATGCACCTAGCATATCTCTGAAGTGATTCTTCTGAGGAAAACTGAAATTAGGTAAAACAAGAACTAATAGTCCAAGGAGATATTAAAGGTGCACTTGGGGTTGCCTCTATTAGTATATTTGGTGAATTTAACCCTGAAAATTATTTTCAGGGCAGATGATAAGAAAGATGTGCATGTTGTAGCTCTGAGTAGTTTGGCTTTGTAATGTACTCACAGTTAAATGTACTCACTTGAAGAGTTAAACCCACAGCAGCCATGTTTCTTCCTTCTATCTCTAAATAATGACTGGTTGTAGTTCTTGGGCGAGGCCTGTGTTTCTCTGCCATCTTCAGAGCTGTGTAAAGGAGCGGGATGCAGACCCTTATTCCAGTGAGTAGTTACTGGTTCTTCCCTGGCCAGTAACTTATGCAATTTCAGTCACTGAGTTTGGTCTGTCTACAAGCAAGGCTTCAGGAATGAAGCAGTTTTCTCTTCCTGCTGTAGTCATTGGAGAGGAAGGGCCAGCTGAATAGAGCAATTCACCCCATCTATCTTAGGATGTCGATGAATTGCCCTGTGAAATTAATTATTTGCAGAGGAAATTTAGGCAATGATCTCAGCCTATTAAAAAGGGATGAAAATATTCTTATTGTAATGGGAAGCTGTTAGTAATCCAGGAATAATCCCACCTGCCAATATGCATTGCTCCCAGTATTGCTATGCCTGTTTCTCATAAATTCTTCTTAATGGCACCTGGCTCTAGATCAAAGCAGCACTCTGATAAGACTCAAGTATTGTAACTAGAACCACTTTCCTGTTAGGAGGCCTCAGTCTTTGGTACCTGTTATTATATGCTCCCCGGAAGGAAGTTCTAGAGATCATCCAGCTTAACCTGCCCAGAGCAGATCCAACTTTAAGGGTAGATGAGATTGCTTAGGTCCAGTGGCATGTAGAACATCTCTAAAATGAGACAGAAAAGTTATCATGTGTAGGATGTACAAGTCAGCAATCCCAATCCTCATTATTTTCTCATCCTTTTTTCTTCCTATCCACAGTAAATAAGCTTCTTCAGAGTTCCTGTTTAGAATTTCCATCAGAGCTGATTGTAGACTCCCAAAGGAAATTATTCCAGTAGCCTCGTCAGGTGCTACACCCTTGGGGTATCATATAGAAATGTTTGAGGGATGCCCTCCAGAGGCACTGCCAGCTAAGTATGTTTTGCTTTCTTGTGAAAGAATGTTTTTCATTTTTTTAAAAATTTCACTTTAGACTTTAACAGTTCCGTAAAATGTATAAGGGTGCAGAATGTAAGTTTTCTGTATCTAGCTTCTGTTTCCAAAGAAGGTTGTTTTCTTGGAGATCAATGGCAGGCATTTGGATAAAGCCAAAAGCAATACTTCATGTGTCCATTGGATAAGACAGATGCAAATAACAGAGAACTTACATTTTGAATGTGTTCCTTCAGCTTATGTTATTTTAGTGTTTAAAAGGCAATGTTTTTGTTTCAGGTGCTCAGCTAAATCTGAGGATACAAATATGCTTTCTACAAAGCTGAGAAAATACACAGAACCATTCTTTTGTCATCTCCAGGTGAAAGTCAAAGGCTGTTCCTTGTTATGCAGTCTTATAGTTTACAGGTATTACTTGTGGGTGTGTCTGTGGCATTCTGTGACTTACCTTGCAATTTTGGCAAATTTAGTTCAAGGAGATTTTTTTGTATTAACTTCAGTCAATTCCAAACCCAGACATTATTTTTTTTTGATACCAGGAGAATTCCTGACTTTCATTCTGTTTTTGAGAATTGTTGATTCTCAAACACTACAGACTCTTCTAAGAGTGCTGAGAACTTTGTGTTTCTCAGGATTAAATTTTGGAAAGTTGTCTACTGTTATGATTTTTGTCCCCTGGATATTAAGGCTACTCTATTCTGCCTATCTGTGGAACATTATAAACTGCTTTCATATGACTTGTGTTTCCCACTGAGTTGCAGATGCTTTGGATTTAAGAACAGCCCTGTGGAGATGAAGCTTTCATAAGAATTTTTATTTCTATTAAAGCGTACAAAGTTAATATTTTTAGCAAGGCTTTTCAACTTC
The DNA here is from genome assembly GCA_013400215.1 of Cisticola juncidis. NCBI lineage: Eukaryota > Metazoa > Chordata > Aves > Passeriformes > Cisticolidae > Cisticola > Cisticola juncidis. Next base: position 264,769 of record VXBR01012083.1, on the reverse strand, counting down.
TGTTACAGAAGGTATGCTATCCTAAGTAGATGAGGCATGTTACCTCTCTGTGGGAATCCTTCTCTGTCATAGCCAAAAACCTGGCAGTTTAAAAATCTTCTATTTGGACTTTATTACTTTCGGCAGAACCTTTCAGTGCGGAAACCCAGATGTTTTAATGCATTTAAAAAAATCGACGCTCTGTTGCGTACACCTCGCCAAATCAATTATTCGGTAAAATGTTTGTGGTGAAGCAGCAGTTAATGGAAGAGTGGCAGATGTCAGACACAGAAGTGTCCATTTCACTGTGGTGCTCCATGGTCTGTTGTGACAGCTAAATGAAGCAGCTCAACAGCTGTCAGCATGTTAATGTTTTGGATCAAATAAACACGCTTGGAAGAACTTTCCTCTGATTTTTAAGACTTAATGACTTTGCAGGCAGCCGAGCTTCTTTGCAGATGAAGTTTGAAGTGTTTTGTAAGTGAGGCCAGATGCAATGAGGAATAACATTGGACTGCAGGCTAGACTAGTGTGTTTTGATTTCACTGGAGCTGTGGAACTCAACCACAGTGGGGCTTAGAAATTCCTACTCAGTCTAAACATCAGAATTAAGTCAAGGTTGCAGTGAGGTAGATAATTTTCTTCCCTTGCTTTACTAACTATGGAGAAACCATAGAGAAATAAGCATGAGACAAACCTATAACTTTTGAGGAGTGTGGAGACCAATCAAAAAAGCTTGACACATATAAACATCAGCCCAATACAACATCTGTCCATTTCAAATACAATGCAGCAGGCTCAAGGATGAATGTATGATCATTTAAATATATTTGTTTGGGGTTTTTGTAATTGGTCAGTGATTGCTTTCTAACATAGTCAGCTGATTTTCCATAAAAGCTTCTGTGTGCCTGAGGGTTTTCTTGATTGCCTTTCTGACCTCAATTGTTTTGGAGTTGCAGTGCCTGATAGAGGTATAATGTATGGACAGATTCTGCTACATGTAGCTGGGCCATTCTTTTTCATTTCAAGACTTGCTTTCAAGTGGCTTATCCATTTCATAGGATCTGAGAAGGCATCTGTTATTGTTATAAAAAATATAGCTGGTGGGATTCTCTTGGTCATGATACTTTTCATGGCTGTCTGTCAGACTAAGTAGGGGCATATCTTTCAGCACCAAGGCTGCTGAAGGACCATGATGATAATTTATCTCATTGATTTATTCTCTTTATCTTGAGTTCTGCTGCTTTTTTTCTCCAAGTGACTGCTTCTGACTGTGGTTGGCTTGTATAGCAAAACAAGAAACACAAAAACCAAAGTTCTAGATTATTCATCCAGCTTGAAGGAATGAGAGTGTCTTAAAAATTAGAAAGAATCATTTGTGATGGCATCTGAGGTAACCACAGGCGTGCTACATCTTTAACTGTCTCCATGGATGGAGCAACCATCACTTCTGTCCCGATGCTCCCTGCCAGTCCCAGTATCTAACTTTTAAAGAGTGCAAGCATGAGCAATCATTGAATTATCTTTCTGCTCTGTCATTTCTCCAGCAAATGAGAGTGGAAGTTTAGTGAACTCACTTGAGGAATGCAACAGGGTTATGGAAGATGAGAGAAGGGGTTTGCCTGGGAGCTCTACCAAAAAAATAACTTTTTCTCCATTAACCCTGGGAGCTTTCTTACATAGCTTTAATAAAGAAAAGTGAAACCAGCAACAGTTAAATACTAAATCACTCTTCTTATATTTCATTTTTTAATGCCTATGTGTGTATGACAGGCAATTATTAATGATCATTGTAATAATAAATATTAAAAACTTTTGTATGATGTAAGTGAAAGTGAAGTGTAATGCTGTTGAAAAATAAGAGTTGCTGCAAATCAAGCATAGAAATTTGCAGACTTGTTGCTTGGGCTTTTTCATTTGGTCACTGTTTTAGCAATCCTAGGGTTTAAATTCTGTGGCAGTCACCACACATGAGGGATCAGAAGGGAGGTCTTAGTAGCCATTGCTTCAGAGCCCCACGGCAACAGGTCTGGCAGACTTTTTTATTATGTCTTCTGCAGGGGAAAGGTCTTTGGATTTCTTCATATTCACTTCTTTTCTTTCAGGAATTACGGCAGTACTCTCATCAGTTAGCAGACAGGCCACCATGCCTTGCTTGGGGGGCTTCCAGTATACCTTTCTCTTCTCTTCTGTTTCTCAGGCCAGAGATGCCCCTTCCAGTTCTCACAAATCTGTCGTTTCTTCTTTGATCTGACCAGGTGTGGTCTGTGGATTTTATTACATTATTAAATAATTTTGGTGTGGAGTTTGATTTGTGGATTTCATTACATTTCCTTAGCAAGCTTGAACAATTGCAGCCGTAAGTGTATTGTAAAATATGTAGAGAACTAAAACATGAGAAAATCAGATCCTTTATTCCTGGTTATGACTGTCAAATTGGGAACTGGTTTTTAGTTGGTTTTGATCTTGGAAGTAGCTCTAATCACAGTAATTTTTTACTAGCTCCTCTTCTATGCTCACCCTCAAATTCTGATATAAGAGCCTTAGCACTCAGAAATTATAATTTCCATTTCTGAAACCTCTAAAAATTTACAGCTGCTTTTTTCAACTCAAATAGGAAGTTTTCCCATAGCAAATATTTTGTTACTTTTACTTTTCACCCATATGACGAATGAGTTTTAATCACTGTTTTTGTAGGAATTGACTCTCTTTCAGGTTTTGATTTCTGTGTTGAAATTGGGTAAATAAAATAAGTGTAATCTCCATGTCAATGGAAAGCAAGGAGAGTTATAAAGTAAGATTCTACATGTGTAGCTTTGCAACAATAGAATAAAAAAAGTGGAATAATGAACTGTATTTGTGTCTAATTACATAAATAATGCATTTCTGTAATTGTCTACTAGGGGTGTGCTAATGAATAAATTACTTTTAATTGTAGGTTGCTTGATTGTTTCAGAAATATAATTGATTGTAATCAAGAATCAATTAAATGCTGGTAGTAATTGTATTTATCAAATTTAATATATTATTATAGTTTAGAAACATTTTCAGAAAAGGATGTATTAAAGGACTATATTGGTGTTATGTGTTCATACCATTGGGCTGATGGGGTGGTGCTTGCTGTATCAGTGCACAACAAAAAAGAAACACGTATTTTCCTCTCATCTTTGTTTCTGATCCCATCTGATCTGTGAGGATAAACAAAGGTTTAGACTTGCTCAGTATTCATGACTCTCAGCTTGCTGTGTGAAGTGGGCTTTTGTAGAAACCAAGTGCCCCGTGTGAGAGTCCTTGAGGGTCTGTGCTCTGCAGTCCTGCCCGTGAGAGCAGCGCTCAGCACGGCAGGGTGGTGGAGCACAGGGAGTCCAGACCTGCCTGCCTTCTCCAGGTGCCCTCCCAGCAGCCAGCCCTAGCTAAGCTTTCTATTTCGGGCTGTTTCTGTCCTGTGGAACTGTTAGCTGTACTTCTAAGTAGTTTGTTATTCTTTTTGTAAATAACACTCTATTTAGTGTTTCAGTTTGAAGGATCTTTCTGTACATTATATGCACAGAAAAGGCATTAGGTCTGCCTTCCCATGGCTCTGCTGGCTTTACAAATATGAAAGGCAAACCATTAAATGAAGTCAATATGACTCTAAATGAATAGAGTCATATTGATCTGATCAGGTAAATGAAGAGGGCTCTGTTTTAAAATAGACTTCATTTTGCTATCATATGCAAATGCTTTCTTAATGCTGAACCATTTCTGGCCTTTGTAGAAAGGGCAAATTTTGAGGCACATTACACTGTGGGTGGGAGAGTGGATTGTCCATTAACTGCATAAAGTACAGAGCATATGTGCAATTCATGTTTCCATGGGTTTACAGGTCTGCATCAACAAACTTGACCAGACTGTGTGCCACGGGAAAACTGAAATCTGCATAGGGAGCAGGTAAAGCACAGAGCTCCCTTCAAAGGGAAGCTGTCTAAGGACCTGTGATCTCCCAGTGCAGTTCCAGGAGAAGCAGCATTCCTTTGACAAGTGTGCAAAACACAAAGATAGTAAATATAGAGAGTGCCATCTACTGACCTGTAAGAGAGAAAATATATATATATATATATATATGCAGCATTGTCCAGATGAGTCAATAAAGTTGTTGATGCTGTGCTCCAAATGCCTTCCTGACTGTAGATTCCTGAGTTTAGTTTGGGCTCAACTTTCCCCTTTAGCATCATAAAGGGATCAGTCAAGCTCCCTGATGTAATCTTGGTGTTTCTAAAAACTTGTCCTTGTAACCAAAACTCCAAAATTGATGTGAAAAAATGCAGTGGGGAGGAGGTTTGTTCTGTTTTGTTTTGTTTTAACTGTTGTTTTTAAATCAGTTTGGGAAGTATCTAAACTGGGTATTTTCTGAGGTTTTTAGACCTGGTGTCACTGCAGATGTGATGGAATCTGTATCTTGTCCTTGGATCTTCTGCTGAATGAGTTGTGGAGTGGCTGCACATGTAGAAGCTGGGTCACCTCCCCCTGTTTTTTTTTTTTCAGAAAATTGAATGTTGAGTTTTCATTTTACTACAGAAAAGTGCTCTATCAGGTAATACCTGATTATCACTATAAATAGCTCTGTAGCTCAACAAAGAGAAATTATCAGAATTCCTTGCTTTCTTGCCTGTGGGGCCTTTTATTTCAGTAGTGAGTTTTTGAATTTGAGGATGAAGAGAGTATTTGACCTTTTTGGCTTTTTCTTTTTTGTTCTAGCACTGCTTTCTGAACATAAACTGGGTGGGGAATGGAAGGTGTGGAAAAGAGTACAGAAAAGGGAATTTTGGTCTTCCCCTTCACCCCAAGAAATGAGCCTACTGCTTAGAAAAGGTTAAAAAGACAGAAGCTTAAAAAGACAAATGTTAGGAAATATTCATCTGTGAATGAAGAACAAAAAAATCCCCTTATTATTTCACTGTATAAATCTGCAGTGTTTCATATCTGAAATACTGGACTCAGCTTTGGTCTCTGTGCTTCAACAGAGATGTTACATAAACTAGAGCAGGGTAATAGAGATGATCAAGAGTTAAGGAGATCAACCGTGCCCAACAGGGTGCAACAAAAAAACATGCAAAGGAGGAAATGTTTACTCTCCACTACTCACACTTGAAGATTTGAGAGGCAACTAAATTTAGAAAACTGTTACTCTTCACAGATGAAATTGTGAAACTTGGTCATATATTATGGCCTGACAGGCAAAATAATGGAATTAATGAAGAATTCATGAAGAGTACTTTAGCTGTTAAAAGTTGCCACGGTTGCAACCTTTGGTTTAGAAACCCTTCTAACTTAGGGCAATCAACACAACCTGGCCAGGAAGGATCACTTTATTCTCATCCCATTTTTTATATTCTCTTCTAATTATGGCCTACTGAACATAGCAGGAAATAGATTAAGAAACCAGATAGATTTTTACTCTAACCCAATGCAGCAGGAGCAAGAGGACTTTGCCTCCTACTCTCTGCCTGCAGTCATGCCCTGTTTTCTGACTGCTCTGTTTGTGGCCCAAATAAATGAATAACTTTTGCACAAGCACCACTGGGTGCTCTTTTGAGATGATTGGTAGGCTCTGCTCAGCGTATCCTTCAAGGAGGGAGGGAGGTGTGCCCAGAACCAGGTTCCCAACTCTGCTGGGACAATCTTTCAAACTCCAAAGGCACACACTGGTTCTATCCCTTAATTACAAACCTGAAAGACAAAATTCTTCAGTTCAGCTGAAGATATATCTTGAGGTTCCTTGTCAAGAGGATTTCTTCTGGCTTTTCAAACTCAGGTGAACTATTTTGATTATAAGATAGTGTAACATAAATAATCAAGTGAATATGTTTCTATGTAAATACACCACATCCTTCCTGTCAGCTTTTTAAAGAGGAAAAGGTACAAAAATGGCAAATTTCTGCAATTGGAACTCCTCTAGGTGTCCCCAGTTTCTTCCCAGGTTTATGCCTGCCTTTCAGACATGGTATGCCAGTTCCCACATGTCCATAAAACCTTTGATTGTCAAAGCAATTTTCCTTGTTTATAATTTTAACCACGTAATTTGCCTCATGTCAAATGTCACCCTTGGTCCATATCAAGAAAAAAAATGTCAAAGGATTAAGTAACTCTCTCTTTCTGTCTTTCTTTCTTGACTTTCTTAAGTAATTCTTTACCATTGAGGTAAACACAGTGCCCTGACTAAGGAACAATATGTGTAATCTTCAAATACTCAAAAAAACCTCCAACAAAATGACAAAAACAGAGAAAGGTGTTAGTATACAGTGGGTTAGCAAACCTAGCAATCATGCCAGCTTCCCAAAGCAGTTGCCAGTTATGTTCTGTAATCTCTTTGCTTCTTGTAATATAAAAATTCTTGTCACTCACATTGTTAATAGGATTTTTTTTCTGGTCTTAACACTCACATTTAATTTCTGGGTTTGTTCTTTCAAATTTTTGTCCTGCTGGCATGCAAGCTAGTGTGAGAATGTCTGTAGAGGATGCTTTCACTGGAGGAGGCTGGCTGGGAGGGCTTTAATGTCCTGATGCAGGTGAATATTGTGAGCCTGCACCTGACGATGGAATTGTTGCACTTTATATCCTTCCCCCTTATTTAATTTTTAATTCATGAATTCACGGTGCATGTTTAGTGTGAAAAAATATTATTTAGCAAAATTAATTTTCTGATTGAAATAATTTACATGAGAGTGGTAGTTGGATTAAAAATCTCACTCCTTGCAGTGCTACAGAGTTAAACCACTTGTACAGGAGGTCACACTTTGGCAAATACAGAGTTCATGCATTTCTTTCAGTGATAATACTGTCAACTCCAATTTACAACAGCCTGGTTTAATGCAGAGCTTACCAATAACTTGTAGTGATCAGAAGATCAATGAGATTTAGTGGTCTTGTTCTGAATGAACAAGTAAGGGCTGAGTGGCCTCCTGGGAGTTCCTTTCTTGTCTTTGGCTGTGACAGCTCAGAGTCGTCAAAGTTGAAACTATAATTAATTGATGTAATGTTAATTTTAGGATGTAAAAATATGAACACTTGATTTTTTTTTACAGTCAGAAATTTGTGAAAGGTAAATCATGGTGCTGTATCAGTGATTGAATTTTATCCCCTTGGTTTTTAGCCATACTAATATGAGCAAACCCTGGCTAATGGCCTCTGTTAGCAGCAGTGTACTCTCACACAGCAGTGTGGTTGTGTAGCAGTCTTTCTCGTGGGCTTTCTTTCCCCCATGGGGTGACCTCTTTCCTGTCCCATTGAGGTAAATTCTCTTCTTGACCTGATCTGATGGAGCTGAGAGACTGAATGGCAGCTTTAAAATCACTAGTCTTCACATGAAAATTGTCTAGAAAATATTACACCTTAAAAAAAAATGAAATAAACGCTCTCCCTGCACCAAAAACTCAGCTATGGCTGTGTCATCTTCAGTCATAGAGGAGTTTCATGCAATCTGTTGAATTAAAAGGATTTTTCTCTCACTCCTCATATCTAATTTTTAAGTATACAACACTGAACTTGTTGAAAAAAACCCCTTAAAGCAGTAAGGCAATAAGAATAAATTGCTGAGAGCTCCAGTTAGAAATGTGTCATGTGAAATCATGGAGGAAAGAGCCAGCAGCTGTTACTGTGTTCCTAAGGGGAGAAATAACCCCTTCACAGTGAAACACAAGGATAAGACAGAGGAAAACATATTTTAGCTTTCCTGAGCTGTAGCTTTACTTGATGTAAAGCCAGTTCTGATTCAGAGGGGGTAAAAGAAGGGTATTGGTTTTCTGGCAAGAAATGCAAATTACTTGTCATACTTGTTGCTAATTGTAGTCCTGCAGATTGGTCAGTGTACATAATTTTTTTTCCCACTCAATTACAAGATCAATTTGGATTTTGGCATATTTGCAAATAATTATGTTTATTTTTGATGCACATCAGATACATGTATATTAATGTTTGTACTTTTAAAAGAAATCATACATCAACTCCAATTTTTAGTCTAGGAGTGATACAAGGACATTCTTATCCCTAAGTTTTTGTGCTTGAGACTAGTTAAGAAAGCCAAAACAAATTCACAGTTTAAAATAGCATATTTCTAAGATTTAGGGGTTTGTCAAGAGTTGACAAGTTATTTTTGCCCCACATGAATGACACTAGGTGCAGAATAGTTGCAGTAAATTTGGGAGGTTATTGCTCAGAATTCAGTATCTCCTAAACTCTAATCAGTTCAGGCTCTGGATATGTGGATTTTATTAATATTCCTGAACTGAGTCATATAGACATGAGTTATTTGAGGTGGCATTGCAATTTTTCCCTAGCTACTCAATAATTGCTCTGGAAATACTGTTCAAATTCTATTCTTGCTGCTGGAGGAAGATGGGATGTAAACCCACCTTGCTTACTTTGCATTTATTTAAATTTATCACTTGGGAAGGTTTTTATTCAGAATCACGTCCTCAAATTGCTAAAAGCTCATTTCTGGAGGAACTTAATCATTGTTTCATCTGCAAAGGAACAGGTAGTGTAAAGCATTCTTTTGCTTCCAGGATAGCAAGTGGAGTAGGATTGTTTCAGACACTGCAACCAGACTTCACAGCTTACCTATCAAGGGCTCTCTGCATTCAGTATTTCTGAGCCTTTCCTTGTCTCTGCCATTTGTTGTGCTCTTTTCAAGTGCCTAACTGTTCCCATAGCCTGTAATTGCAAGGTCAGTCTAAGGTGAAGCTATGCCTTGTTTAGGAGAAGACATGAGCAGTCTGTTTGGGCCATATGTTGTTGCCTTGTCCTTTTCTTGAAGCCTTTGGGTAGCTCAGGATGTTATGTACAGGGATTAGGAACACCAAAGTCTCTCAGAGTTTACACTGGGGCCAGTTTAGCACCAGTGCACTCTGTGGGGTCCCTGATTGAGTATCAGGTGGGTAGAGAAAGAAAGTTGTTCTGGTCTGATATTTGACTTTGAGAGTGAGGTACTACATATTCCCTGGCTGCCCTTGCTATCTTCTGCATTTTTATTGCAGAGAACAAAGTCCACCTATCTATTTTCCCCATTCTTTTCCAAAAGTGTAGTATTTCCCACACCTATGGGTGTGGCTGCTCTGTATCAGCCAGCAGCCAGTGTCTGGAGGACATTTTTCTTCAAATAATTTTGTTGGATTTTTTTTTTAAATGAGACTTGACTGCAAAATGAGGAAAGAGTGAAACAAGGTAAGGATGCTTCTTTGACAAGCAACTTGGTTGCAGCCTTCCATTGATGCTCAGTCTAGGTGTTTTCTTAGCTATTAATTTGGTAAGAAGCACATAAGGACCAAGATCTATTATTTCCTTGCTGAAAAAAAGCACAGGCTACAGCTTTGTTTTAAAACAGATTATGGTTGCTAAGTAACAGTCCCCTGAATTGAGTGTCTTCCTGAAAACTAATCCCAAAGTCTCAAAAAGTGAGAAATGAAAGGCGTGATAAATCTTAGTCTGTCCATGTGATTAGCAGACATTCTGAATTAAACCTTGGTCCCACTGTTGTTGGTGGAGAAAGCTTCTGCTGACTCAAAAACATGAGTAATTTCTGCACTGATTCTTATCCAGAGTAGAGAAATTAGTAGTATAACATACTTTTTTGATGAATTTTGTTTTTGTTAATGAACTAATTACTAGATTTTTCCACATTGCCTCCACCTTCTCACACCTGAAGTATTGGAGTATTTTTTGGTTTTTTGAGGCAAATAAAAAAATACTTAAACACAGGAATGAAACTGGATATTGTCTTTAATTGAAAAAGGAAGAATGTTTCAGATGCAGCTGATGATGGCTGCTGGCATCAGTGCATGTTTTGTTTCCCAGTGGATTATTTTAGTTACATGGGCGTGGCACAGCTCTGCTTTGTCTCGCAATGCTCACAAGACAGGAAAGCTGGTGTAGGTTTTAGGTTGAGGACTAGAATGACATCCTTGTCCTTCACAGCCAGTGCTTAATAGTGTAAGTCACAAAACCTCCTGATCAAGTCAATAAACCTCCTGCAGTGCAGAGACACCCCAGGTAATGTCTGAGATAGTACCAGGGATGGAAGTGGGCTCTGCACCTGAGCACCGAGCTCTGCCAGAGGTTTATTGGCTGAAGACAAGTGCTGCACTGATGCTTTTGGACCAGGGTTACTTCACCTGGGTGTTGCTGTGCAAAGTAAATAAATGAGCATGGTCAGGCACTTGCTTAGATGTTTAAACCCTATCCACTCATATTCTTGATGTACCATCCAGTAATTGTATTTGTACACTTGGTTATGTTGTATGCTTTCTGTCTATTTCTTACTCATTTGAAGATTTCAAGCTGCTGACAGCTTACAGAAGCTGCCAAATACTATTGCAATTAATACTACTACTTTTATGTTTGCCAAGTTAAGGGACCTTATAAACTGACCTAGAATGTGAATTTCTTATTAAAATATGTAGAAAGTCACTTTTTCAAGTCTCTCACCATAAACTTCTCTGTTTTGCAAATGTTTTTGTAAGAGCAGTACTGATGCTAGCATGCACAGGCTGATTATTTTATGTCTTTGTAATTAACTAGACAATACAGTAAAGTGAAATTTCAAGTATCTTGTTTCCCAGTCACTTGGTCCTTCAGGTGTCTGGGCCAAGTGCACTGCAGGGGTTACTCTTGCCTTTGACATTGAGCATCCCTGTCCATGGCAGGGGTTTGGAATTGTATGGTCTTTAATGCCCCTTCCAAACCAAAGCAGTTATATCATTCTGTGACTGAGCTTTTGTGTCAGGCCTCCACACACTGTTCATCCTGTCCTTGCTGTGACATGCTTGGTGGTGGTGGGCTCTTGAGCACTCACCTTGAAATGCTCTGAACTTGTCTCAGGCTGAGGACTGCCTGGCTGGAGCACATGTTGTTTAACAGGGAGTCTGCAGAGTTGTGTTCTCAGCTGAACATCTCCTGGCTCTTCTGTGGCTGACAAAACCACAGGAATGGGTTACCAAAATTTTAGAAGAAAAACGCCCATTTACCTCCTCCTTCCTGCAAAAAAAAAAAAAAAAGGGTATTCAGAACATCACCAGACCCAGGGAAAATGGGAAGCTCAGGAGACTGCATTGTAGAACAGGGACTATTAAGTTGTTATTCTTCTCCCTTCAGATTTAAGTTACTGAGGGTCATTTTGTCCTTGTTTGTCTAAATGTAATCTCCTTGCAAGCAGCTTGGTTTTTAAAATGAGAAAAACCACCACCCTGTGAAACCAGAACCTTTCTGTCTTCTCCTCAGTAAAAAGAGTGAACTGAGAAAATTCTGCCCGTTAAATGTAACCTGTGTTGTTTCTTCACAGAGGAATTTTGTGTGCGTGTCTTGGGATCTATTTAAAGCATTTTCATGAATTGTGTCCACTTAAGCAAGTGATTCAGATTGTTTGTAGCAGTAAGCAGCTCCCTCATTACTTACCACTCCATGAATCTCTGTCAACTAATGTATTTAACTGCCAAAGATTTTCTATTCTCATTCATCAAAAATATCCTCAAACCATTGATTAAAAATATTGAGACTTAGACTAAGAAAGATCTTTGAAGAACCTCAGTGTTTAGTTGTCCAATTCATCGATGTTTTGCCAGTCACTTCATTTTCAGATGTGCTGGTAGTTTTTGAGATCCTCAGTACATGTTAGATGTTGCTACTTGTGTATACTCTAAATTTTAAAACAGTAAGATTTTAAAATCAAGGTTTCATGTAGTACTAAGCAATTTTATTTTTTTAATCTAAGGTTAGATTTTTTTAAATCTAAATTATTTTTTTAATCTAAAATGTTACTACTAAACTCATATCTGTCAGAAAAGTTTAGTGATTCAATTAGGAAGTCCTAGTCACCATGGAACTTGTTGGCTGAAATAGTTTTATCTTTTAACATCTTTTTTGTTGTTGTTGATAGTTTCTATTTTTGAATTATCTATTTAGATATCTTAGGAGCTATATCAGCACCACAGAAGCATGAAACTCCCTCTATTACAATAGACTTTTCAGTACTTCTCAACTCAAACCCCCCTCTCAGTCCCCCTGGTGACATTTTAGCTACCCACAGGTAGCCTTACAGATTTAGCAAATTCCTTGTTCTTGAGGAAAAAGGGACACTTGTGACATAGCTTTCCAGATATCCACCTCCAGCATCCTGAGGTATTCCAGGATCAGGGGAACACAGGTTAATAAAATGTCAGAGGCTACCAAAGCAAGCTGCTGCCAGAGGAAGTCCTCTTTATCACCTTTTTCAGTACTGGAATGAGGAAAACTGTCCTGCCTGTGAAATATCCTGCCTGTTCAGCTGCTCTGGAGCCTTCTCTTCCTGAGCAGACTTTCATGACCTTGTGGTAGGTCAGTGTATTTGGAGCTGGTCAGTAGCTCAGTTCTGTCCTCTGGCTGCTTTTTCCTCTCTTTAGATGACCCATTCTGCATATTGATGTCCCTTAGGTCCATCTGAGAAGATAAACCATCAGTCAGACAGCTTGCAAATTGACCTTGCCACTTGGTACATTAGTGAAATACATAACTGTAGTCTTCAGTCTTTGGCAGGTGACAGTTGCAATGATGTCTACACTGTCACCAAAATATGAACATTAGAACACCTTGACCAATTTTAAAAATTATTGAAGTAATAAATACCTTCTTTATATTTTTTCAAACTCGTTTCTCACAAATGAATGATTTGTCTTTAGAAGGAAAACTGCATTGCACTTATTTCTGCATGAATTCAACAATTACCCTGAGAAGGTGTAATTTTATAAGATTGACAAGAACAGAAAAAGTTTACAAGAATGAAATAGTCCATCAGATACTCATTCTACTGTGTTCTGTTACCTTAGACTTGGAATCTATAGATCTGGTGAATTTAAAGCAAAATGTTAAGTAATTTCAGTTGGGCTTTTCCCATTATTTTCTCAGATTTTTCCTTTTCTTTCTTTTCTACTGTCACTTACCTTTAAACATTCATTTATGTCTTGATCAAAGCTGGAAAGATCACTGTTTTCCTTTGAAAAGAACTAGTGCAACATGAATCTCTCTTTTCATGGTGTGCTTATTTGTGATCTACTGGAATAATCTACAAAGATACTTATGAGAACCTGTACTCGCGAGAATAAAACTGGCTAAACAAAAATCCCTGGTAATGTGAGAAATAACTTTCTTTCACTTAATTTAACTGCAGTGTCAAAATTAAACATTAGTACAAAGAGATTTGTATTTTAGAGATCATGTTATTGTGCTATAATGGTAATTATAAAACATTTTCATAGGTCATCAAACTTATGAGGAAAAGAATTGATCAGGTTAGGGAATCTATACAGAAAACTAAGGCTATTTAAAGTATTCTTGAGAGACCCCTGAAAATAACAAGTGCCTTATTAAGAAGAACTTCTGTTGCTAGGAGACAGTAACCACAGTGTCAGAATAACATGTTTTTATTTCATATAAGAAATGCTGGTTAAAACACCTAGATAGATAATGAGCAAGGCTAGCTAGGTGATGTAAAAGACTGGCTGAAATACTTTTGTATATGTGAGATATGAAGCAAATAAAAACTGCAGGTCTCTACCCTCTGCCTTAGTGTCCTCAAGAGCAGACTAGCGACCAAGACCTGTTTGAAGCTTTCATATTGCATCAAAATTAACCAGGACATCTGGGACAAATTATGCTTGATTGCCATAAATGGCTGACAGAATGGCTCCTGCACTTACAAATAGGGGAAGGTGGGTGAACAGCATGAAAATGCTTTCAGATATTTACTTGCATTCCATGATTGTGTCCCTCCATCTACTTTGGACATTCCTTCGTGAAGACTTTGCTGGCAGAATTTTTCATAGAAACAGCAAATGTTAAATACATGTAAGTAAGTATTTGTGGAAATAGTTTTGGGGAGAGGGAGAGGTTTTTTCCAAATGTATAATTATCTTACTATGTTTAACCATTCATATAATAGAAAAAAAAAGTAAGTGAATTTTTGAACTTGCTCAGAATCAGACTATCTGTCTGATTTGTGATTTAAATGAAAACATAAATTTTTTAAGCTACTCCTGGTTGTTTTGCAGAGGAGGGGTAACAACAAAATACAAAGCCTAATGAATTTAAAAAATTTATTCCCCTACAAAGTCAGCCATTTAACTTGAGATATATTTTCAACCTGTTCCTCAGAGGATATAGGAACAGCCAGAGAGGGGGGCATGTATTGCACATAATCACATCATCTTGAGACAAATTCTAGTTTGACTGGATTCTTACCTGACAGCTATACTGAACATGTCCTGCACTTTTTTCTCTGGACATTCTAGCAGCAAAAATTGAGGAAAATACTTGTTGTTCAGTGAATCCTTTGGAAACATTTCTTATGATTTACATATGCTGCAGTTAATTCCTCAGACTGGATTCTTGCTATGATGATATTAGACTATGTAATAACATTATATTTTAAAAATCCAGCTTTTGACCTAATTTAAATGAATCTCTAGAGCTGTTTATAGGCCTAGCAATAGCAGAAAACTGCACCAGATAAGAAAAATGCCCTTAATTTTTATATATGTTCCTAGGTAAGCTCTTGTCTATTTAGAAATCCATAAGTTTTCCCAATCCTTCATAAAATTCATGTACATATATAATTCATGCTGGAACAAGGAAATAGTTATGAATTGTAAATTTGGATTTTTTTTTACATAGGTCTGAAATTATGCCATGATAGTATTGCCTTGGCCTGTTCCTATTAAGGCTTATCTCATGTAGTTATATTTTCAGTCCTCTTTTCAAAGAATTCATAGCTGTTCCCTATCTGAGTCTGACATTCTGACCCTCCTTTGTCATGTGCTTTCCTCTCTTTTCAGATACTCCCTTGTTTTCCATGTTTTCTTCAATGCCCCAATTGCTACAGTGTGAGGAAGGTCTCAGGCTTTCTATTTGCAGACTGTTTTCGTGGTGACAGCTTCTGCTCAGACCTTCTTGCCACGGCTCTGTGTTCCTGAAGCCATCAGTTCAGGTTCCTGTCCTCCTTCAGATCCTTCCTGAAGTAGATGGGAAGATTTGTTCTTCCCATTGTTTCAGAGAGCCTTAAATAGGAGTGAGTGTAGTTATGACCCTTCACAGGTGCTCTTGAGGCTGAGTTGGGGGTGGTTAGGGGTGTTTAAAAACAGCCATCCATTCCTAGCTTCTCCAGGGCAAGAATGGCATAGGGGGATTTATATTTTCTCTAACATGTGTATGGGATTTCCAATCAGTTCTAAGACCATATTGTTCTGAATGAGCAGTTGAACTTAGTGAATAATTTAAGTCAGGTTTGGGAAATAGATCTGGTGCATCAAACAGTATATTTTTATTTCATTACGGTTTTAAAAGAATCCGTGTGTTGACTCTGCCTTTCACCAAAAATGTAGGTACATAATGCAGGAAACAAGAATAGATTGACTAGGAGACCAGAGGACACTACATCCAGGTGGAATAGATAAACAATGAAAACAAAGTTTGAAAAGCCATCATTAACTAAAAAAGCAGATATATAGAGGAATAGATGTTTTACAAAATGTTTTCTTTTACAATTAACAATTTTTATTAAATTTTGGCATTTGCTGTTGCTTCATCTAGATTTATGATTACAAAAAATACAATGACCCAAATATCTTGTGCTATGATTCTTTTTCCTGCTAAAATCAAGTTCACTTTGTATCATAATGCCTGTTTTTTTTCATGGCACCACTGCCAAATGACATTACAATCATGACATTAATCATGTTGTTTTAATCTAGTTCTGCATTTTAAATTTCAAAGGAAAAGTCATAGTTAAGGTTGCTTTTACAGTTTTAACTTGGCTTTTGTGTGTATGTCCATCCTGATAAGAGTGTTTAATTACACAGGAATGGCCATTTTTTTTACCCAGTCTGTGGGCACCTCCAGTCCTTTATGCATGGGAAATAGCTATTGGAAACTTTTCCTGTTACATTCTCTTAGGTCTCACTTATTGCTGGCTAGACAAGTCTTGTTATGGAGACACAATTATTGATTCCATTGGGTCTCTCCAGTGGTGTTTATCACTATTGTTTCATGTGTCTCTCAAATAAGAATAACTGTCTTCTCACATGAGAGAGGTTGGTACTCTTACCTTTCTATAAAGAGAAATAAAGATAAATTATTGTCACGGAAGTTTGCTAATTCTGAGCATCCAGTTTGAATTGTCTACAACTTGTTTTTTGGGTCAACTACAATACTACTAAATCCACCAAATTCTGTGCAGTTCTTCTTTTGGACAACTTCTCCTCCTTGGACGGAGTCAGCAAGAGGGACATAGAGAAACAGTCTCTGCTCTGTGACTTCTTCTTGAGATGTCAGATAATGTCCCAGAACTGCAATTACTGGGGAAACTAAACCCAGTATGGACTTTTGTTATTCTCAACCTTCTCTCCTGAAAACATAGAGTGTACTCCTTCTGAAGGTGACAGATACCACCTTTCCAAGAGGAGGAATAATTACTTTTCTTCTATCCAGTACACTATAGGTTACAATTCCCACCTAGGCTGAGACATGAGTTTCTATTTTTGTTCACTCTGAGGCTTTTGAATCGGGGATATATCAGCAGATTCTGTGAATCTGCTGATATATGGCAATGGAACATTTTACTAACTCCCATTAAAATGGTTACATTTTTATGGATAAGTGTGTTTTTTTTGGTTTAGGGTTTTTTTAATGGGGTTTTGATGGGTTGGGGTTAAACTAATTTGAGAGTGGGAGAGGATCCCATGGGGTCTTTCTCTTAAAAACCAGAACATGCATGTGGTGACATTAATATTTCATTTTAATGTGGCCCTGTATATTGGAAGTGTGTTAACTGGAAGAAAATATCTGATCAATGCTGTTGACTCAGTCTCCTTGTGCCCTGTCTTCTCCAACACCATAGAAGAATTCTTCCATGGTATGGAGTCCAAGTCCAAATACCCAAGTGTGGACATAAAAAAGCAGCATGAAGCAGAAATAAAACAGTGAAACTCATGGTTTTACTAAAGCCCCAAATATGTGAAAACATAATTTTATGAAGTAACCTTTTGGTGATCATTTGGTTCTCTCCTGTTTTAATTATTTAAGTCATTTCATTATAAGGAAAGCAAACATTCAGAAACTTTCCCCCCTTTATTCCTCAGTTTTGTTGCACCAATTTAAATATCTCCAATAAGAACCATAATAGTTTTGGTATTGCTTTTCTCTGGGTACAGGCAATTGGCTCACACTTATTCTTCCCCCTTTACACAGGAATTTTAGCATAAGTTCACTGTAACTGTGAACAAGATTATAAATAAGGAAATGGTTTTGTTTGAAATACTATTTTGGACTAACAGGTCTTTGAGTCTCATTTTAATGTTTTGGGTTTTTTTTTTAATTAATTTAGCCAAATTACAAATTTATAATTTAAATTAATTATGAAAATGAAAGAGCATGCAGCATTAGCAAGAGCTTAACCAGAGGCAAGGAATAAAGAAAATGTGTACTGGTGTTCCTGAGTTAGGTTTTTTTTTTTTTTTTTTTTTTTTTTTTTTTTTTTTTTTCTNTTTTGAATTTCCATTGATCTTATAGATGGGAACCTTTTGAAGCTCAGTCAGGACAAAAGCAAAGACCTGTATGTAACTGGAAAGGAAGAACTCCTGCACAGGGTGGGGAACAGCTCTGGTCAAGAGACCTGAGGGTCTTGATGGACCATGAGCTAAACAAGCTTGAATAAAAGTAGAGTTGCAAGATTAAAAGTTTAGCACACTTGTGTATCTGGCAGCATTTAGGACTTAGACTTATGCAGGGAAGGAAACATGAAAAAAAGTATGAAGTGTTGACTGTTTTTTAAAAACATGGTCTATGAGCTTTGAGTAAAGTCTTCTGCATCTTTGGGCTCAATTGTCAAAAGAACAGATTTCCACGGGATATTGAGTAAGATTGATCACATTTTCCATGTACCACATCTACAAGCCTGCCTGTAAAGGGGAAAAAAAAACCAAAAAAAAATTCCCAGTTTTCATACTGCAGAACTCCTAAAATGTCTGAATCCAAAAAGTATCAGCAAAAATTCTGTAGATTGAGAGTTAGTTTTTAGGGGTTTGTGTAGTTTAGTCCAGTATCTGGCTGTCACGTCCCACTGAAACAGAAGCTGAGTAGCTAATTCTCTAGCCTTAATCATATTGGCTTTATCCTTTAAAGGATACTTCAGAAGACATAACAGTGAACAAAAGCAGTGTTTACAGTACAAGGTTTACTGGGCATAATGTGATGCTGACAACTAGGCTGACAGTTTCTGTACTCAGGCTGGTTTGTGTCCTACCAGATTTGTAAACATAGAATGGTTGTTTCTAGCAGTCAGTATCTGCAGTTCTGTGCCTGCAACTACCATATTGAACAAGGAATAAGATGTGATTATATTTGATGTGGGAGGTCTTGAAATAAGCTCTCTTTTCAGTGATTGGCAGGAAAGCCTGAATGGCTTTGGCATAGAGAGCTCAGAAGTGTACTTCTGAATTGGTTTTTACCTTTATTTCAGAGAAACCAGAACGGTGGTAATTTCATAATTTCTTAAAAGTGTTATCAAGATCTAGGGATGAATACTGTTATGTGATTGGAACAGAGTCCAACAGAATGCTTTGCATCAGTAAACTTCAGAGGGCTCTATTAATTCATCATGCTTGGCAGGAAGAAAAGCAAATTGAAGGAAGCGCGTGCGTAGTGCTCTTAGCACAGTTTTGGATTTAGCTGAACTTTACTCTTCAGTTCACTGGCTCGTGTGACATTAAGAAGACAAGAGAGGTCAGTCAAATGGCAACTTCAAAAATGTTCTTAAATTCCAAGGATGGCTCTTGACTTTGGCCAGGCTGGTGAAACCTTAGCCAACTGTCACAGTATGCCAGTAGACAAGCACTCTACTCTACATGTAAATTGTGTTCTTTTGATCTTCAAATAACTTGCAGTGATATAATAAAATTCCCAAGTTCCAATCACAATAAAACAAAATAGATTTTGTGAATTTGTTACTTAATGTTTTTAACAGGTTCTAAACCAGAGAGACTTTGTTTTGTGTAAAGTTGTTTATGGTGTTATTTAAGATTTGACCTCTCCTTTGATGTGATTAAAAGTGGCGATATAATTAATACTTCTTCCTGACACTAAGCCCAGCAGGTCAGTAGTTACCAAATAAGGAAAGAAGTTATTTCTAGGAGCTCTACTTTTTGAAGTTCTGCTTGTACCAAATGAGATTTTCGTTTGGTAGGTAAGGGAGCTGTAAGCAAAATCTCAAA
The DNA here is from genome assembly GCA_013400215.1 of Cisticola juncidis. Taxonomy (NCBI): domain Eukaryota; kingdom Metazoa; phylum Chordata; class Aves; order Passeriformes; family Cisticolidae; genus Cisticola; species Cisticola juncidis. The sequence goes on along the minus strand of VXBR01012083.1, from coordinate 245,522 downwards.
AGTGCAGAAATGAAAGATTCTTTGAACTTCTTACAATTGACCCACAAGTTTCTTCAACCTCTGTAGACCTCCTGCCTAGATCTGTAGCCAGTTTGGCAAACATTTATTCACTATACACAACTCTTCTTCACATGAACAGTGCTGAAAAGTGTAGTAATGCTGGCAAGCTTCCAGAGTTAGCAAACCATTGTAAAAGCACCTTCACTCTTCGAAGAGCAAGCAATAAAGAATAAAGGAGTGTTGCTCAAATGTCCACAGATGGAAATTAGCCCTGATCATTTATGGATGGCTGTTAGCAGAATAGTGGCATAAATTAGAAATACCAATGAAATGCTATTCAGGTGATTTAATCAAAGACATCAAGGCCAACTAGTTCAAGAAAGAAAGTGAAAAGGAGTAATTCCAGAGATGACTGCTGATTTAACTTGTTTCAATTAATACACTTCAGCGCCCTTGAAATGCCTCCAATTGATGAATGCAACGGTAATGGGTACTGAATCCATCAAAAATAAACGTGTTCATTGTGGTGACTTTTGAATTTAGAACAACCAGAAGAGAAAGTTAAGCCATTGGGCTAATTTGAGGCACCTCACCATTGCTGTAGGTAGCAGTCTCATTCCTTGGGTAACACATGCCTGTGTGCACTGAGAGGAAGCTGGAGTGGATGGGCAACACCTACAGAAGTCGCAAAACCCATCATGGAGCAGAGAGTTTTCTATGTGTTCCTAAGAGATATTTACACATCAGTTCACTTTCCAGGCTCGACATATTTTACAAATGTGGGTGTGCTTGACCACTGAGAGAAACTCTTCCGTGCATCAGTAAAAGCTGTTTGTTTCTAGGTACTGCTCCATGAGCATTACATTTGCTCTCCCAAGACAAAAAGCCAAGTTACTCCTTGGAAGTATTTTTTGGATTCTGCTGACCAGCATTTTCTTCTGCACTGTAACAGTTTAAGCAGCTAAATAGACTGATCCTGACCAGAATAGGTATTGCCCTTTAAAAATTCTGTGTTAATACTAGACTCTTTTGTTGTGCAGTAGATTTACAAGTTTTAATGCCCGTGAACACCTGTGAATAGACCCAACGGTGGATGCAAAACATGTCTTAAAGCTGATATGCCAGATAATATGAATTCCAAATAATGAATCAATAGCAGTTTTACTACTGACTTCAACTGGAGTATAAATACATATATATGATAATAACAGCATGGCAATATCCTGTCTAAATAAAAAGAAAACTCGATGTAGGATAGGCTATTTCAGTTGTATGGGATCTACAAAGATCATTTAGTCCAACTGCCTGGTGGCTTCAGAGCTGACTGACACTTAAACATGTAGTTAAGGGCCTCATCCATATGCCTCTGAAATACTGATAGGATGGAGCATCAGCCACCTTTCTGTGACTGCAGTGAAATACAGAACCCATAAGAATCCCTTATAGTTGCTAACTGCCCCAAAGAATTGCACCTTCATCACATGATTTCATTTTATGTGGAAAAACTCTAGTAACTTTCACTACCTTGCTATAGTCAGTATTTATAACATGGTTACTGTTTTTTATTTGCTGTGAAAGATACATAGGGTTGTTTCCAGGGAGTTTTCTGGGGAAAACTATGGGGAAGACCCCTTTTTGTCTATACAAGTCCAGCCATCTTAATTTAAGTTATAATGGGCAAGTTCCCAAATTTCTGTTATTCTCTTTTAGAAGCCTTCCCAAGCCTGTCACCAGGATGGCAAGGAACAGAGTCTTTGGAGAGGCAGCATCTCATTTGCAGTGAATTCCTGGATGATTTTTCTTAAATTGGCTCTTCCCCAGGAGTAGCTTAAATGTGGTTATCCATTTAAATAGTTTACTACTGGGAAAACAAAGCTCTATAAAGTACAATATCTCATTTGTAAAGGGGGTCCTGGGGATCGAAAGTGGATATACACGTGCCATGTGTTGCAGTCTCCATCCTCTGCTTTTCCTGCTGTTAGGAAATAATTTGAAAATTATCTAAAATAAGAGCAATATATTTCATGGCTGAATAAGAGGCTCAGATCTGTCTCCACAGCAGAACCTGGAGTAGTAGCCTTCAGCAATAGTCTCTGTAGTCCACAGGAAAAAAAGAAGTGAACAGTTATTGGTAGGAACAGCATAAACTCTCCCCAGGAGAGATGTCTTTAGGAAGGGCTTGGCTGTGGTGTATGGGGGCCTGTGGCCATGGTTGTACTACCAAAAGGGAACTTCCCAAGACTGTTCTTTGGTCATAATGTTAGCATTCAGAAACACATAACCACGGAATATGATTATAGGCAGCTGCTTTTATTGAAGAGCTCTGGGAATGAGGGGCTCAGATGCAAATACAACTCCAGCATGGATTTGAGATGGACATGTTTTTATACCCTTTTTGTTATATAACTACATATTAATTATTAAACTTAGATTGATCTATTGTATACATTGATCTTACCCCAGCATGAATTCTTGTAATTTTCATCAAGTCCCCAAACATCATTTCTCATGAGTCTTATTACGATTAAACAATAATCATATTCAATTACCAAACAATCATCACACCTAACAATCATATCATTTATCATATAATGATTATGCAGGTGCAGTTTCACATGATCCAGTAAGGAAAATTCGTTCCCAGGGCCTACCAGGCCAAACCTCTCTTTCCACCCCCCTGAATCTATTGTATACAATTCACATGATTTTAGAAACATTTTAACCCTGTGCTGTCAATAAGAGCATCTACATATAGCAGCTTGTGTCCATGATGATAAAAAAGAACAAAAAAGAACAAAGTATTTTATGCTCTGAAGCAGAGAGGCTGCCTCAAAAATTTCTAGCTGGCTGATGGCACCTTGAATCATGCCTATGCCCAGACTATGCCAAGGATTTGTCTAAAAGCAAGAAAAGTTACTGTCTTTCAGTGCAACATGTCTGCTCAGAGATCCCTTGGAATTTTATAATGAAAGTGTTTTCTTTCCCCTGTACTAGGTTTCCATGGTCTGCTTTTGGTTGCATGGGGGGGGCACAGGGGTGGCTTCTGTGAGAAGCTGCTGGAGGCTCCCACCCTGTCTGGCAGAGCCAGTCCCTGATGGCTCTGAGGATGGACAGGCTGCTGGCCAAAGCTGGGCCAACTAGAGAGGTTGGTAACGCCTCTGTGATAACATAATCAAGAAGAAAATCAAAACAAAGGTTGTTGCACAGTTGTAATTTCAGCCAGAGAAGAGCAGAGTGAGAACATGTGAGACCAGCTCTGCAGATGCCAGTGCAGAAGGAGGGGCAGGAGATGCTCCAGGCACCAGAGATTCCACTGCAGCCCATGGAGAACCACAGGGATGCAGAGATCCACCCACAGCCCATGGAGGGGACCCACACTGGAGCAGGTGAATGCCTGGAGGAGGCTGTGACCCCGTGGGAGACCCCTGGATAGATGGCAGAGCAGTTAATGACCTGTCTCCTGTGGGAAGAACCCCAGGGTGCAGCAGGGGAAGGACTCCTCTCCCTGAGCAGCAGGGAAAGCCACAGATGATGAATGACCATAACCCCCATTCCCTGTCTCCTTGTGCTGCTGGGGTAGGAGGTAGAGCTGGAAGGAGGGAGGTATGGGGGGAAAGGTGTTTTTAAGGGCTTATTTCCCATTATCCTGCTTTGATTTTGTTAGTAATAAATTCACTTTACATCTCTAAGTTGAGCCTGTTTTGCCTGTGATGATGTTTTGTGAGTGACCTCTCTCACGGGCCTTATCTCAACACATGAACTCTTTGTTAAATTTTCTCTCCTCTGTCCAGCTGCAGAGGGGAGTGCATGAGTGGCTTTAGAGGATGCCTGGCAGTGGGGCAGTGCCAATCCACAATATCATCTAACTTAGAGAGAGAATAAACTAAATGCTTGGGGCCAAACCATGAGTGATAAAAAGTTGTAAAGAAACAATGCTGCTTTCAGACGTCCAACATTTCTGCACTTGGAATGACAGTTTGGGGAATATCTTTTGGGAAATATGCTCCAAAACCATCCCAGGCACAATGACTTGCCCTGAAAATAACAGCCATCTTATTCATCAGACAAATGAGCACTGGCCCTTGGTACTTATATGCTTCTTTGAAAAATCAAAAAATGTTTTAAACACTATCACAAAGTGCATTAATTTTATGTTTGTTGGGATGGATCCTGGTATTATCTGTAATTTTAGTTTTATTATTACAGATTTTTTAAAAGTCTCAGAAATAATTGGCTATATTTGTTTCAGTTTGGGGGTTTTGTTTTTACTTTTGAGTAAAAATTTGTTTAATTTTGAGTAAATTTATTTTATTCAATATGCAGGCCCTTATGTAGTCTCGGTTTGGCTGAAATATTTTTTGAGAGTTTTAAAGACCTCAGAGACACATCTAAGAGTTTAAACATAAGTACAAAGTATTGGAGGAAAAATGGTAGGATCTTTAAATGTGATTTTGTTCTCTTCTGTACTATAGTGTATATAGTAAGTTAGTGGTACATGCTTTTCTTAGTATAGTAGTAGCATTAAAATTTAATAACTTACACAGAATCTCTAGAATATTATATATAAATGAAGAGGACAAAACTCCTTTTCAGGTAACTTCAAAATATGCATATTTCTCCTACATAGTCCTCATTTTTTTCCTATCTCTTTTATCACAAACATAAAAACTATTTACAGCCCCTGATCGAAGACATACAATTTAAGACTGCAGGTACCACTCCCAGGTTTTTGAATTCTCAAAAAAACAGTGATTTTAATTTTCTAAATAGAATCATAGTTATTATATTCAATACATAATCTTTATTTATTTTTTGAGGGATAACTTGGAGAAAGCTGAAGTTTCATATACCTCATAAAATCAGCATTTTATCATGTTGATGTTTGTCTTCTTCAGTGAACAATGGTTTCCATTAGTGTCCTGTACAATTACATCTGTTTGATTATTAATGCATTCATTAATTTATTTTTTTTTACCCTACTTTTATTTCATAGTTCATTCTGGCTGGGAAGGAGATTTCTTTCTAAAAAGACAAAGAGCCCAGTTGCCTGAATCTCATTGTATTCTCAGTTTATTTTAAGCAGAGATTTCTGTTGATCTAAAGTGAAAAATGTGGGGTTTTTGCTGTCAGCCAAGTGAACAGAAGCTGTGCTTTCCCATTTTTCCCTGTCTTTATTACCTAATTGTTATTCCTTATTACAAAACGTCTGCCCTTATGTTATTTATTTATTTTGCAGCAGGTTCCTTTTCCTTCACACTTGTTCTAACTGGTAGTAAACCCTTAATGCCACAGTGACCGAAGGTAAATCACCGTGTCTGACACTGGGAGACAAAAGAAGCAGGAGGGATCTGTGAAAAACGCCTGCAAGAAGCAAAGCACAGCGTGGATGGAGATGATTCACGTCTCTGCAGTGAATCTTCAGTAAAAGGTAGCAGAGCAGAACCAAAGACCATTTTCACTCATCTTGAATTCATTCCACCTGATCTCTAAAGTATTTCTCTGCTACCCACCAGAGCTTTGAACTAGGCTGCATGTCTGAGCACTGCTTTTTCCTTTCTTTCTTTTTTAATTATTTCCCAAGAAAACTGAATGCAAAAAAGGCAGCTAACAGAGGGAGAAGCTACAAGCAAGGAATACAAAAAAGAAACTGATTTGTACATCTGTCTGTCCATCCCTTGAAATTTTCACAGATCTTTAGGCAATCTGATTTAGAATAAGAAGTTTTCCAAAAACATGTAATGTTCTTAAGTTCCCAAGTTACTTAAATGCTTTTGGAAAAGTTGCTGGAAATTGATGCATCCATACTTAAACAAAGAAATGTTTTCTATTTAACAAAGCCTGCTGGTAAATTTTAATTTATTTTTATTGCTATTTTAGTTGTTTCATTGAAAAATTAACTTTTTTTCTCTTTTTCCAGTATTGTAATGCCTGTTTGATTTAGTAACTTAGGGCTATCTTATTCCTGTAAAACTGTGTGTAAGTCTTCTGGTTACTTTTAATTAAGTTGAATCAAACCTGTTGCCCTTCATCCTGAAAAGCTATAGCTCCATGCTTATATGGGTCAAAGTACTCCAAGTAAGTAAATTTAAGCTTGCACAGATAAAATGATACTGAGTTGAGGGTGACCTCCTGGATTGTTGTGTTCCTCTCTAGCACAGACAACTGCAGCCATCATACAAGCTGATTTTCTTTGGGTTTAAACCAGAGACTTGGGATGCAAGTCTGAGAACTTTCTGATTAACATCAGCTGAAGCTGGAAAAAATCAACATAAGATTTTGCCACTGTTGAGGTATTAAACCTGGATTCCTCATATGCAGAATATGTAATTTCACTGGGGAGTTTACTGTACTACCTTGGTAAATTCTCTGGGGAGGTGCCTGCATTTTTCCTAGCTGCTGAAGCTCTGTGCTTGTTTCCTATTCTGTCCACAGCTCAGACTATCAATAGTCATCCCCCAGGTTCCCTCTTTTCTTGTAAGAACTATTGGCTGCTTCTCACTTTTGTGACTGAATTTTGTATCCTTCTAAAAATTTTTTTTCTAAAAGTTTTGGCCAAGTGGAAGTAATGCCATTGTTACTTGTGTGGTACTACACTGTGTAACTTCTGTTATAAGATTTATTCTAAATACACTGCTAAAAGTTTAAAAGGGAGCTGCTAAGGCTGTGGATCTGAATCTTTAGTAAAAAAGCAGTAATTTACTGCCCAGAAAGTGACAGACAATGAGGGTTGGAAATCATAATGCCATAGGAAAGTAGAGAATGGCTCATTTCTTCTTGCACAATCAGAACATAATATTTTCATGCTAAATGGTCTGCTTTGCAAACATACACAAGAGCCCCTGTGCTTGCTTCTTAAAAGAATAAGCCTACCAAAATATCTTATGCTCACTGATGCTATATGTTGTAAGGTGGTTTTTTTTTTTTTTTTTGCTTTTGATCTGCCTGGGTTATAAAAATATAGAATCAACCTTTTTATTTTGCTACCATCAGTGATGTTCCAGGCCCTGATACCTAGAGGTGGGTCTCACTGCATGTCAGGGTAATAGCAGAGAATATAGAATGCTCACCCTGGCTCACCCTGCCCTGTCTGGCAACTGCAGCTACAGCTCAAGGTGGCAGACAAAGGGAAAAGAGAGAGAAAACATGTGCATGTGTTTGTGCACGTGTAGGCAGTGCTAACAGAAGGGAATTAGCTGGCTCAGAGCTTTGATTATTGACTACAGAGAGTTTCAGCTCTGGTCTCTTGCGTGAATCAGTCAGATCCACGATATCCAAAAGTGGTTATCAGCTGATGATTGTTTGATTGCCTGTGGAGTAATTAGTTTGAACTGGGCTCCCCCAGTGAGAGTCACCTGATGTCTGTGCACCCTTTCCAGGTGCTCTGGGGCCAGAGGAGGAGGTGATGCCTTCAGGCAGCCCCAGCTCTCTGTAACCCTCTCTTTGCTGACTTAGGGGCTGCCTCTGCCACAGCACTGCCGATGGCTTGCTGTTGTAATTGCATCCAAAGCCATCTCAGTAAAAACGAGCCCAAACCCCTGAGAGCTGAAACACCAGTACTGCTAACCTGGCTGGTCCTGCCAGGGATGGTGGGGGGATGGCCACACAAACCCTTCTGCCAGCAGGCTGGAGGAGCTGGGGGCTGCTGGCAGTGGGACTGGCAGATGGGCTGGGGCCCCCAACCTGTGCAGATGACACAGCTTCCTCTGCAATGGGATTGAAGGGGATCTACAAATACTAATCTGTTTTCTTCACTCTTCTGAAGAAACCCATTCCCAGGGACTAAATAAAGGTAGGAAATCACCCACTTGGCCTTACTCACCATCCTTCGGTTTTCCTATTATAGATACCAGTCAGTTAAGTCTAAACCTTGGTCCCATTATAAGAACAGACGAATAACCATTGCTTTCTTTTAAATAAGAAATTAGTTCCTAAATTATGAGAAAGTTTGTAATTATTTGATTTAAAACAATGTAAAGATACTCAGTGCAGCAAATATAAACACTTGTCCTAATTAGCCTGATAAACAACCACTCCTGTGGCCATTCCTTACACCTTCTCAAAGTGAGAGTGGAGACTCCTGGATTGTTCCATTCCTGCAGCCAGGCTGCCTGGACTGCCTAAAAAAGGGCTTCCAACAATTATGGCAAGCATTGAATTCACTGTTAAACATTTTTAAATAGTGAGAAGTAGAGATTTTCTTTTGGTGCTAACATTTCTTGAGTTGTAATTTTGCATTACTGATGTAGTATAAATCATTCACTGTACTAATGGGATGGGAAATTTCTGTGGGAGGGAGCAGCAGCGGCTATGCTAAAGACAAGTGTGAGGTGTGGCCCTAAAATTTGCATTTCTGGAGCCACTTCTCTACATGAGCTGCAAGTAATAACCCTGTAACTGAAGTTCTTACCTTTTGGCCTTTGGACCTCTAACCCTCAAATAATGACCAAAACTGTGAAGTCTATCAAGTTAAAAGTTTTTGCATCTATCAAGTTATTAATACGTAGAAGATCTGTTATTTAGTCATGTTAAAAAGCAGTTGAAACCTTCTAAACTGGAGCATGGTTGCCATTATGCAAGAATACATTTTTAAAGAATGTATTCTTATTTAAATTAAATCCTCAATATAATCTTCATTGTTTCTTGTCTCATTATTTGACATGCAACATATGTTAACTCCTCCAAAACCAACTCATTGTCGCAGTTTGTGTGTGTTTTACACATATTTCCCCCACCTGTATCACCTATCAAGAAGCTGGTCACCTCTAATGATCTGTTCAGTCATCTGCTCCCCATTATTTCAAGTTTAAGTTATTTTTCTGACTGTGGCTGGAAATGTTTTCTCCTGAGTGCCTCTGCTCCATGGCCCAGCTGGGAGGTGCAGCAGGAGGGGAGCTGCTGAGGGCTGCACTGTGGTGTTGCCTTCACTTCTGGAAGGAACATAAAACCAGAACAATGCTGGTTAAGCTAATGAGAACTCTGAGCAGGGATGGACCTTGGCTGGGTCAGGCATCCCATACAGATGAACAGTGAAGCAGGGCATTTCCTCTTGGCCCTTTACTGGGCAGGTGGAGCTATTTACACACACATGGAGTGACAGGTTCGCTGATTGTTTTAACTGAAACTATTGTCCTCTCAAAGCATTACTTGCTACCAGCCAAACAACTACACCATACCTGGTCCAACTAGTTTACATTTTAAATAGAGATATGGCCAGCCATTCTGGCTGCAGCAAGGTTGGACCAAGCAGTTAACATCCATCCCACTCTATGCTGCTCATTTCTTTTTATGGTACCAAAGAGTAGCTCTTATGGTTCTGCAGGCTTTACTGTTTGGGAGGTTTCCAGAGAGGATGAGCAATTGTCCTATCTATAAAACCCTTAAGGCAGGCATTGTGGACAGAAGTTCGAAAAGGAGGGAAATCTGAATTACAGCTGACTGCTGATTCTGTCACAATGCACATTGCCCAAAATCTGGAGATGTTGCTGTGCTGGTGTACTTTTTGAAGAAATGTCGGTCAATACCATCTGTCCAGGATCTGTAAATTTCCTTATTGATTTACTGAAGTCAGTATTATTAAGGTTTTATTTTCAAGCATTTATTTAAAATTGTGTCTACTTGTGAGTGTTCACAGTGCTATATGCTTATTTCTTTTTTTCTGTTTACTATGTCTAAATAAAAGCATGGATCAACACTTACCAGAGCTGATATATTGTGTGGTGTTATTTCAGCACAAATGCTTACTGTTCAGCACCTGTATAAGATCAGCCATGACAGCTGATGGTTTAAAGTTTATGATGCATCATGTGGACAATATGATTTCAGCTCCAAAACATACAAACTCCCCTTCAGTCTTTTTGTCTTTGCACATATAATTTTAAGAAGGAACGAACAACTGAACTATTCTGGCAATTTTATATCTTATTTCATCATATAATGTGGATTATATACAACAGAGATGGCTGAAAAGAACAGTTTCCCTGCAGACTCTGCCCTGACAGATTTGCAGTCTGCTGAATCCTGCAGAGAATCAAGGATGTGCATTACAATGCCTCATCTCCTGCAGGATGCTGTGAACTTTCAAGTCGTTTTCACTGTGTAATTCCTACAGTTTTTAAAGTCAGCTAAGAGCAGTAGACAACTCAAGTGATATATACAAAAAATGCAATTTATGAGCAGTGTTTTCACGTTTAGGGGAATACACATTGTAAATCAGATGACTGTCTAGTTTACTAATACATGGCACATTGTGCTGCAGTGTAAAGCTGGAGCAGAGCACTTACCACATGTGGAGTACTATTACTTAATTGAATGCATGTCACGTGCCACAGAAGCAGACATAATATATATAAGGACAAAAGTGGAGTGGGATGATGTGATGAAGAAAGGCAGGATGCTTTTTGCTTTGACACCAGATGATGAAGTGACTGCAATCCATATATTTCAACCTTTGTAATTCATGTATTTCATGCCAGCAATGGTATTTATTAATTTATTTTCAGCATTAAAGTATTAATACTGTAACTTGTGAATAATATAGTCATATGCAAAATCCTATATTTTAAAGCAGTGGTGAATTTACCCCAACATTGCAGTAAAGGAACCATAGCTTCAGGGATTAAAACCAAAATTAGTAATGAAGATAGTTAGGTGTGTTGATGTCAGATTTGGCAGGGCAAAGCCAGGCAGTTTTGTGAATTTAATCCCTCCTCCACAAAGATTACCTAAGCTAACTATTAGTAATTTGATATTTACTATTTAATGAGCTTGGATTTAGGCAAATAAATTTTCACCTTTGTGTTTATCCTTGTGAAAGTATAAACTGATGTATTATGCAAACAGCATCATCTCTGGTAAACCCCTCAGCTTCCTTCATTGACGCTGACTTGTCTGTGTGTTCTCATGTTGACACCTTCATTCTGAATATCCCTCTAATCCCTTATTTATTGATTTATAGCTGTCTCATCAAGACAGCACTTCCTTTTGGCTTATTTAACTTGATGTAGGTAAAATGTAGGTAAGAACTACAAGATGTAGGTAAAAAGCAGCCTCTTCCCAAGCAGCCTTGGACTTGCTGCACTGGGGTTCATGGCTGGCTCAAGGATTTGTTCTTGTGTGCTCTTGGTACTGTGAGAGAAAATCAGGTTTGAAGCACCCTCAGCAAAACCATCCCTGTCATGTGAAGAGAGCAAGCCAAGCCAATTTCCATATGATGTAAAGAAACAAGTACAATAAAGGGGCAAAAGCAATTCTGATGAATTATTCTGAGCACATGCACAGAAAACAAGTATGTCTGAACTGTATGTGTAGAAGTAGGAGCATTTCAGACCCCTTTGAATATGAGGGGTGATATTGCTGTAAGTCATTACCTTGTCAGTATTTAACCCCAGGCCCACACACTCACTCAGTCACTTGTCCAGAGGGATGGAGGGAGAGAATCATAAAGGTAAAAGTAAGAAAACTCATGGGCTGAGTTACAGACAGCTGAATAGGTAAAGCAAAAGACACTCACAAACGAAGCAAGACAAGGAAATTAGTTCACCATTTCCTGTGGGCAGGTGGTCAACCACCCAAGGAAAGCAAATTTCCATCATGTATAATGGAGACTTAAGCAGACAAATGCCATCAATCCAAATCCCCTCACCTTCCTCCTACTTTCCCCACCTTTATATGCTGGGCATGAAATTGTATGTGTGGGATAATCCTTGGGTCAGCTGGGGTCATCTGTCCTGGCTGGGTTCCCTCCCACTCCTTGTCACTCCCAGCATCCCTGTTGGTGTGGTGGGGTGGAGAGCAGAAAGGTCTTGACTCTGTGAGTACTGCTCAGCAATATCTAAAAAAATCTCTATTTTGGTCACAAATACAAAACACAGCCTCTTAATAGCTACTATGAAGAAAATTAACTCTCTCTCAACCAAAACCAGCTTGACTTATCAGCTCCCATCTCTGGCTGTCTTTCCACATTGCTTCCTGAAATCCAGCCAAGACCTTTCCATTTACGTACCTCATTGTAAACTCCCTAACACAGCTGTAGGAAGTGGGACAAATACTGAAGCAGTATTAGGACAGTATAAATAGCATTGTTTGGACCATTCTTTCTTTAGGAGCATGCACTGATTTGCCCTTCTGATTATTTTCTTGTTTGAAGAAAATAATATAATAAAAATAATACTAAAATAGTAAAGAATTAGGACTTCTGACATAAATACTCCTTACTCCAGAAGCTTCTGGAAAGCAGATGCAAGTGTCCATTAACCATATACACAACAGAAAGGGCTGGGTCTAAATTATTTATGTGTTGTGCTCAGTGGGAGGTGGATAAGCAAGCACAGACAGCAGTTGCTGCTGTGGGATGGTGCTGAGCTTGTCACTGGCCCTGGTGTGAAGAAATGCTGCATGGAGGGGCTTTACACGAGCCTGTGCATGAGAGCTGAGGATCATGTATTTCCTGAGAATGTTTTTAATTTCTCTGATAATAGACTGTTATGTACAGTGCAGGGAACAGAGAGCAACCCTCACCTCTCCTTCCTTGAATAGCAAGTCACCTTATTCTGTGAAGTACAAGGCAAAGTAATTGCATCTCAAATGCGTGGTGCGTTTTTGTTTAGAAGGTTAGTGCAAAATTGATTTATGAAACAATTTCCCCTGTTTCATGTCAGAGAGCCCATTTTCTGGTGAATAATTAGATGTGGGTTTCTCCTGTATGGTGACATACACTTTTGTGAAGCAAGGTATAGTTGCTGCTTTTCATTAAATAAATCTCAGAGGAAATTTTGTCTAGTTGTTCATGGGATTTTTTTTTTCCTGTGACATCATTTCATAGATTGATTGTAGTTGATTTTGGAAGAGTAATTTTTTGAATTGTGTTTACCTGTGCTCACCATGACATGCAGTAAACAACTATCTTGTGCTACTCTGGAGATAACTGTTGCTTTTCAGCTCAAAATCATAATCTTAGATCAGTGTATATGAGAATACCTGTACAGTATAATTGCACTTGACATGGAAGAAAATTGTTTTGCTGGTCCTCAAACTATTCCCTGGGCTTGCAGTTTGGTAGGGAGCATCTCAGGGCAAAAATATTCTCCTGACCTGGTGCTTTTATTTTATCACAGTCACCTATCAGAGGCAGCCACAGTTCATGCACACTGATTAAGGATTTTTTCATCCTTTAACACAGATTTTTAGGTAATTTTTCAAACTTTGGTATCTAAAGTTATATACATAAATTATTGCTTGTTTTTTCTGGGTATCCGTTTTAAATAATGTAAATACTGAATTGAATTCAGATGCCCAATATATTTAATCTCCTAAATTTGAAATAGTGCTCTGCCTTTTATTAGACTTGAATTGAACTAATTTTATTTTAGGAAATTATAGGGTTTCCAATGAGTTTCCTTACAATATAATTCAAACCTCATCAAGTTTAAACACAGAATTTGAACATTAAATGAGCTATTTACTTTTTATAGTCTTATATTTAATCTGGGAATACAACAAACAAAAACTTACAGAATATATTTGTTATGTTATTGACATGTTAACACTGTTTTTAAAAAAATAGTATTTTTATGTATTTGTTAGATTAAGTGATTTTAAATGTACTATGAAAGGAAGAAATCATAATTAATTGAATAAGCTGATGCTGGGACTCCAATTTTAAGAAACTGTGGTGATTTTACAAATCTAAGATCATTGTTTCAAATAAGTTTCCTTTTAATTTGTAGATATTTTCACTTTACTTCCTCCTGTCTTTAGTGTAGGTTGAAAATGCACATTTTTTCAAGGGAAAACAATACTACATTCTGGATCTAATTTCTGAATCTGGCTTTCATGTCAGTGGCAGTAATCTTGATACTACTGTAACACAAATGAAACCTATTTAGGTGTGATGATTTGCTTCCTGTTTGTTGGGACATACCTTTAACATTTCTAAGATTTTTTTTTGTAAATTTAATATTAGGATTCTTTAGAAGAGAGGAAGAGGAGAAAGGGATTTTGTTCCAGAATATTTTGAGTAGTAGCACCATGGATTTTTTTTCAGCTGGTTTTATAGGCATGCAGTTTCTCTAATAAAAGCACTGTACATATTGGATTTAATGCCTGGAATTATATTTCTCAGTTGTTGTTGTGTGTTAGACAGAATCTTGTATGGGAATTATGAAAAAATGTAGATTTTCTAATCACATGGAGATGAAGCAACTATATCTGTCAGACTATGTAAGTCTGACAAGAATATGAAATATTAACAGAAAATTCTGCTATGGATAGGAGGGCTTCTGGAAACCCAGAACACATGCAGAGTAGTACAGGGTCTGATCTGTAAAAGGATGGGAAGTTAAAAACTCTTCAGGCAGATGATTTCTGGCAAGGTAGTCCAGAATTTAAACTTCTGTGACCTTCTACCAAACCTTAGATAACAAAGGCAGATTAGAAATAGTACTAACTGCGGCCATAAAATTCATTCACCCAGACTGTAAACTTCCTTAAAATAGAAGTTACAGCCTTCTTGGGAGGACCATTCCTAAAGATTAACAGAGCATTCACTACTTGTGGGGAAAAAAAATAGGCCTAAAATTGGAAGGCGTCATTTTGTCGAGCAGATATGGCAGGACAGAGACAGCGAGTGGTGATGCAGGGAACAAGGCCACCCCAGCATCCCAGAGGAAGTCATCAGGAGGAATTTGGAGTGAGGAAAAGATCTCTCTCTTAGCATGGCCTTTGCTGAAAGTCTGGCTGGTCCCACACTGGCTGGCTCTGCTGAGTGGAGGCCAGACAGACTCACATCTCTGATTGTATTGATCTGAGTAATAAAAAATTTAAAAAGAATAAGATTTTTTTTTCTTTTTTTTTTTTTTTTTTTGTAGGCACAGAAATGAGTTAGGAAACTGATTGCAGCACAGACTGGTAACTTATTGATCACTGTTCAGGGCAGCTGGAAGTAGAATAAAGGACACAAGGATGGGAAAGCCAGCAGCCACCCCACAAACAAATGGATAACCTCTGGCTAGCGTATGGGAAAACTGGATTCACATGCATAACCCCTTTATCATGCTATATGGCAGAAATTTAAAACAGAAGCAGAGACTGGAAACTTATCTCTTTGAGAAGCTTATAATTATACAAATTCTGGTACAATCTTTCATTGCAAGTTTCCCCTTATTGTCCTGAGTGGTTTGCCAGCCATTGTACATTGCAATTTTTTACCCATGTTGATGTAGACAACCATGCTGATAAGTAGATGGTTGAGATCAGTATATTTGTGGTGCCATTAACAGACATATATTATAGCATACAGAGAATTATTTATTCATGCATTGAATAGTTCCCAATAGATGTTTTACAGTCTACATGGAAAACAGGCTCTGAAATCAAAATATAAATGTTTTAATTGAAATGGGAAGGTTTGGAGAGGGAAGGAAGTGTAACTTTCTTATATATTTGTTCATTAAAAAGTGTGTTTCCCCAAGAAATGAAACAACTGGCTGCCATGCTGCCCTCAGTGTCAATGCTTTTAAGAGACCGACAGGCATTGCAGCAGACTGACTTTAGCACAGTGTTGCTTGTAGATTGCTCCAAAGGATGTTCTAGATGCTATTGTATTCTGGATTACTCTGCTGGAGGATGATGATATGTACTCTATTATACCTCACCAGTGTGTGCTACAACCTGCATGCATTTCTGATGTTCTTTAGAAATTTATATTGAAAATGGCCCTAATTTGCTGACCTACTCACTGCAGAATTGTTCTCAAAAAGGAGGCAACTTCTGCAAGGTGGGATAATGCCTTTTATCATGTTAATGTCCTTATACAAGTGGCTTAGCTGTGAAAACTCCCCTCTGAAAAGTACCAGAACACAAGCCTGAAGGTATTCATCCCTTCTGATGGGCCATAACTGATAAACTGCACTGAGAGGCAGCTCTCATGTCTCAGAAGGTGTCAAAGACTTTCAGAGTGTCCCATGATCCACATTATTTGCATCTTCCAGTGTAAAGCTCTGCATCCCAGGAGAGGCACCTGGGCAGTCCCAGTGAGCCTGAGCATAAAGTTAACCCCCCACACTTGGTGTTTCATGGGTTTCCCCCACCCCAACAGATCAGGACTGT
This sequence comes from Cisticola juncidis, assembly GCA_013400215.1. Taxonomy (NCBI): domain Eukaryota; kingdom Metazoa; phylum Chordata; class Aves; order Passeriformes; family Cisticolidae; genus Cisticola; species Cisticola juncidis. The sequence goes on along the minus strand of VXBR01012083.1, from coordinate 229,418 downwards.
CCCCATCTGTTCGACCAGTATCAAAATTGGAACAATCAAGCCTTATTTGTGGATCCAAGGGTGGAGACTATATAAATTTCTACTCTTATATTTTCTCTGTTTCTTTTTCATCATATATTTTCTTAAGTATTATTTTTATGCTTTTATATTTTTGCATTTCTAACAAAAATGGCTACATTTTTAGATTTGCTGAGTACCGTATTGTACCTCAGCATTCTGAAGTTTAAAAGTAAAAGTTTGTTATTGAACATCTTGAGAATTTTCTTGTTTCTCCTGCTCACTGCCTGGAGTAATTCAAACAACTTTTCCCTAAGCCCACTGAGCAGACCAGGACATAACATGTCACTTGGTTAAATTGCTGCTTCCTGCCTTTTCATTCCCTAATAACAGCAGCCCAGTGACTGACAAATCACACAACCAATGAATAAGTGACAAGTCTTAAAATGTAATTCAACTTCACATGGGATTTAAAATACAGTGAAAAGATTGTTATCTTTTCACATACATGAAAACAAATTTCAGCTTTTAGTACTGTGGGAGGGTTTAGAAACACTATAATAAAAGAGTTGACCACCTCTTAACCATTTTAGCCTGGCATATAATATTCCAAAATAAGAGTAATCCATCTTTTAATGATTTAAGCAAAAATTATTTCCAGTTTTCTGCAACCACATAGGTATATGTGAAAAATCTTGATGTATTAAAAATTAACAATGAATAATAAACTGTCTCTATCTTTAATGGAGTATATTTAGTAGTATTTCTTTGTATTTTCTATGATGTATTAGTTTCAATGCAGGTTCAATTTGTGCTTTCAATCTCTCTAGTTTCCATACATCTAGTCTAATTTTTATGCAGGAGTTTAAACTGAGATATATTCACATTTCTTACATATGTCCTACAGCTTTCTGTTCTCAGACTCACAATCTGCAGAAGGGATTGCTGCACCCTTAATAAAAGATCGTGTCGCCAAACCATTTAATAAGGTGGTTTAATATACCCCAGATTTTTCTAAGGTCTAAGAAGATTTTGAGCACATTTTGGAAGTCCTCCTGATCCGTCTAAGGAATGACAATCAAAAGTTGTAGTGTAACTTCCTTGTTCCATCCACAGAGATGCTGAAAAGCCATCTGAACATATTTAAGGGAAAACAGCTCTGGGTGTTTGTTGTGACCCTTCACAAATGGAGGGTTGGACCATGCGATCTCCAGAGGTCCCTCCCAACCTTAACCATTTTATGATACTCTATTTATTTTGATGAAAGAAAATATGATTTGTGTGGATATACATTTCACAAAAATACTCTTATTTTTATTCATCAAATCTTGTTATTTGTGATTGTCATCACTACAGAATACAACCAGTGAGAGAAACTTGGATTTTCTTCTAACATGTAACCAGACTCAGCTTTGTACTTTTTTTTTGAGTTTTCAGCTGTAACTACATATTGAAGGTGTGCATTTTATTAAAGTTGGCATTCTTACAGATTTCTTATACTCACAGGATACTGGTTTTTGACCTTTTTTTCTACAACTTGACTTTCTGGATTTCTCATACATCACTACAACCTTTAGAAAAGATTTCTATTTCTGAACCACAGTGCCATTGCTATTGCCCTTCTTATGGTTTCCCTCTTCATTTCAGTCGTCTCCAGCCTTTAGTATTCAAATGTTTGTTATCCTTTCCTGTCATCTTTGAGTTATGTTTGAATTTATTGAAGGAAGGCAGAGTTCTTTCAGGGACTTCTCATGACACTGACATTTGGCCCCCTCTGCAAATACTACTTGTTTGCTCTAACACTGTCAGTGTAATGTACTAACAATAAAGCAAAGTTGTGCTACATTCTGCAAACCTACACTAACACTTCAAGGCACCCAGTTCAAAGGTTTTTACTCAATGATATCTTCATAATTTTCAGGGGAAAACAAGAAAATAGGAAAAGGCTGAAGTATCTATAATCTAAATATCTCTATCTACATCTATCTACAGATATATCTATATGTATATATATACCTATATAGAGGTATCTATATCTATAGATATCTATATCTATCTATAGATAGATATAGTATCTTTATAGGCTTTCATATCATGATTGCTGCTTTTTGATTAATACAATAATATCATGTCTGATCCAGTACATCACTTCCCTTAAATACACACATATGCTTAAAATGATTGTATCTGCTAGGAACACCCCAAATTGCTATATTTAGAACATGAAACTTCTTTCTATTACTTTGTGTGTAGAATATCATTCTGCTGCTTGTTTCCACATACACATTCAGCTGGACCACAGTTACTTGAGCAGTGATGAAAGTTAAAAGTTAAGTGATTGAGATTTTTCTTTTTCCTGCAGGGAACGGGATTTATAGAGTAGGTCAGAGAACAGTTTCCAAAAGCCCTTATCCAAAATTTCATATATGAAAGAGTAAATTAAGGAAATCATTCATTTCCCCCCCTTCAATCTTTTAACTTAAATCTAGATTTATCTGCATATAAATACACAGGACATTTTCTGTAGCTGCTCTGCTAGTAGAGCAAATTACTTGTCAGATAATAGATAATAACATACTTTACACTTAAATAATTCCTTCAAATATATTATTAGAAAGCATTTTACAAGTGCAGTTGTAAAATGATCCCATCAATGACCATTTTACAAATAGAGAAAGGAGAGGTATATTTATTGATTTGTTAAGAACAAAGCAAAGGATAAAAACAGATTAAAATATAGGACTATAGGATAAAATTCTTATGTGCTCTACGTCAACAAGAAGTTTGCTGTTCATTTTATGAAACAACAATTTTATCCCCACTGTCCTACCTTTTTATCTATTGCATACCTAGCACTGGTTGCCTTTATCTACACTTGAGATGAGTGACCTGACACAGGGAGTTAAAACCCTAAAATAATACTTTGTTTTGAATTTTTATCTTAGTATGGTCTGCTTTGGTCATGGATGAGATGTCTCTCACTTCAGCTATCTGCAGTTAGAAATTTAAGCAAGAGCTAGTTTTCTGAGCTTCTTTTGTTGTCAGTGAGGAAAAGATGCAACTCTAGAATATGCTTCTTTCCAACTATTTGAAGACTAAGATGAATTCAAAGTTTAAGCTGGCCCTGCTGTCAGAAGAAACAGTCTTGGAGTCTTCCCCCTCCTTCATGTGTTCATCATGAAGTGTGAGATGCACCATGTGGTGAGTGGATCTGAGCTATAACTAACCTTGGGTGAAAATGGCTGGTTTTCAGCCAGATCAGCTCACTGAACAATTTACCATATAGTCATACAAATGTTGGTATCAGCACAAGACAAATCTGTGCAGGACTAGGAACAGGGCATGTGAATAAAAGCATTGCAGGCCTGCTCTCTTTCCCTGGCAGCACAAGGTTAGAAGATCTACTGAACACCAGTCTTAGGCCCCTATGCTGGTTTTGACTGAGGCAAGGTTAATTTTGTTCATAGTGGTTGCTATGGGGCTGTGTTTTGGGTTTGTGACCAAAATGGTGCTGATAATCCATGGGTGATTTTGTTACCTATGAGCAGCACTTACACAGACTCTACAGCTTTTCTGCTCCTCACCCCACCCCACCAGGGAGGGGGCTGGAGGTGCACAAGGAGCTGGGAGGGGACAGATTTGGGACTGATAACCCCAACTGACCAAAAGAATGTCCCAACACCATATGGTGTCATGTTCAGCATGTAGAGCTGGGGGAAGGAGAAGAAAGGGGAGGATATTTGGAGTGAGGGAGCTTGTCTTCCCAAGTCACTGTTACTTGTGGTGGAGCCCTGTTTTCCAGGCCAAACACCTGCCTGCCCGTGGGAAGCTGTGAATTAATTTCTTGCTTTTCATTGCTTGCACACACAGCTTTTCTTTATCTGCTGAACTCTCTTCATCTCAACTCCTGGTTTTTCTTACTTTTACTCTTCTGAGTCTCTCCCTCATCCTCCTGGGCAGGGAGTGAGTGGCTGTGTGGGGCTGAGCTGGCAGCTGNGCATGTAGAGCTGGGGGAAGGAGAAGAAAGGGGAGGATATTTGGAGTGAGGGAGCTTGTCTTCCCAAGTCACTGTTACTTGTGGTGGAGCCCTGTTTTCCAGGCCAAACACCTGCCTGCCCGTGGGAAGCTGTGAATTAATTTCTTGCTTTTCATTGCTTGCACACACAGCTTTTCTTTATCTGCTGAACTCTCTTCATCTCAACTCCTGGTTTTTCTTACTTTTACTCTTCTGAGTCTCTCCCTCATCCTCCTGGGCAGGGAGTGAGTGGCTGTGTGGGGCTGAGCTGGCAGCTGGGGTCAAACCATGACACCACCTACCATATTAATGATTAATCTCACCAGGATTAATCTCACCTAGAGTTTATGTGCAATCACTGCTACCTGGCATTAACCTTATCAGCTGAATTTTAGGGTGATATTAGTATAACAGGCTTTTTTAAACTCCACCTCCACAAAGAAGTTTGACACGATTAAATAAAGATTAGAAAAATGTAATTGTTAGAAGTGGAGATGTTGAATTGTCTGTTTATTTGTAACATCTTAAATGCAAAGATGTTAATTTCCAGATATCCTAATTGTGAAAATTTTAAGAATTATAAAATTAAAAAAGACTGAACGGGTTCACCCCATGCTCTGATTTTATACAGATCTAGTTTATACTGATCTAGTTACAATTCTCTTAGATACTTGTTTATTTTACTGAGAAGGCAAGCCCAAAAGGATTAAACCTTGCCTGCAGCTTTCTTTTTGTGCAAAAGTCAATTATGGCTGGCTAAATATCCCTGAGGTAAACATGTGTGAGGTTGATAATGTGGTTAGAATAGCAACAGCAGTTGTAAAGGAGACTGGTGTTCATGGAGTTAACACATTCCATATTGCTATCATGCAAAAAATTACAGACACTTCCAGTCAGGGAGCATCAATCAATTTTTGTTAACATTCAGGATTTTTTTTCTTCCTGATGGAGCTAATATTACATCTAAATATTATGTGTGCTGCATCTGTAAATTTCATTTGCTTAAGGAAACCTTCTGTATGAAAAATGTGAGTTAAAAACTATGTCATTTGCCTGGTGTCACTGGATTGATTGTGGAATGGGCCAAATCCTGCCATCCTTAATGAGGAAAATATTGACTAATAGCTTAAGTAAATATTATCTGAGTTCAATGAATATTTGTCTCATGTATTAAATATTCAGAGTATCAGAAAATGGTTCATAACTTTCCCACCCAACCACCTAACCACCATGGCGTCTAACTAGCCATGTTCCTGCTTATTATTTCCTTCCATATTTTGGCAAAACATAGCAGTTTCAACAGACAGTTCTACAACCATCATATATCACCATAGTATGCATCCTCGTAGTAGAATGATTCCCCTGGGAATTCAGGTTCCTTGCAGCTGGAGGAGGGAACTGAAAGCCTTTTCTCACAGGTGAGTGGAGCGCTTTAACCACTGACACTGAATTAAGGGATTAAGGGAGAAGCTGCCATACAATTATCTTCCAAGTGAATTTTTGAGAAAAGGCTGATTTTACTCCAGGAGGAGGTAAAGGAACCATGATATGCAGTCAGAGAGAAAGAATAACATTCCTTCACTGGGGCTTACCAAAACTGTGCAACATCAGCTAAATCGCAACATGGCATCCCAGGCTCTTTCCGTGCATTGTTTAGGAGCCTCATGCCAAACTTTGGCCTATGCCTTTCCAGGAGTGATAGGGCACCAAATTCCCTTGCCCCTCTAGTCTTCTGAATATATTTTGTTGCCTGATCTATAAAATGGAAATATTTTTATCTCTTGGTATGTTGTGAATAGAAGAGTCACAGAATAGATTCACAACCTTCATCTGCTGTTGCGAGCCACGGTTAAAATAACCAAACATTAATAGATAGCAAAGAGCTTCAGAAGAACTTGAATTTTTAAATAATTCAGTGTATTAGACCACTTCTGTTGAGAGGGTTATTCTGGCAAAGAAACAGTAAGACTATTGGTTAGATAATTTTACAACAGATATTACTTTTATTCCTTGTCAATCTATGAAATGTCACGCTTCAGGAGATAACCTGACTGTCACATGTGGTAAGCAATTAATTCCCTCCATCCTCTAAAAGTATTTTGCATTTACTTACAAGACAATTTGCTTTTGTCTCATTTCTGGCCTTCCAGAAATTTTATGTTAAACAAAAAGGAAATTGGTGACTGATATGAAGAGGTGTTTGATGATTTCTCACAGATATGAGATGATCATCTCACAGATACAGAAAATAGTATGTTACCTCTTAAATGTGGTCTTACTGACTAACAGTCTGAGTTACTCATTCAAAGATCAAATGCAAAATAAAAACAAAAATTTAAAGGCATAATTTTCCCAGGTTATTCAGGTGCAAAATTCCTGCAAAATTATTTCAATGAGAAGTAGGAACTGGACTGCTTTTGCAAATATAGACTATAGAGTTTTACTTTCCATACTGGTGTACCTCTATTGTCATTAGTATATTTTACTTGTTTAATAGAGTACAAAAGCCCAGTTTGTCTGGCATTATTCATATTATGATAGAATTTATTTATACCTGTTGATTAAAAGGTATTTCAGTTCCATTACCAAAACATGATGAGCATGTGATAAAGAATGTCAAAGTACTCTCAACTAACCTTGTGATACAAGAGCATAAAGACATTCTGTGAAGGGTTGGAATCCCCATCAGTGGAAGAAAGTTGATTCTCTTAGACTCTGAAATAAATGATAAAACCTTTGGCATTCTGAAATATTACATTTGGAGAATTTTAAAGTGGCAAAATCAAAACCATAAATAATGGAAAATGCTAGAAGTCTTTGCAATCTTAATACAACTCCTTGCACTGTGTGTAATTCAAATGAGTCTTTAATTACAGGATCTCATATAATTTGTGTCACAGTCACTGCCTAGTTTATGACCCTGAATGGCTGGTACCCACAAAATGAATAGCAATGTGATATTTACTTTAGTTTTATTTGAGGTGTGACCCTCCCTATCGTTGCTAAGATTCAAACCTAATCCTGAGTGCAGAAATATTGACCATGTCAAGGTAGAAATACTTTCTGTGGTTGTCTTGCCTAGTGTCCTAATACAGGTTCTTATCTGCTCATTAACATTACTTCAGTGTGTTCCTGTGTTAAAGGACGTCACTTTCCTGTTTAGCATATGGGAGAACTAAAGTAAAGAAGGACTACTGTTGATTCCTAAGTTTGCCTAAAACAAAGAAGGAGATGTTATTTCATAATTTGAATTCATGGTATAATTTCATCATTTGTTTTCATAATTTATGTGTACTAGGCTGCTGGGAGTAACATGGAGTACTTTAAAACAGGTTCCATGGGCCATGTGGAGGCCATAAAATGAAGAGCATGAAATGAGCTAGGAGACATCTGATTTAAGGGACCTCTGTAATTGTACACAGACTGTTACACAAAAACTCCATAGCAGAAGTAAGGTTAAAACTTAGCTCTTCAAGGTAAGGCATGAAAAATTATTTTTCCTTCTTTGAACCCCCTTTTCCCACTCATTTCACAGATTTTGTGTTCAGCTGTGCATGATGTGAGTAGGACTCTTATTCACCCCACAGTCCTCTGAGCTGAGAGAGGAGATGCCATTGGTAGGAAGAAAAGTGCTAAATTTCTCATACTATGAAAATCTTTATACTTCTTTGTATTGTAACAATCTAATTCATGTGGGGGTTCTTCAAATGTCTGTAAAAATGCACAGTTTGTGTAGAATTGTTTTATCCAAAACAGGCAGTATGAGCAGTGTCACAGTCAGGAAACAGCATGCAGATGGCATTACAGACTTGCCACATGTCTGGGGCTGACAGGTGATGATTTTCAGTGGGCTTCACAGATAGTTGTTAATAGTAGAACAAAGCTTATGACTTCTAACTTTGTTATTTTAGGCATCACTGGTCTTTCTTTAACCACTCTGTCCCCTGTATTGAAAGGAAAACCTCGATGTCATCCCATACGAGTTCTGCCTAAGACATCATGTATCAGGCTTGATCATATCTTCATTTCACATGCTCATATTTTCAAGATATGGAACACAGTCGACTAAAAAGATCATAACTATCTCGTTAAATTTAATACTTTCAATACAAATACCTAAATAAAAAAGTCCACAAACTGAAAGGATTTCCAATATCTTGTCTTTCCCTTTGTTTACTCTAATTATATAGGTTATACAATGGAATCTTTTTTTTGTAAAACCCTTTTCTTGTCAATAAAATACACCCTCTTTTCCATTCTGTCAAATGTTCACTTAGGGTGTTCAAAGAGATCAGCACCTAGTTCAACTCATTTTGAGAAATTTGTGCTAAGCTATACTCATAATGTGTTCCAGCTCTCTCAAGTTATTTGATATGGATATAAAAACATATTCCATCTTCTGCCTTTATATGCTAGGATAACAAACAGCAGCTGATAAATATGCAGATATTAAATGCAACTCCTTTAATTGAACCGAAACATTTCTGTCAGAAGTATAAAGAAAAGACTTGTGATTTGCATGCATGTAATAAGGCTGTCGTTTTGGGGTGGTTTTTTTCCCCTTCCTCAAATATCTGTGGCTCTATCATACTGTAAGGGATAAACTGCTGTTTTAGCAACCTAAGGTGCTGCTTCTAGTAGTGGTGGTTGCCCCGGTGAAGAATATATTTGGAAAGGATTTGAATGACCTTGTACTTCTGAACTGACTGGTGCTAATATGTTTTTGCTGAGGAACTCCTAAAGAGGCAATTATATGCTCTGTCACTGCAAATCTAAGACCGCTGTAGGAATATCCAGAAGGTTGTCATTGCACAGAAATAATGCAAGTTGTACTTGCAATATTATTGCATTAGAACTGTAGAGATTTTTACACTTTTTTTGCTACCATAAGGTTACAAATGTGCGCAGGTCTTCTGTGCTCTCTTTCATTCAGGACAGCAGCACACACATGAATGCTGAGCTGCACTCATGGAAGGTGCTCCAGGTCTCCTTGAAGGGGATATATCCCATCCTATGTGAACATCTTCCATTTGGGCTCAACACGCAAAACCCCAAGCTCCAAACTCAACCCCCTTTTTTGAACGGGCACAAAAATTAGAAGAATAATGTATACTTCAAACTCCATATTCACACACATGGAATTTGTGTGCTTTGGCAGTGACAAAAACAAAGAAACAAACAAACAAACAAAAGAGGAAGGAGAGAAGAAATAGGAAGGACATCACAAAAAATAAAAAGAGGAGAACTGCTAACAAAGACAAAACAACACAGCATGAAGAGCAAGGCAAAGGGGGTGGACAAATTTTGTAGAGCTTATTGAAGGATGGATTTGTTTCTGTCTCTTCTTCACATTGGTACTCTGTACTTCCATCCTCCCAGTCTTCTGATGTGATTTCTTTTTGCACTGTCAACATGTTATGGCAATTAGAAAGGGTTCTTCCTATGATAGTTTACTTGTTTAGCCCAAGAAATACTTCTGTATCTTCTCCTGGTTGACTTGGAAACCAATTAGTTAACCTAGTTAGTTGTACTGAACTTCATGCTTGTTGATTTGTGGTTACATACTCTCAGATCCTAATGTCTGACAGAAAACACAGACAGACTTTATTTCTGATCTACCTGTGGTTTGTGGGTTCAACTCTCAACATTTATATTCCATTGATATTGTCATTTCTGGATTGGATGAATATGAAATCTAATCTGTGCTCTCCAGATGAAATCACTGTGACACTGTGACACTTGAACATGTTACTGTTAAAGGTATTTGGGTCAAATATTGATTTTTTTCCAGTATTCCAGTATGAATCTGTGTATTTTAATTTAATTCAAAATACAAGGAACCAAGAGTTTGTGGAAATAAGTCACACCAAGATGGACTCATTTTCTCGGGACTGCTATCTCAGTCTGCTGATATGGTGGGAAACAGAAATAATTCTGTACTGTAAGGAAGAGCCAGGCTGCTGGGTTGAGATAGCCTGTATTTATACTCATTCTGATAAAACCGAGAAGCAATCTGTTAAGTGAAGTCTCTCCAGAGGAGTATGAGCAAGGTGGCTGTCAGTGAATGGTAAAGCCCAAAGGATTGGGTTGGGGTGGTTGGGGGAGGGAACTGATTTGCCAGCAAATTTTGTGGTGCATGGGTGCAAACAAGGGTGTAGGTCAGAGATTTCCAATCTAGAATATCTCTAGCAGTGAGCTTCAGAAAATAGACTGGCCATGGAAACTGCATTTGTAAGCAGAGAATGGAGACCAGCCAATGTTGCTTGAGTGTGCATTCCTAGGAGACATCTAATACTTCAGTAGAACTGCGGATCCACAGATGTGGCAGACTCCTCTGGACATGGAGCAGAATTCCAGATGATTTGTGTGTATTTACTTTTGAGATGTCTGGATAGTACAAGGAGACAATTAGAGATGTGTGAATATATTTCATTGATTAGCTTACATAGGAGAAATTGGGAAAAATTCTTCCAAATTTTGGATACACAAGTTTGAAGGTTTTGCACTGCTATCTAAAACACAATGGTCTGCAAAGGAACCCCTGTGTTGGTTCACATAAATCCTGTGAACTTGTATATTTGTAGTTGCTGTAACTCAAATAGATTTTCTGGGGTCCAAGGTGCTATATCCCCAGTGCAGGGATTCTAATAATCCTGGCAGCAGATTGATTTTCAATAAGTACAGTTCAGATCATGAAATCCCTTCTCTTGCTAACAAACACCTACTCCTGCAAAAAGATCCCATAAGACTAGTGGAATTACTGAAATCTTGACTAATTTCACTGAAACTTCCACAGTCTTGGTCCACCAGTAGGCAGGCAGTTAGATTTAATTGCGTTTGAAGAGAAATAGAGCTATACCAAAATACAGGAAGGGAGAAATACCAGTGTTTCGTATGGATATGCTTTCATAGTAGGTGAAATCCACATTCTTATCTGAGATTTACCCAGAATCCCTCCCTGCTGTTCACATCCCCTAAATCCTTGCCTGTCTGTCCACTGAAAATCGTCACATTTGCTGAGAGGCAGCTACAAGATAAGGTCTGTGCTGTGCTTTAAGAACAGTTCCAGCATATCTACTTAGCAGCGAACATGTGAGTGAAACTCATTTTGTTTCCCCAATTCTATTTTATATCTGAGAATTTCTCACCTTTTTCCTTCCTCCTGCACTAGAGACTGCATGCATATGTGTTTGTGTATGGTTACCATTTAAATCCTCATTTCATATACTCTGTCTCATATCTGACCAGCAGAATCTGTCTCGGCCCAGATATTTAAAAAGAAGAAAATTTGTTTGCAGTTGGTGATTGCTGACCAGAACACTGTTAAGCCAGTCATGGTGATATTCATAGGTAAAAGATGTGAATTAATATTTCCACCTCTGAAGAAAAGACAAAATTGGTCTGAGTGCTAGGCACACATTAGCACATCTTGAAGTATCTTATCCATGCCATCTAATTTAGAAAGCTGAGTTGGGGGCTGAGTTCTCAAGTAGAAAATCCAGAAGGAGATAATCAGCAAATGAGGCAGAGGAGGGAAGTAAAAAAAGAGTGACAGGGAGAACAGGGGAAAGAAAAGACTTTTTGATTAAAGAAATTGATGCCATTTACTCCCACAGAATATTTCACAGTATAATGTTTTGAGTTATCCTTTGGACTATCTTGTACAGGAGGCCATGATTCCTAATTCACAAAGTCGGGACCTGGGCAAAATTTGTCACTGTGAATTCTGCTATGGGCTACAAGACATCTCCAGAAAAGCCAGCATGCTCTTTATTAGCAACCCATTATCTACTGAATCATGACCATGACATGGCTTTTGCAGCACAAATTAATCTGCCACTCCAGGGAGAAGATTTTTATCCTCCCCACTGACTTTCTACTGGTCACTGCTGTTGTAGTCTTGCTGTCTTGTAACAATGAAAACTAGATCTAAGTGTCCTTTCAGTGCATACACTCAAGTCTATGGTTATTGTCTTGCTCACTGTCACTTCAACTTCAGTGTCCCGCTATTTTATCGAAATAGTCTTGTTTTATCTCTGTGTGCTCTCAAATCAAAGATAAGTGTTATGCTAATCCATCTATTTAGTGAGAGCACAAAAATGTATGTGGATGCTAAAGGGGCTTCAGTTCAGTTCAGGACAAACACCAACAGTGGTAAATTCTGAAAACTACAGCAATGGACAAGTCTGGCAACTGACCATCCACCAAGAGTTTGCAGTCATTCCTTGATGTTCCATGAACCCTCATCCACAAACTTTGAGGCTGCTCTCTCTTTCAGATGAAGGTCTGGGGTCAGCATTGGTGAATCCATAGCAAAAGGAGGAAGGAAAAAGAAACAGACCCAACATGACCTTATGATTTGGAAGTCATGCTGAGGAGGATACTGGGGACCTACTGGACCTGAATCTATGGGAGAAAGAAGCAGCAGAACTGGAGTCAAAAACCAGTAAATGATTGCCACTGTCTTTGTGGCTGTGATTTTTACTGAAGCAACAGCAGCAAGAGTGGGAATATTTCCCAGATAATAATCAATATAGTAAGAGCTAGACAAACTAGTGTGCTGTTCTATGCTGGGTCAGGTGGAACTGCAGGGAGATACCAGGGGCTTTCCCTTTGAGTCCCATCCAACCACTCCCATTTAAAACCCAAGACACGTTTACAGATGGGAAAAATTTAAGACTGGAAGTACAGCTACATCTGAACTTGTGAAGCTTGTGATCCATTTCCTTTGCATTTTTCTATCCATAAATCCATTATCTGAACAGATTCTTATGCTGTTATGCTCACAACACTGTCCCAGACAATTAAAAAATCATGTGAAAAATGAAAATGTCTCTTTGTGTTTTTCATACTTTAGATCCTTCTGTTTTCCGGTTATGTGGCTGAAAGAATTCAGCACCCTATTCCTGTGAAAATTTTCCTTTTTTTTTTTTTTTTTCAATTTGTGCTTGATAATATTTTATTTTATTTAGAAGGAACTGAAGCAAACAATAGGTTTCTTGGTTGAAAGAAGATTCCCATAACTCCAGTAGCTACTAGTATTGGTCATTTGGTGGCCAGCTACCTTGCAAGCAAGCCTAAAATATCTCTCTTTCTTGTAGATAACTGATTCCTAAATGAGAGTTTGAAAAATCACCTTTTCTACAGAACTGCTCTGATTTCCCTGCTGCACCACCCTTTTCTCCTTCTTCAACTCAGGCCCCATCTTTTCTTCCTTGTAGTTTTATTTCATTGGCTTTCTGAGGTGTGGGCCAGTGACAGTCCTTCAGTGTACCTATTCCTTATGTCAAATGTTCTCACACATTTTAACTTATAGATCATTATTTGCAGAATACTTAAAGCAATTCATGAGTAAAGTCAGATAAGTTTGCAGCACTCTTTCTGCATGGCTTTACCTTAACTGGCTGGTCAAATCACACCCCTACAATTCAAGGAGAGTCAATTCTTTATTTCTGTTCATTTGACCTTGCTCACTACTCAAAGACACAGAAGGTTGCCTAAAGCCCTACCAGGAGCACACATTTTGGGATAGGCACCATGCAACTTAATCCATAAGGAATCTAAATTCCAGAAGACTCACTGAGCCTCTAAGAAGTGGAATGTGAAGGACAAATGAGATGGAAAAATAGTAGGGAGGTAAGGAGGTTGATTGCCACATACACCTAAAGAGTGCTCCACACCAGAGTCTGAATTGCCCTCTGAAGGCTTGGATGACCATTCAGTGAGTGCAAGCCCAGTATCAGCATGTGGCTTTGCATGCCTGAGGTTCATGTGAATTCCTGCTCACTTCCCCTCTGCTCCTCATGCCCCTTTAATAAGGAGAAAATTGATTCCCTGTTTCTGAACAAAGGTCTGCAGCTAGAAGAGAGCATGGTCTCCCTGGCTGAGTAACAGCTGGGGAAAAAATGAATAGACCATATGCTGGGAGAGCAGCAGCCAGAACATTGGGACAAAGCTGTGGACCACTGCCAAGCCTTGCAGCTAAAGCCACAGCAGCCAAGATGAGGGGTGGAGGGATGCTGTTCAGAAACACACTGTCAGGGACCTTGCACTGGGTTACTTTTAGGAACTGCAATGTGTAAATCCTGAAAGAGACAAAAAACCTGCATGTTTTCAGAAAGGTCCTTGAAAGGGAAAGTCATTTACCTAGGTGGCCCTGAATATCTTTGTTAAAATTTGCGTACTTTCCTTATGCTTTCCTTTTTTTTAACACTGCCTGCTGATTCTCAGGAAAGCCTAAACCACTGCAGAATTTTCTCTGCGGGAGTCAATGCCTCCTGATTTCTTTGTTGCACCTTTTCCACCTTTGCTTCCCTTTCTCTAGAAGCAAGTTCTGTTTCTCTGTCATCTGGGCTCACTGACAGGACAAGATCTGCTCGGGAGTGTATCATAAAGAGCTGTAACAATTCTGCAGCCTCTAAAAGAGGAGTTTAGTTTGTGAACACATCCATGCAAAACAAATCAATTGGCAGTATTTTCACTCTGAAACTTTTTCCCTCCTACCTGTAAACTGATTATATATGCCAGTCTCTTCCATGCCTGGAGAGGATGCCCTTGGTGGTGATGTATAATTTTATTACAAGTGGACTGGAGAGCTATAAATTATGAACTTTCTGAGGGTCTGTGAGAGTAGTAAGGTTGGAGCATCAGCAGCCCTCAGGGAAAAAAAGGGAACTCAGACCTGGACCTGAACTGCAAGTCCACAAGCTGTGGATCACAGCCAGTTTTTCATGTGAGATATCAGTGTGAGCTGTGATAGCTGGGAGCTGCTGGCCTCTTCTATATTTTGTGCTAAGTTTATTTTGAGTACTACACACCTGATCTGTGCGGGTCTAAATCAATGACCAAACTGGTAATTGGGGAAACAAAGTAGAGTCATGGCTAAGTTTTAGTTAAAAAAAATAAAAAAAGGAAGTTTTAAAGTAGGGCAATTTTTTTCCAAAAGAATATATGGATATATGTTTAAAAACCACACTTCACCTTTCTAGCAAGAATCACACTCATTATAGTTCTAATTAAATTTATTTAGTTACACTCTTCTGAAACTTTTTACTTTAAAACAGAGTACCTGCTTAGACACACTTAAGCAAAAATAGGGGAAGAGTTCATATTAATTGATTGTGACAGATTTAAGTGAAATCTAATTACCTACAATGCTAATACTTATTTGTCAAAAAAACCTAAATGAAAGCAATTGGGAAAAAAATCTTTATGCTGTGTTTTACACCTTGTTGATTCTTCCCCTGTAATTACTCATTTTAGATTCTAGATATCCAGTTCAGTGTAACTTGTCATATATTGGCTTATAATGTTTAAGGGGAAAAATAAATGAGAATATACTTCTGGAATGGCAGCGATATCTACCAAATTTCCTTTTAAATATGCGCAGCAAAATGGATTGTTAAAAATAATCCCCTGAGGATGGTGCCTCTTTTGTCAGTTTTCTACCAGAGTGCATCCTGCTCCCTGACAGAAAATTGCTCATTAATCTCCAAGGAATGACCAGTTTTTCAAAATAGTCACTCAGCTATGCTACCACTGTTAATTTTTAAGCATTATGGATGCCATTAATTGCCTGATGTGGTTGATAACAACAGTAATCCTTTTTGAATGGGACATTAACTCCAAAACAAGTCATTAGTTTTTGTCCACATACTGTAATTAACACTTACCTTCCAGGAATTACAGAAATTGGAAAGACCACATGTCACTGGAGATTTGGAACTCTGTCTAATATGTATATTTAGTCTAAAGATATTATGGTGGGATGAGTTTTTTGATAATCAATCTTTTACTAGTAAAATTTGCATTCTGAGTGGTGTACATAGTTAAAGTATCTGATCTGCAATTTCAGCCTGACTAGATTTTTCCCTCCTTGTCTCCCTCCAGCTTTTTTTTTTTTTTTTTCCCTTCCTAAAATAGGAGAAAGGAGTGTATGCATCAAATTGCTTCTTCTCAAATGTGTGAGATAGCACCATGTCTGGCCACCCAGCAGGGACACACTGAGCCATCTTTTCGAGCAGAGCAGAGGTAGTCACTGAGAGTCTGTAAAGAGAAGCTTAAGGATTGGTTGGGGTAGAAAAAATAAGAGATATCATGTTTTTATTATTGTATACGTAGCATACTTGCAACCTCTGCTCATGTCCTCTACATCTCACCCCAGTGGGTGCTGAAATGAGTGATGAAAAAAGGGAATAGTTGAGCATTGTGGAAAGGAGGAACCTACTAGAACTGGAGCTGCTTGGATGTGACTTTTGTCAAGTAAATTCATTATTCAAGCTTTAAGGCAGACATGGAGGGTTAAGTTTACAGTGTCTGCTCCTCACTGTGATACTTTTCTTGGTAAAAGGTGCAGAATTATAGGTGACTGTGTATGTATGTGCAAATATGTTCATTATGGTATGACTTAATTCAATTTTACAGCATAGGACTAAACTTAGTGTGTTGAAGTATGCATATATGGGCAGAAGGGAGGAAGAGTATACAATATATTTGGTTTTATACTTAAGAAAACAGTTCTTTCTTTGCTCTATGTTTAAGAAGCACCACAAAAGGCAAGCAAACAAACAAACTCAACAACCCTAAACTGCAATATAAACCTCTAGTAAGTCTATCTAGTTGAGATTTTGTAAAGCACTACATGATTTAAGATACATGCTCTCCCAGAAAACCTGAGAAGTTTGTGCTTCTAGGCTGCTAAAGCATATTTGATATGCCTGTTTATATTGGATTCTTTATATTGGATTCACTGGTAACTTAGCTCAAACTGAAGCAGAGCTTTGGTTTATCATTCCTCCAGGACTGTAATGTCAGCTGCTGACACCATCTCCAATATTTTCTGTTTCAGGAATGTGCTTTTTCAGAGCAGTGCTTGGTGATATCAAAGGGCACTTCCCAGTGGCAGCTTCTGCTGGTTGAGAAATTAGTAACCTGGAGATGCTCATAAGTCTTGCCTGCTTGGCTCAGAGATAGCAAATACTCAAGCAAAATTACACACAATAATACTCCCTGCAGACACACCTAGGAAGGCACTGGAATTTTCTAAACCTTCAGCAAAAATGCAGCTTACTTAAACACAACTTGCTTATCTAACTCTTCTTTATCTAGTTGTTCCCATACTGTGGCCTACAGGTGTTTTCTCTCTGTCCCACTGCTCCCCCCAACCATTTGCCTAATACCATGGAGTGTGTAGAAAAGGCAGGTATGAAGTCTCACTACAGATACTTTATCCATAAAGTCATTTGTGTAATAATCTCAAGGTGATGTGGTTGTCTAGTAGTGCTTTATATTCTCTTTACCTTTAGAAGTATTATGGAATCTGTAGTCCCCCTTTCTCAACACATTTTACCTCTTCTAGATTATGGGCATCTTGTATTATTTTGACCTATAGTTTTCGAAGCTTATTTTTGTTGTTGTTTTGTTTTTCCAGCTGGGGCTATATTCTTTTTGTTGTTTAAAAGTATTTTGAACCATAAGAATGGCAGAGAATAGAAGAATGCTAACACTTGAGTCAATAAAACTGCATACAGTTAAAAGAGAGTGCTTTTTCACTTAGATCAGAAGGATTCTGGACTTCAGACTTTATTTATCCAATTTTTAGGGGTTTCTGATAGCATTTTCTGTAATAGCCATTTTGCATAATTGTGTCATGCACTCTAAACTACAACAGAAAAGATGAGCTATACATGTTTAAAGATATGCAGCCAAATGTAACAGGGTTTGATAAGAACTTATATTAAGTAGATGGCTGGCCCAGGATGACCATTTTCACATGCTGATGATGAGAACTGGATATTGGTTACGTTATTGAATGTTAGGATAGAGTAAAATTTTTTGAGTAGAGTCAACATAAAGACTATATTCGATTAAAAATTTGCAGCTACACCTTTGTAACTGAGAGTCATTTGTCTGCATCAGTGTATATCTTTTTTTGAGGAAAGGGCTGAGCTCTAAATAAAATCTTTATGGAATTATTTTCAGATTAATTGACTAGAGCTCATGAAAAGAGACTTTGTTTCTTTTATGGATTTAGAGGCAATTTATTTAAAATAATCTTTTTATAAGTAGACCAGTAGATCAGAGTAAACCATAAAGGAAGTATTAGTTTCCTTCCTTCTTCTTATATTCTGAAAGAGATGTGTGACTCACTGTCTTTGCTAAATGAATTTATGTTTTTTTCCAGTAGTTTACAAGTTGCAAAAGGGAAAATTGTGGTGAGATATCCATTCCATTTTTTTCAGAAATGTGTTGGAAAAAAGTTTGAAGTAAAAAAAACAGAAAACAAAATTGGCACTAAAGTAGGGAAAACCTAAATGGATGTAGTAAAACTAGGTAGACAATGTTTTCTTTAGAGGTGGTAGAAGGCACTAAAAGAGGTACTTCTTCATTCAGTGGTTGCTGAGCCATTGCATAAGCAAATGGAGGATACGAACACAGGGTTTTTAAAGATTGTCCTTCAATAAATTTTGGAATTGTTTAGCAGGTGTCTGAAAGCAAAGCATTTCATTTTGATTTCAAAAGGTCCTTTTATGTTGAATGAAACAACTTTTTTTTTCCTGCCCAGGTTAAATAATTGAAAAATACCCAACTAACCATTCATTATTCACCTGTCTTTCACAGACTATCACTTTCTTGGTGGATGCAAGTTGTAAAGGCGTTCATGGGTTTACAGAGGTATTCTGGACATATTTGCATATACATTCATAAACCGAGAAAAATAGCATTTGAGATAGTAGCAACAATAAAAGGAAAAAACCCTACCCTAAAGTTACCATTACAGGTTCCATTATTAGTACCATCTCTATCAAAATGAAGGAGGCAATGACAAGAATGGCTGAGCCCTTGCAAGCCCATGTTTGCCCTCATTGCCTGGCTTCCCTGCCCTCTGTTTTAGAGAAGCTGAGATGTTAAGACAATGATATTTTTTCCAATTTTCCTTCTTAGCTCTACAGAGCTTTCCCATGCAGCAGCACCCCTAGGTTCCTTTCATATTCTGTGAGGTAGCAAATAACATGGATAGCTTATGTTTTGACTTAGGAATTGGTTTTTCTCATCTTTTAAGTCAGTACCAGCAAGTGATGTGAAGGTGGGAGGATTTTAGAGCAACAGCAGTGACAGCATAAGGAACATCAGTCAATGCAGAACTTGTGATGGGACAATTGCAGAACAATTGTCATTCAAGGTTTCAGTAGCCTAAAATGCAAGTCTGTTGAGAACATACTTTTCGAAGTCCTCAAGGAAGGGAAAATGACAGGAGTTTAGGATCCTGGCAGAAGATAGCCTGTGCTGAGAGGCTAAAGGGTCAGCTTGATTAAAGAAGTTTTATGAGGAGTATTTGTTCTATCAAAGAAAGCTGAATGAACAGAGGAGGTGCAAGTTTCTCTAGAAGTGGAGAGTAGTGAGGTTGGAGGTCTGTGGATTTGATGGGAGAGCTGAGGCTGTCACAGGGCACTCCATGTAAATCCACGTGTGTGGGGCTTGATGGTTCCACTGACCCTGGCAGGAGCTCAGAACCTGCACCACTTTTCAGGATTTTTCTTGCAGCAGCTAGGTTGAGCGTGTGAGAACACGAGCTCAGTGCTGCAGACAATGTTCCCAAGACTGACTTGACACAAAAAAGCACCTGCCCATGTATTTGTGCTGGAGTTAAGGAGATTTGAATCCAGGTTTGAAATTAATCACAGACTTGTTGTTAAAGAGGAATGAACTTAAATATTTGCTGAATTGAGGCCCAGAAGCAGTAAAAAGGCTCTTTTACTCTTTTTGTTCTTCTAGAACTGGCTATTCTTGCAGGGTGTGCAGCCACCATTCACAATTATGACAGAAGGGGTGGCAGTTCTAAAGCCAAACCACACACCTTCAGCCCCTGGCATCAAGCACTGAACTGAAACACTGAAAAGAGCAAGGGGGTGGCTCACTCTATCCCTGGCTATATCATTAGGGTGGTAATGTTATCTGAGCCTAATGCATCACAAGGAAACCATTTCATTGTTATCCAGTGGAGCCCCATCACAATGCTGTGGTGACTGAGGCTGTAATGAGGAGCTCTAAGATTTCAATGGCAAAAGGGATTCATTGCTAGTCCATGACCTCACGATGAAATCATTACAATGAAGTCAGAGACGTGAAGTTATTATAGGAAAACTGTTTCAGAGCAAGTCTATAAGGCCCTTTTTGACAGTGCCATTATAAGGCCATTACAATGTAAGGTTATGAAGGTAAAATGGTTTCAGTGAAACCCTATTATGGTTTAAAAACAGACTTAATGGTGTCAGTGAAAGTCATTCTGCCTTCTAAAACCTAAAGTTAAGCAGGCCTCTGTTTCTAAACAAAAACATGTGATTCTGACTTCCATTTTCTCTGATAAAGGTAGCTGTGACATAGCTCAAAAATGAATTAAAATTCCACCACTCCCAGTCTCAGATTTTGAGTGACATCTAAAACTGACTGTCAAAGTAAATAGCATGTTTCAAAACTGAGTAAAAATCCCCCTAAGACTGACATCTCATCAGTAAAGATGGTTACTGTTGGTCTGGTTAAAAATCTAGCCCAATCTAATCATCTGCTATATCACTGGTGGTGAAATGGAATAGAATGCATATTTAAAAATCGGTCTATGTTTCCCACCTCGCTATAAGATAATGAGAATAACACTTCCACAGAGGAATATGCCTCTGAAGTATCTCTGTTTTTATCACATGGAAACTCAAATCTTTCTTTTCAGTCCTGTTATTTTTCAATGAGTGACTACATGTCTGATGTTCAAATAATTCAGTTAGGGATGGTCTGATGGTCTGACAGGAACTTGGATGTGAGACTCCATGATACTTGTGGTATTTAAGTGTCCACTGGCATTTTAAGAGGGAATGTTCTGGGCCACAAAAACAAAGTGTATCCTAAGGTGAAGGACTTTTTTATTGAAATGAAAGATTTCTGAAAAATGTTCCAAGTTTGACAAACCTGGGTTTTCCCCCCCACTATACATCAAGACAAAAGGGAGAAAAAATTCCATGTAAGATTTACAATTTCTGGAGTATTGCTTTATGATGAGTTACTTAGGTGGGAGCTTTCTTTTTGCTCCTTGCTCAATGTGTGTGCAAAATGATCTGGCAAACTGTCACAGACATCCATTATTTTTGTTACCAAACCACTTATCATGTGTGAACCCCTGTGAATAGTAGTGGATATGTCTTTCTATGAGAGCTTGAAGTATAATCATTTGGATTTTATGCATCTTTGTCACCTCTGAGCACACATTTTTGGATAGAAGGGCCCTTTAGCTCCAGAGGAATCCCATTCCTTTGCAAAGACTGTGGTTGAAAGCAAAGCCTTGAACAAGAAGTTTCCTCTTGAAAAGCAATCTCAGTGGTTTATGGCAATCTGCACTTTTTGCATATCTTTTGCAGAGGCTTTTAATGCATGCTCACTTCTTTTTTTGAAAACCTGCCATTTCTGTACAGTGACAGCAGCAGAGTTAGATTAGCAAATGAAAAATGAGTTCTATATTTCCCATTTCAGATAAACCAGAAATTATAGATTTCTAAAATTATTTTGGTATTAAAAGCTACAACTCAGCTATCAGTTCATCAGTGAAATAAAAATCATCATATACACCAAAGGATGTATTTTTTCATCTGCAACATTGTAAACCAGGGATAAATAAGGTCTCCAACATTTGGTAAGGAAAACTATGTTCTACTTCAGAAAAATTAAACATCCCAGCATCATGTGTCTCAAATTCTGTTGTGCTCGTTCTTTTCAACTTCTTAATAAGTTCAAAACCTGTTGTCCTTTGAACAATAGCATCAATTTCTGTTATCTGTGGTAATGAGGAGGTTATTCTGTAGACTGGTATAAATTGGATATTACAGGTACTGTGGAGCATATGGCAAAGTCCTCTGAAGATGTCTGTGTACTGCCAGGTCAGGTCTGCCATTGACAGAATTGAGCTTCAAGTGATAGATCTTCCTGGACTCAGTGAGTGCTGCTGATTAATCAGATGCCCATACCCCAGTCCCAGTGGGGCAGAGGCTGGGAGGGTGTCCTGCCACAGGCACTGCTCACACAGACACTGCTTCTGTGCATTCATGTCATGCAGTATCCAAGATAATGTGAAAGGACAAATGCAGCAAAACATGGGAGGGATGGGCTCATCACCTCTTCAGGTCATGCTGCAATCAACAGGTCATAGTCCTTGTCTGAGAGCAGATGCCTGAGACCTATAAAGATGCTTTTCAGAAACTATGCCCTCCTCACCCTCTATGGCCAATAGCCTTACAGAAGGGGGATTTGCCAAGGGAGCAAAGCCTTGGTTTCAGTTTTGGTTACTTTGTGAGAATTCATATCCCATCTCTCTGTCTCTGAAGAGTGCCCAGTAACACTGTGCAGCACCTGTGGGGTCTCTCCATGCCCTTGCATTGGGCTGCTGCTGTGGGTTTGCAGCTGGCAGGGCTGGTGGGGGACAAGAGGGGAGGTGGGCATCAGGCCTAGGCATAACCTGCCTGTAGATTGTAGGTAGAGATGCATCATCATCTGATACCTCATACTTCTGTCATCAGTCAGTATATCACTGCCTTCCTTTTCTTTTCTGCATCCAGCTCTTGGGCTAATGGCAAAAAATGTTATTATTCTTTTTACATTTTGTTATGGTTTTTTACTTTTGCAGAATTATCCATCACTCCTTGTCCTCCTCTGCTTCCATGGTGATTTACCTTTGTTTAATCAGCAAATTTGATGATCACTGTTCTCCCTCTTTTTTTCCTCTAAAAGCCATTAATGAAGATAATAAATAGAATACATTTACCCTTAGCAAATTCTCTCATCTCTCTTTTTGGCTTGGCAACATTCCTTTCAAATGAATCTGGAAGAAAATGCTTCTTCCAGATTCAAGATGAAGTAAAATCACCATATTAACCAGCATTACAGACTTTACAACCATCCATCCATGCATATTTCAGTTTGAAGAACAACTTCCCACATGATACTAAAATCCATATATGTTAGATGACTGCTTTGCTCAAAAACATTGTAACTATTTTGAAAAATAGTAGACTCCATTCCTATTATGGTTACTTTTCTATCAATTTCTTTGTTCTTGACTTTATGGAATATTGTCTTGATACCATGTTTGACAATTGTAATTTGACTAATATTTTTCTATGATAAGTAGAATAAATACAACTAATGATTACTTTATAAAGGTTGGCTAGAGGTGAGTTAGGCAGAGATTGATATATAATGGAAGAAATCACTAAAAATATTTCATAAGGAAATAATACCTCTATGGGTCAGTTCTTAAAACATCTGATATAATTTAGTACAATTTATAGCATTATCTGTTAAAATGTCAGCACATATTAATATAAGAGAATTACAGAATTGTTTGTGTTAAAGAGACCTTAATGATTATATAGTTCCAACCCCCCTGTCATGGGCAGGGACACCTTTCACTTCACCAGGTTGTTCAGGGCCACATCCAACCTGGCCTTGAACACTTCCAGAGATGGGACAACTTCTCTGGGCAGCCTGTTCCATCTTCTCACCAGCCTCTGTGTAAAGAATTTTGTTCTAATATCTAACATAAACTTACTTTCCTTCAGTTTGAAGCTATTCCCCTTGTTCTGTTCCTATAAGCTCTTGTAAAAAGTCTCTCTACATCTTTCTTGTAGGCTTTTTATCTGACAGAATTCATATTTTCCAGGTTTCCAAAGTCTTGATTCTTTGTTGGTTTTTTTTCCATAATGATTGTTACTTAGAAATAACTTGAGAGAGAATGTTATCTCTGTCTCTCACTACCATGTGGTAGATATGCTTTCCTGTGTATCCTGCAGTTCTGGATTTGGAGATCTTTTCTTGGTGGACCACGGATTATTTTTAACTTAGACACACCTGTGCCTCTGTCAGGACATGCAGAGCTATGGTGACTATCCCCATCCTTTTGTTACACATACTGTGAGGGTGAAGTAGTGTACTGAAGGGTTTGGAGATGTGTTGAGTCACCACAGCTTAGGGATGTGATTTACACATGTAGAGCAAGTGTAAAGACTTAGTTAATGGAAATTGGGCATTAAGAAATCTCTTTGTATTCTTCTTACTTGCTTTGCTATAATGTTAGCACATGAATAGCTTGTCCAGTGACAATGGGTATTCAAATCTGCCATTTGTGGCTCATCTGCAGTAGATTGTTTTTTCTTTCAGTTCTCAAGTAGCAGCAGATTAAGAGTAAAAAAAAAAAAGGAGCTTCCTGGTTTGCAACAGACACATGGGGAGAATCCAGCCTTTACAAACATGGAAAGGACCATCAGCCAATTAGCTGTGGGTTAATAAAACTCAAATTCTTTGTTGAACACAAATCTATATCGTTTTCAAAAAAATCATGAGACTGGAGTAAGGATCCATCATTGTGTTAATGCTATCAAATAGCTTCTGGGGAAGAGAAAGAGCACACTGGATTCTTAGGGCCACAGTTATACACCACACACATGATACGCATCAGAAATGATACACAAAATTCACATCATACACCTCTTCTTCAAGTCACAGACTGATCTGATGTGTATCAAATGTTTCCTTCCATATTTTAATGACCATACTGCAGTCTAATGGAGTGATTCTAAATGCATTTGCAAATTATCTTAGCAGGGGGAGAAAAAAGTCTTTGCTTTATACACAAGTTCTTTGTGCTTTTGGTATGGCAGTGATTCAGAAACACACCTCTAATACTGAGTTTACACTGAAAAAAAATCTTTAAATATATAAACATTTCCCTTGCTACAGTAATGCTGCAGTATTCTTTAGCTGATTCTTCTCTGAATACGACATTGTCAGCATAGAGGGTAGATGGATTATAGGGATGTTCCATAAAGTCCTTATTTCATAGCATAGTTCTCTATGGGTATTTACTTTTCCAATTTCCTGACCCATTTTTTTATTCCTAAAGGATAAAAAGGATGTCCTCTAGAAAACCAGGGTAGCAAATACCCTGTTGCAGTACTGAGCTCTGTACAAATTCTTTGAAGAAAGCTGTGGCATAGAAAAGGCTGATTGTGTTGGTTTAACAGAACCACAGAGTGGATCAGGTTGGAAGGGACCACTGTGGGTCATCTGGTGCAACCTCCTTCCTCAGCAGGGATGTAGGGATTGATAGAGCACTTGATAGATTGATAGTTCCCTGTCTCAAACGTGTTAAGGCCACAGATGGGGTCTCACTGTGAGATCTCTGGAAGAGCAGAAACTATTAGGATTTCTTTCCACTTTTTCCAATTCCTGAAGTAAAACCTGAAGTGTCAACAGCAACTACTTGCAGCTTTGTTCTCCTGTTATTCTAGCTCTTGAAAAATCTAAAAAAACCCAAAAAACGTAATCTCTATGGATGCTATCGAGGAGAAGTCAAAACTGAAGAATCATGGAAACCAAAGAGATATTTCTCACTTCTACTTTTGAATACTTCCTTTTCAAACTGCTCTGATTTATTTCTATCACTCCTTCCTCATCTTTTTTTACAAGCTGAAGTATCTCATTTTATTTAAAATATCATCCTATGTAAGACTTCACACATGATAATCTTTCTGTTGCCCTATAGTCTTTTACAGACTCTAACTTTTTGTTCTTGGGATGACCAGTACAGGGTCCAGTCATGAAAACGTGACTATATCACATATCAGCACCATGGCTTGATGATGTTTCCCATTTTTCTTGCTACACCTTTCCAGTCAATTCCCTTTTTAATAGCAGTTTCTTCATTTGATTACTTCAGGCCACTGAGCAGTCAGAGAACTATCTTAATTTCTTTTTTATAAAATGAAGTATTTCTGCAAGTTCTGAGGAACTTGTTGCTACAGCATGGTACAAATGCCACAAATTTACATGGATTAAAGACAGGATTAAGGAAATTGATGACAAAAAAATTAATCAATGGCTATTAAAAAACAGAAGGAATGTTACTGGTTCAGGAGTTTCAGGCATCACAGTGTCAGGAGATGGGAGAGTGTGGTGATGTACTAGTTTGAAAGCAAAACCAATGAGACTCCAAGTCCAAAATACAATTTAATAGAGAAGAAACCAACAACAAAAAAGGGTAAAATGAAATAAGATAAATGCAGTAGTACAAAGGACCACTGACAGAGTCAGAATGCAAACCTGACACCCTATTGGTCAGGGTGTTGGGTGTTGTTGAAATAAGTCCTCTCAGAGTGACAGATGTGGCTCTGTTGAAGCAGAGATGATCCTCAAGAAAGGGTCCAGTCATCCTCTGGGAATCCAGTGGCTCCTTTGGTGTTTGGGATTGCTGGTTTTATCTCAGTGGAAAGGCTTTGGCTCCTCCCACTGGGTGGAGCATCTCACAATGTAATGAGGTGATGTTCTCAGTCATGTGAGAGGCCTTAAATGGCCCATTCACAGGTGATGTCCCTCAGAGGAGGATGGGTGGAGGAAGAGATAAGAAGGCCCTGCCTTATCTGGTATTATCTGGTGTCCCATTAACAGAAGGCATCTGCCCTCTTCCCTCACTAGAGTTACAAGAGATAAGGAACAATATCTCCCAACCGGTTTCAACAGATGAAAATAGAATACACATTTTTAGTTACATTTTTCAACCCAAGACAGGTGGGAAAGGGCCATTCACCTCCTTTCCATGTTTCTCTCTAAACTTTTGCTACTGGTCTCAGTCAGGCAATCCTGCAGTGTGAACTTCCTTTTATTCTTGATTATTTCCCCCCATTATTTAAAGAATAATTTATATATGTGAAGTGTGTGACAGTTTATTTTCTTTAAGAGACTCTGGACATGAGTGTCTTCAGGCCCTTTTGTATAATCTTGTTTTACCTGCTCCTTCAAACAACATTAACTAGTTTGTGAGAAATGACTCCCGGTACAAAAATCAAATAGATACTTACCTGTTGCATTTGAACATGAGTTCTAATTCTATGCTTTCTGCTCAGTGTAACCACTTTCCCTAGCATGAAAATTTGTATGTACAGTTTCCACATCCTCTGAGATCTCTGAAAAACTTTGGTGTCATGTTTCAGTGCTAAAGCTAATGTAGATTTCAAATTCAACTCAGTACCCAGATTTTGAAGAAGGTGAGAATGAGTACAGTCTGGGCTGGATCTTCTGCATCTCCCTCTGCTGACCGTTAGTGTGGAAGTGATTTTTTTAGAGTATTCACCCTGCAGAGAAGGGCTGAAAGATGGAAAACTTTTCTCTAATGAACAGTAATGCAAACCCTTCTTCCAACTAGTCTGTTATGGTTTTGTCTCTTTTTATATCATCTTGACACTAGTGATGACTGAGTGACCATTGGCAAGGATACTGTGTTGTGAAAATGGTATTTTTTCATGCTCTTTATGCCTTTAACAGGTTGCATATTTCCCATTTTTTATTATTTCCTTACTGACACAAAGATTTTATTTTCAGCAGGCTGTCTTCTCACCACCCCTCTGTGACAGTATATGCGTGGCTAAGGGAAAAAAATCTTTATAATTCTTTTTCTTTTCTAGTGTGTCTTCACAGTGGTGTCTTGAAACTGTACCCTTTGCCATTTACATGCATTTTATCCTTTAGCTGCTTACTTTTTTTTTTAACCTTCATTGGACTTCTTGGTTTCTATGCAATTCCCTGTCTAATCTCAATGCTGTTAAACTCATGGTGGTTATTTTTTCTTTTTCACTCTTATAGGGATTCTGGAGTTCACCCTGGTATTATAGAATATATCTTTGGCACTGACTCCCTAAACAGAGTTGCATGCCTTGTCCAGGACTACCCTAAGATTTGTTTCTTTTTCTGTAGCAAGAATTTGGCAAAATTTCAGTCCATGACAGTGTTTGCTCAGGTGACTGCTGCAACGTCTGCTTCAGAGAGTGAGGACAACAAATGATGTCTGGGCTGGTTCATTGCCTTTACAGTGGGTACAGAAGGACTGACTCTGTTGTGGTGTGCAGTTGTCCTGGTCATCCTTAGAGGATGGTCCAGTGGTGGTGGTCTGAACAGCCACACATGACCTATTCCTCCTGTGCTGCTCTGCGCTGATATTCTTCAGCAGTCGCCATGCCAGACCTGCATGTGGTGCAAGATGAGTACTGAAACCACATTTGGAATTGTGCCTAGTTCAAGAGCTTTAAGCTATTCATCCTTGCTGTAGAAGTAAGCCTTTTTGTCCTTAAGGTCTGCAAACCTGGTGCTCTGGCTGTGGCCATGGAAAAAACATAGTTCTTTACTACTACAGAGCTATAACAGTTTTTAACCCTTTGGAAAGTGGAGGATAAAACTGTTATTGGATTGTCCCCTGTCTTGGATTATTCCCTGGCACACAAAAGACAGAGCCTTTTATGAGACCATGTTTTCTGGATCAGGGAACATCTTTTATGGGTAATTTGACATCACTTAATAAGAATCATAGCAAATGCATTATTGTAACACCCTCTACTCCATCCTTTTGACCTTACTTACATCATGCATATTTATTCTTTCTGCTGATACAAATATTAACCTCCTGTCTTGCATTAGATTCATATATTCATCCACTACCTGGGAAAATAGAGAGAGGAAAAGAGTGATGCAGGAGAGAGGGGCTTTTAGTATTCTGTAGCTGAGCTGTCTGATGTAATATGTTAGAGAATATAGGTGCCAGTAATGTGCAAAGAGCTTGAAAAACGACCAGACAGTGCCAAGCCCACAGTGCCTGTTGTCAGGAGGGCTAACAGTGTAATAAATCAACCTGTCTTGTGTCAAGGGTCATGTGTTGCGATGTTCAAAGCTGTTTGGCCAGCCTGATCTAGACAGGCATATGCTATTCATTTCTGAGCTGTTGGTGCTGTTACTGGAACCTTCCTAAAGCAGTATCTGCCCTGTGCTGCTTTGGGTTTCAAGTCAAGGTTCCAAAGGAGAAAGTATCTGGGAGAAGAGAATGAAGTGCTGCAGGTTTTATTCTTCTCCTGTAATTATTTTTACTAGGCACTGCCGGGAAAAGTATGGAAAATGGCTTGTCAGATGGGTTCTTCCCATGCCTTCTGGGTAGGACAGTGGTGCTTAACCTGTTCCTGTTGGATCAGCCATATAGGCTCACAGAGGCAGATGGGAACAACAGTCATTGTCTTTCTCTGTTCACTTGACCACACACTTACAGAAAATGGACAGAGTATGTCCTGTTTTGAGTAAGTGGATATCAAGCAAAATACAACTAAATAATCCACTACAATCCCATTTACTGCACCTTTTGGCAACTGTGTTGATTTCTTGTTGTTGTCATTCCTGCTGTGCTTTTCACCTCCATTCTGTCATGTTTAGGTGGGCTGGAGGGACGACAATCTGCTCCTAGCCTTGCTGAGATAGGAGGAGCATCTTTCCATCTTTCTTCTCCTACCCCAGTGTTTGCAGGGCTGGATAGGTACAGGCAAGCTGCAGTAGGCATTTCAGACCAGTCTGAAACTTCCTATGTTCAGGAGCTTTAATTAGGCTCACTAGATGGGAATATGCAGGGAGAAAGGTTAAGGCAGCAAATCAGGCTAATTACAGGCTGGAAGTCCCAGGAGTTCAGGTCAAGTGATCTTCCGTGGCCCCAATCTCTGAGAAAGAAGTTGTTAATGCTGTGCTGTCTCTGCCAGTGCTGCAGGGCTGCTGGTTTTCAAGCCAGGCACGTGGTGACTTCCCAAAAGACCATTCTGCCCTGGGTACCCACAAGGCAGGTCATGTTACAAACCCGGGTAAGCTGGGTCACAAATTAGTAATTCCCCTCAGGACTTTTGGGTGGTGATGGCAGCAGGTCCTTGGTCTCTGCTAGAGCACTCACAGATCCACAATCTATTAATCCATCCACCAGGGGCTCATCAGGCTCCACACTGCACCCCAGCCTCTCTCTCACATGCAGCCGGGGTACTGAGACATCCAACTGTCAGAGGCAAATTGATGTGAATACAAATGACATGCAGCAAAAAAGGCTGGCACACATTTTATACAGCAAGTCATTTTGCAACCTGAAACAAATTTCAGAAGAGCAGTTGGGTGACAGGCTTCAGGATTCTTAATAGATATAGCATGGAGGAAGTTTCAGTGGGAATCTGGCTTGGTCCAAATAGACAAAAAACCTCTGCACTATAATGTCAAACAAAACTGCAAAATAAAAACATAACTCCAAACCCAGAGACCATTACCCCAAACCTATAAAAAATCAGGTGTAGAGGTGTGGAGGGAAGATTGAGAAGGAAAGGTTTGACTAGGAATTTAATTCATTTGCTTCCAGAATTTTTCTCAAAGATTTGTAAACTTCAACATTTGAAAGTTAATTTTTTCAGAGCTCTTGTTATAATGTAAGTATTAATTGTACATGGGGTTTTTAATCATTTAACACAAGTCTATGTGGGCTCTATTTGCACTGAGCATTTGAACAGTTACTGTTTTTGAAAAAATTATCATGCCCGCCTAGCCCCGCAAAAAACCACTGGTTACGTTCTTCTCAGACTGGGGAAAATGTCATTGATTTCTGTTTTTCTTGACATACTCAAATCCTGAAAAGTTTTTTTTAGAAATTAAGATCAAAAGTTGTTAAAGTACTGGACTGGTGTCTCATACTCAGGGCACTGTGCCACAAAGTCAGCTCTTTCTAGCCCTTTTCCACATCTGCAGAGAGCATGATAAGGCCTGTGGCCTTTGTAAATGGCTTTGAGAAAATTATAAGTCATTTGTATGAATAAGCAAGTCAAGTCATTATTGGCAGAGCCTAACTGAGTATCAAGATGCAAAACAAAAGACAAAAAGCAGATTTGATCACTTCATGCCCATAAGTACATATCTAGGATTATTTATTTTCAAACTATGATTCCAAAGATGTCATCAATGTTAAATGCTTGTGAAAAATTCCGTCTATGTATTTCAATAGGAAACTTTGTAATGATGAAGCATTAGAACTGGTAATATTTCTCTCTCTGCAGTGTTTAGGCAGTGCAAGAGTAAAAATACAACAACAGTGTGTAAAACTAGAGCAAGGCAACAAATATTGAAGACAGAGGGCAGAAAGGACCACTTGATGTAAAAGAAAAATACATTCTTTTTCTATAGCAGTTAAATCAGTGCTCTTAATAGCAGTGTTGAAATATGTGTTATCATGCTAGACTTATTGAGCAAGAGTGCCATCTCAGAGTCTGAAACACCAAGCTATGAATTAGAAGGGGCTGAGAAAATAAAAGGGAAGAAGATGTCCAAAGAGTGACATACTGTTTCTTCCAGTGAGCTAACCGAGAAGATATTCTTATAGGGTTTTTTTGTCCTTACAGCTTTTACTAAGAAAGGACCTCAAAAATCATCCAGTTCCAATGCTTCTGCCATGGTCAGGGACAGCTTTCACTAGACCAGGTCACTCAAAGTCCCATCCAATCTGTCCTTGAACATTTCCACAGGTAGGGAATCCACAGATTCTCTGAACAGCCAGACCTAATGCCTCACCACCCTTGGTTTGAAAAGTGAGGGTGTCAATATTTGATATGTGTATGTTTGGCACCAAAGATGTCTTGAAAGTCCTGAGGATCCGTGACCAATTTATTGCCCCCTCTGACATGTTGGAAAGTACTTACAGTTCTGTGCAACAGCTGGGTAACTCTGGTGGTTTGGAATCAAAACAGCCATTGAAATCCACCAATACTAAAAATCAAACTGTTTTGGAAGATGATGTAATGTCAGGTATCAGACAAGAGCTTAGCTGCTGGAGCACAATACAGGAATTAGCAACAACATAGGTGTGCAAGATTCCACTTGACTAATTCCACTTATGCAGCTGTGTTGCCAGTCTTTGGCAGGGCTGACCCTATGTATCCTGACATTAATGGATTTATTTCCATTATGGAGTAAGAGTAAGATTTGCATATAGGCAAAATATATCTACTACAGCAAATTTGCACTTCATGGGTAAGAAATGATCTCCAATAAAAAGGATTCTGCCTGTTGATTCATCTCATGTCAGGCTGCTGTTAATTTCATAGAATCAAAATGATTTTTTATTTATTATTTAGAAATTTGTTTATTTCTACATATATGTACCAAAAAAGATTACAAATCGAGTGAGCGCTTGCTGTATCATTGGTTTAGATTTGAACTTCTTTTTTTTTTTTTTTTTTTTTTTTTTTTTTTACAGAAGAAAGTTCACATTTAACCTGGTACAAAATGATATGTAGATGTTGTATAAAGGAAGAGAATTTTCAATTTCCAAAATATTCTGTATTATTACTAAGGCTAATATAATAAGCCAGTATTTAGAATACACTTAATGTGGCTATAAGGTTTGTGTTTATTTTACTCAAATTATTGTAGAGTCTGAATGCTTGTTAATTAAGTGTAGGGCATTACCATTGGCACTTGTTGGTGTAGTAGCTGTGGGTAGGACTTTAAGGATCTGCAGGAAGGAAGTGACTGGCAACAAGCAACCTAAATTCAGATGTGGACTCTGCAGCACCTTGTGCACAATCAGGAAGGAAAACAACAGGCTCTTTTGGGCTCTGCAACAGCGGAGACAAAGAAATTAGTAAAACTGAAGCCACTGCAAGAGTTTTTAAACACACATAAGAGGTGTTTTCCCTGCAATACTTTAATGGTCTTCTCAATTTTATGATTTTTTAAATTTAAATATTGATTGCAATTTGTTTAATTTGTTTTTCATGTCCCTTATCCTTTCAAGATTAGGTGCTGAGGAATGAGAATAACTGGAGATCAGTGGCAGAATGCTGGTGTTAATGTTATAGCATTGGCAATGTTTTTCCACCTTATAACAACCAGTTGACCTATTGACTGTGGCTAATGCAAAGCAGAACTATGCATTTGGTGGCTGTCAGCAGGGGTGTGGGGGTGGCATGCACGTAAAGATAAAATATTTTTCCATGCCTCTGCAATCTTTGCTTTACCAAATAATTGAGAGTTGTTTCTTCAAGTAGCTTGTTGCTGTGTTTTGAGTGGCACACCCTAAATGCCAGTTATTGACATGATTTATGGATATATGGATATATTTTTAGTGAGCCATTTAAAATAAAGCAATCCCCTTATGCTTTCCACCCAACCTAGGGAAGAAGCAGGATGGGGCTTATTGGACTTTCCTGCCTCTCTGCCCCACAAGGAAACCATGTCACTGTGTGAGGGAATGCACTGGCCTGGGGAAGCCTGGAATCAGCTCTGCCTTTCAGATTGCCAGCACCTCCACCTTTGTCTACTGCACAGGTCTCTTGTTCTCTGGCTGATCTTCCACAAGTCCAGCTAAAAGCACTCCCTGCCCTTTCTAAAGGAATGAGAAGCAGACCTCCTCTCTGCTTGAAGGTGAGCACTTGACCTGAGGGTCTCAGAGGCCTGCTGAAGCAGATGTTGCTGTGTTTGTAGCTGTGCAGCTGCTGCTCCCAAAGCGCTGTGGAGCTGCATGGCCCCAGCACCCGGCACGCCCGGCCCCAGCATGTGGATTTGGGGGAGGATGATGTGCCCTTGGATCACCAAGGACAGCAAAACCAGAAATGTCTCTGAGCAGTCCCTTTGTCCAGAGTGCTATAAATGCCAATCCAAGTCCAAGACAATTCCAAGACAAAATTTTAGGCAAAGCCAACAATTGGAAGCACAATGCTGATGGCTGGGATCGACACTGGGTGAACCTCAGTTACGGCCTCTATGGCACCGTAACCCCATCGTTCACGAATTGACTCTTTTCAGGGTCCTTGTTTTATACAGTTTATTTGGCCAGCAGCAGAGGATTTCCCCACAGTTCTTTGTCTTTGGGGTGGTTTTTTCACATTCATCTCCACCGTCCTGTCTGCTGAATGGGGTTTCCCTGTGAATAAATGGGTGTTAATTTCTTTCCTCCTTTTTATGAATGGGAGGCATCCCTCTGATGGTATCTTCGGTGATGTTTGGGTGTTTCAGAGCTCTGCTGCCCCTGGAGGACGGATTTTGATCTTGATTTGCCTTTCATTCTGATATCAATAGCGGGCTCCCAATTCCTGGCAAGGCATTGTCCTTCTCTGAATAGTGGCCCTTGGGTGTTGCTCATCCTGAGATTAGCTGGTTTCATGCCCCACCTGCTTGCATTTTATTTTACAGAACATATTTACATTCTACATACACCAAAAACATGAATTAATATACCATATTTATTGCAAGGGCTTGGTTAAATGAGCCATGGCTAGACTTCTCTCCTGGAAACAAGTGTCTGGAAAGAAGTCTCTTTGACAGAATTCAGCTGGGCCTACCCTTGGGATTAGGAAACAGAAAAACCCATAACAGTAAATGCTAAAGGATACATATTATAGTTCGCTGAGATTTCGAGAGATTAATCATTTTTTATGCATATTTCTCACATTGAAAATCTTATATCAACAAGTTTAAAACTTTAATTAAAGAGTTAAAACCTTGTGGAATATTGAAAACATGTTTAAAATATTTTAGTAATGGTGCATATTTATGATTGACCACCTAGTTTTCATCCATATATTAATTTCTGGAAATGTTAGATTTTGAATTTCTTATCTTTGGCTAAGCTTTTTTTTTTTTTTTTTTTTCCAAGGGTGAAAAGTGTTCTTTTTCCTGGAGTCTCTTACCACAAAACAGTTGTTTCTGTTTATTACAACTTCTCAGGCAGTGAAAGACCAGTCATGAACTGCCAATTACCATGACAGAGCCCCATGCCAGCCCAGTCCTTCAGCTCCTGAACTCACCATAACCTACAAGTGGTGTTCTGTGCAGCTGAAGAGATGATGCAGGTACAGCTTTTGTGAGCATCCCTTTCAGAGGGTGGTAATTGCTTCATGGCAGCTTTGTGGTGTCAGCATTGTCTTCAGTTGGCATGGGAACACAACCAGAATCTCCTGAATGTTTTTCAGAAATAATTGGTTTGAGATGAAAAAACTTGGATTTTCAAACAGACCACATGCTTTCTCTGTTTTTGCCGTCAGAAATGACCAATAGCCTTGAATCTTGAATGCCTCCCTGATTAAAGCTTCACATAAACAGACATGTTTTCTGCAAAATTTTTGGCTCTGACAAAGCAGCATATTTTGATGAGACGTCATTTAATGAAAATGTTCTGACCAGCTCCAGATGCATACTTTAGATATGCATAGTTTCAATTGCCTAGAAAAAACCACCTAGTAGACAGAGAGGGTTTGCCAAAAGCAATTATATTTTATCTCAGTTTGGTTTCACACCATTTGTGACTATCCAAGATCATGCTTTGGTAAAACAAACAGATGTGGTCCAAACTGCAGCAAGAAGCTAAACTGTGAAAGACAAATACATCTATATGTAGTGTTACAGTAAAAATTAATATTGTGCTGCTAGAGGATTCCATCCACATCTGTAGCAAATAAAAAGAGAGAGGATTATAGCATATTATATTCTGAGGAGCAATGTGACCAGTGAGGCAGAACTTGATCCACAATTGCCAAGTTACAACCTGATAACACACCATCAATTCTGAACGATACTGATCGGGGATGGTGCTTCATAATCTAAGCAATTGCTGCAAACAGTTCCACAAAGTTCCAAGATCTACTGTACTGAAGGCAGCAGAAAGATCCATCAGCAGGAGTACTGTAATTTAACTTGAATCAGCAGCTGGTGATAAATCACTTGTGACCTTAAGTAAAGCAATCCTAGGACAGTAGTATTCCCTGGAGCCAAACTGAAAACTCTCATATAATCCATTCCCAGATAAAATTGCTGGTAGTAAAGGGCAACCACTTGCTTCATCTTTCCTTTCCTCACATCCCAAAAAAGAGTGCTTGCCCAGTTGTCATTAGGTAGAACAGAAATCTGCAATGTGAGAGAGGGGAAGCTTTCCCCACTAACAAAGAGCAGCTGCAAATTTCAGCAGCTCAGGACTTGCAGAAAGCAAAGAGTTATTAACCATGTTAGCTATAAATGAAGCAAAGTACTGAAAGACTGTCCACAAGCAGCCATATGGGCCAAGAGTCAAACCCAGGAGTAATGGAGCGTGATTGCTTTCCCAACTGTGTGATCTCAGCAAGAAGCAAATACAAATGTATAACACTTGCAGATACAGGCACTGGGAGCATAATTGCCAGCCCTAGTGCTGAACAGTCGCAGCTGATTAGAAATTCACTCTGTACTTGCTGAATTCTTCACAGGAGGCAGCTGAAGGATTGTGCATGAGGAGTGATTTGTGGGGCTAAATGTGATCAATAGCACAAAATAAGGATTTAGGTCTCTTTTTTCTCATTAATAACAGAACAAGAAAAAGTAGATCTGGCTGGATCAAATGCAATGTGCTAAGAGTGCAACAGCTTGGTGCTTCAGGAGACTAATTTCTGGACTAAACAGTCATTGAAATAATTCCATGAGCTGCTGTCTTCGCCTCAGTCAACTCCTGTGATCACAAAGGCAGATAAGGTAAAGCACAGAAAACTGAAAATAAATCAGGTGCTTCACACACTTGTTTGGTTTTTAAATGAAAGGAAATAGCAAGAATAAAACACCCATGGTTTACACAAGATGGTGAGGCAGGTAAATTTTATGCAATTAATAAAATAAATGTTGGATCTCTCATTTATCCTGGTTATCTTTGAAGACTTTGGTGGGTTGTTCAGAACACAGCATAATCCCAGGAGTGGTAAATATGAGACATTTACAAATAACAGGACATATTATGCATTTTGATCTCTATCAAACCTGTACAGATATCCACACAGAGCTAACTAGACCCTGCCTTTAATGCAGATCTTCTAGTAGAATCATTATAATACACTTTTTCTATCTGGTTATCCAAATAGTGTCAGTAGTTCACTGTCACAGACTAATTGTGGAAGCAAAAAACACCCACTTCTCACGATAAATATTGTGGAAACACAGCCAAGAAACAGAGAATGAGAGGTAATACCACCACTCCTAAAGAATCACCAGTCTTACACAGACTGCATCTCAACCGTAACTTTTAATGATGCGGGCCTGGGACTCCATTGGTGTTTAATAAATAATGATGATTATGCCCTACCTGCACAATGCACACCAAACAACCATTGATGTCGATGTGAGCTCTTGGCACAGACTGATGGCAGGATACTCCTGTGACAGAGATGAATTTTCCATTAGAACAAAATGAGGAAGACCTGTCTCAGTCAGCAGAATTCTCAGCAACAACAGACATTCCTCAGGGGCTCAGTGAAAGCTGCCCATCCTGGCTGGTTGAAAGCAATTTGGGTGGGAAGCAGTGAGGCTGGCTTGGACAGCCACAAAACAAATTTGGGTTGAGGTAAAATTGCCTTGATGTAAAGAATATATGTATTATGTGTAATTAGATCCATATTTAATTTATAACATGTGGAAATATTTTCTTTCTCTCTTATCACGCCACAAGGGAAATTGGTATTTTCTTTTCTATGAAGGCAAAGGATATAATTAATATTAGAGGAGGAAGAGAGAGGATGCAGATATACTGAACAATCTTTTGAAAACCAGCTTTTATTTAGAGTAGATCAAGGAAAAATTAAATGCTCTTTTGGTAAACAACAGGAAACCATTACCTACACAGAAATTTGGACCATGAGGCAGACCATTCAATTGCATTGTTATCTTTGAAGATTTTGTAAAAAATGCAGAGATGTGGAATTTATTTGAAACTAGGACTGTGTGAGACAGGGAGACAGCTAAGCACAACAGGGACACAGAGAGAAAGCTCTTACAGTGTGGTCCCCAGAAAAAAAAATGAGAAAAGGAAGCTTTTGACAAGGGGTTGCCTCAAAAGACCTGAATCTGTAAATCAAGAAAAAACCTCTGCTATCTTGGTGTTAATTTTGTTGTGGAATAGGCCTAGAATTTCTGTAAATGAAGACTTGTGCCCAATTTTATTATCAGCTGTTTCTCTTGGACATTTGCATATTTTGCTTGACCATTTGAGTGAAAAGAAGTAACACATTCTACAAGTTTTTAAGGTGAACAGTGAAGGAAAAAAGGGAAATTGAAGAATATAAGAGATCACAAATAACTCAATTGCCTTTTTGAAGGCTATTTAATAATAATAATAATAATAATAACTGACTGTTCCTAAATGAGCAAGTATATTTTCAGGAGGAAAACCATAATAATTAGAACATATGCCTTTGTAAATCAGGTGGAAAGGATTAATCTGGTAAGGGGAATACCTATGCTCCAGCCTTTACATTATGCTAATGATCACAACAACAAAAAAATCACAGCTTAAGAACAGGCAATTAAAAGAACACAAGAAACCATCATCTACTTCAGGAAAAAAAAAAAAAAGCCAAAAATAGTTAAAAGCAAGAAGGATGAATATGTTTGTCGGTGAAAGAAATAAAATAAAATATATTATTTATTTTTATCACTGAAATAAATAATTACATCGGAAAAATTTATTTTTTTTCTACATGTGAGTGTTGTGTACAGATAATGCACAATAATAGGGTCAGGATTATTGGCAGTTCCCAATATATATATTGTTTCATAATAATCATTTTTGGATGTGTAGAGCTGAAATATCTGTTTAGTAAGTGTGCATTTGTAAAATGTACAACTGTCAGTTCACGTCTCATTAAAATTGTGCAAATTAGGTATCCAAAACCCAGACTGGCATTTCAAAACTCTGGTTCAGATTTCTCTGGGTGCTACTAGAAAACTGTGCTTTTTATTTAATAATAGTTTCAGGTTTTATTGCTCTAAAAAGTGATCCCAACAATTTGTTTTACTCTCATTACAGCTTTTACATGGCCTAGTGCAAAGAATGTAAATATTTCTTGAGCTACTTACTGGTGCAAATGTAAATGTGAAAATATTTATTGTTGAAACAAAAGTACAATCTCTATTGCTTAATTATGATAATCTAGGGAAATTGTTCTTGCATAATTCCATATAAAGTAGTAAGAGAAAAAAATAGCTAGCTGTTCTTTCCTATTGCTTGCCCTCAATAGGTCCAGGTAAGATTCTATAAACTTGTATTTTCATGTCAAATTTCTTGCTTAAGCTGTATTTTGGAATAAGTATAGGACTTTACAATATAATCACTATTGCTTGTGCTTGGAGAAACACTGCTGAAGTTCTGGGACAATTATAGATTTTAGTGTAATGACATTTAAACTAGTCTCTGAAATAGTAAGGATTTTTTTAAATGTATTTTTGCTTTTAATTTTTTTTTACTTTAGGGTCATGAATCGGTTTTCTAGAAGCTAAAAAGTTTTGAATAGAATCTAAGTTATTTCTAGTTCTTCTGGCTGTAAAGATACCTTCTTAATATAAATAATTACTACTACTAAATTTAGAGAGTGTGCAACCCTTGGGGTTGTGGAGCTCACATTTTGTGTAAATATGTATAGTTTAGGCTTGCCTAATGTGAAATTTTGAAATGTGTGCATTTAATTTCAATACCAGCTCTGGAACAACCAACTGGAGAAAATAAATTATCATGGCCTATAGAATTTGCAAGGTGTTTCATTAGGTTTACCATGACAGGAGGACTGTCAGCTCTAAGGCTTTAAAAGACTTTCTGGGGAAAACAGTCACACTTTAGGAACAGCAAGGAATATGTACCTTGATTTTCCATGATGCTCTGTTTGGGTTTGCCTTGTTGGATATCTTTGCCATGGCTCTAGCACTCCTGAGAGCTCCTGAGAGTCAAAAAGAGACTGCTTTGGTGTCCAAATGACTCCTGAGCTCCTGCCAGTTCCTGTTGGGGGGACATAGATGTGTGTCTCTCTCCTCCACCTGGCTGTGTGCTTCTGTGATATTTGGAGGAATTTACATTCTTCACACCTCTAACGTGTTAGAGGTGGCTTAAGAAGGCAAAACAACTCCCGAGTTCCAAGGGGAGGTGGAACTAAAACATACAACCCAGGTAAATTTCATTTCCTTAGAAGGGTCTGGAACTCAAATCCTGAGGAGCAGCTGGGGCAGCTGGGATTCCTTAGGCTGGAGAAAAGAAGGCTGGGCAGGGATCCCTCTCCAGCTACCTGAAAGGTGGCTGCAGCAAGGTAAGGGTTGGTCTCTCCAAGGTAGTAGAGCAAGGGGAAGGAGCTTCAAGTTGCACCAGGGGAGATTTAAGTTGGACACTAGAAATTTTTTTTCACAAGAAGTGTTGTTAAGTACCAAAACAGTCTGCCCAGAGAAGTGGTGGAGTCCCCGTCCCCAGAGACATTTAGAAGACATGTAGATGTGGCATTTAGGGACATGGTTTAGTGGTAAATTGGGCAGTGCTGGGTTAATGATGGGACTCGATGATCTTAGAGGAATTTCCAACCTAAATAATTCTGTGATTTTAAAACCAGGTGAGTCAAGTACTGTTTGAGTCCCAAACAGAAATTCTGAGTACGAGCTCCCAAAGGGAAACTAACATTCCATCTTCTCAGCTTAATCCCTGCCCTGATGCTCTCTCACAGTCACTTCAAGCCAGGTTGAATCCAGGATTCTTAAGAGAGAGCTTTTTATTGCCCCCTCTGCTTTCCTTGCCTTGGATCTACAGACTTTTCTTTTGGGGTTTTTCTCAGAACAGCCCATCACCACACTGCAGACTAAGAATGAGCTGATGATGGCTTTTTTTTGCTCTACAAGCTATTTTACTTTGTGTCAAAAATGTCTGATTTTATTTCAGTAGTTGCTCTGGTGATGGAAGTGAGAGCCTGGATGAAGATGAGCCAGTCTTCAGTGCTGTGTATCTCACTGAACACTGAATTCACTGGCTGCTGGCAACTGATAGTGCCCCTTCACAAGTCCTCACTCCTCCTCCAGAGTGGGCAAGTGGATTTTGGTGAATTTGACGCAAAATAGGGTCTAATTATAGGTTTCCCCAAATCCTTGTGTAACGCATTTTATCCCTGTGATAGGTGTGCTGCTTCAATGTGATGCCACCTGAGGAGGATCTCAGGGAGAATTTAGTAACACCGCAGCTCCACGTCTATGTGATTTGGATACTGTTTGTATGTAAAACTACAGTACTGTACCATTGTTACACTTTTACCTCAAGACAACTAGTTTGGATTCATTGCAGAGATAAAAACCAGAGCCTTTTCAGTGAAGACACATTCAGAGTTAAGTGGCCTTTTATGTTTTGTTTGCCCAGAAAGTTTGTATGGTCCCAGAACAGTTGTGTTTTCCACCTGATGTTCTGTCTGTGCTGGAGAAAAGAGAAAGGTAGTTCAACTTTGCTCTTGTTTTTGTTCTTTTTTTAAGTTAAGTAAAAGAGCTGAGGTCTGTTTTCTGGCCTTTGTGTTTGTTTCACTGACTGTCTTTTCACACCTGCTCTGTCACCCCACCTTTCCTTTCTTGCTTCCCTGCTCTCTGGGTGATCTCTGTGCAGGAGGAGGGAGGCAGGCACAGCTCTTGCCCCCGGCTCTGTCTGCAGCTCGGGGGGTGTGGGTGTCTCTGCTGCTGTGTCTGTGGGTGTCCTCTGCTGGGACAGTGGCAGCACTTTGGGCACTGTCACAGAGCTGCAGGTGAGTTTCCTCTGCAGGCAGAGGCCTTGCCTAAAATCATGAGAGAAATGACATTTCTCTGAAAGGAAGCACAGCCACCATCTTTCAGTTTCACCATCTGATTTCAGTTGCACGACTTGCAATGAAACTATGAATAACATTTACAATTTCTTTTGATTCATTTGTATTTAAGAAACATATTTATTACATAAAGCTTTATTTTATAGTGGTAATTCTACAGCTATGTTTGCCATAGCAGTTCCCCTGTTACATTACTGCAATTAAAATAAATTATTGAAGTAGAAGCCTAAATATGTACCTAGCCTACTCTTTCAATTTTAATTCCAATTTAAATATTTTATATATTTCTCCTATAGATTCTTCATTGATGGCTAGTAATTGCACCAACACAGAAAATACAGTTTTGTATTGAAAGATGCTTTTGGAAATTGCACCAGCATTGTTAATTATTCAAGGCAAGGAAACAAGTTAAGACTGTCTGTCTTTACCATGTCCACAGGATAAAAGAGAAACATTGTATCTAGATGGATCTATTAAGCCCAGTCATAAATTTGGTAGAGCAAGGAGGGAAAAGTTAGAGGCATGCCTGAGACACATTATGAACATTTGGTCTTCAATGCAGAGGTTAGTTTCTGCAGTTAGAGCTATTTTATTATCTGGTTTAATTTGAAGTAGGAACAGGAACAGAAAAATAATTGCTGCCAGCCATACTCTCAGTCCTACCCCCTACCCTTCCTAGTGTTCTGGTCAAACCATATTTCTGCTTTCCTTTGATATGCCTTGTCCTTTTCTGTAGGAAGCTGGACTCGATCATCCTAACGATTCCTTCCAACTCAGTAATTTTTAATGAAAACATAAGTCATAATTTACTTATTGTATGGTGAAGGGCAATGATAGTGATGTACCAGCAGATGATATAAATCAAAGAGAAGGGTTTTTTTGTGTCAATATAGTATTAGTTTTCTTTTCCTTTTTTTTTGGTATTTTTTCATTTTAAGAACCTGTACCTGCTGAGTAATACACTTTGTTAGCAGTTATCCAGCACAGAGGGTCAATTTCCATTGTAAGCTTCAGATAGGAAATGTCAGGTTGTTTCTTGCCTCTTTTTTCCAAGCTTCTATTGTTCTATTAGCAGCAAACTCCCAGTATGTTTGAAAAAGAAAAATCTTTTTTAAATTGCCTTGTATTAAAATATAAAATTAAGCTTCATATTAAAATAATTAAAAAATGTAATGAAGAACACAGTTTTTATGAAGACATGAATTCAGAAAGTTATCATGAACTTTCTAGCTGTAGCCTAATGAATAAAAAGAATAATTTTGCTTAAATTCTGTTATCTGTCACAGGAATAACACATCTTAAGAATATGAGTTTTCTTTTTAATTAGCTAATATTTTGTATATAAATTAATGCTGGCCAAATAACAAACATAACACCTCCCTTCATAGAAAACTGGGCACAAGAGTGAGGCATGTATTGAAAAATAATATTTTAATGTTTT
The DNA here is from genome assembly GCA_013400215.1 of Cisticola juncidis. NCBI lineage: Eukaryota > Metazoa > Chordata > Aves > Passeriformes > Cisticolidae > Cisticola > Cisticola juncidis. The sequence goes on along the minus strand of VXBR01012083.1, from coordinate 186,499 downwards.
AATAACTGGTTACATAATTGCACACATGAAACAATTTTTAGTTGAACTCCTTGCTGGTATCATGTCTCTTCATTTCACAATGTTTTCTTTACAAAATGCTATGGAAACTATAGGATTCAATTCCCATTCAGAGAGTTGGAAATAGCTTTGCAGTTCAGTGAGACTTCAAAATTTTCCTATTTCACAAGATAAAGCCACTATGTTTTGATGATGAGAGAGAGGATATGAGATTGGAGTGCTCCAGTGAGAAACCTGGACTGCAAGAGAGCCAGACTCTTGATGTGGGCCTTTTTAAGGGGACTTCAGTTTCTGTGGCTGTTACAAGCAGAAGGCCATTCTCTGTCCTGACTGTCTGTCTCTGTCTGTCTGCCTATCTCACCCTCTCATTTTGATCAGGAATTCTGTCCTGGAGCAAAGAAACCTTTCTCAATGAAAGTTTCATCTGAACTTCTGTGAATAGTTGCAATTTCAATACACTGGCATTTTTGGCAGAGTTGAGGAGCTCTACCTATGATTACATATATAAAATCAAGTATGCCCTGCAGTAAAGAGCTGAGTAATCACACAGTTGTTAGCTACGACTTTATTTTATTATATTTTGATGTATTACTTCTTAATAAATTGTAAATTATAAGTGATGTATTGCTTAATAAAACTCAAACCTGAAATTTGACACATTTGTGGGAAACAGGCTATGGGTAATCCTGAAGCTAAAGCTACATAAATTTATGCTATACTGGATCTACCTCATTTTCACACAGAGTGTTATCCCCCCTGACTGAGTTGGTGAGTTAAAGAAGAAAAAATTCTGTGATGGAGGCAGGCAGCAATACTGTGATGGCAGTGTAACTTCTGTTCCTTTTCCTTTAGCTCTTTGCATACAGTCATCCTTTAGTGTTCAGTTCCAAAATTGGACAGCACATTTTCTGGGAGGATTTTCATGCTCATTAATCATAAAGTTGACCTTAGCAACTGAAGGTGCCCACTCATTTGTTTATAGACAAGCTCACAAGGGGATTACAATGCTTAGCTGTGAAACCTAAACCCCAGCTAATATGATATGTAAAATCCAAGATAAAGAGGTTAATATGACATTAAGAAAAGGCTTTGATGTAATCAAAGGGAAGCGTTTCACCTCCTTTGGGTATGTACTTTTGTTGAAATGATGATGACAGAATCAAACTGTATCTTGTTCATTAATACTGTTATTTGTAATAAAGCCTTTAATCCTGGGGAATAGCTTTTTAAGTTATTTTGATGAAGGATGATATGAAAACTAAGATGCTGCTCTTTCTCTACATATTGAACATAACCTAGTTCAGAGGACGCTCAGGCCAATACTGCAGGAGGCTATTTTGAAAATCAGTTGCTCAGAGAGTCAATCTGGCTGCAGTCTTACACCCAAAAGATATTTAATGCACTCCATTTTTGTTTTAACCCTCCTCTTTGTCTTTCGTTTTCCCAAAAATTATCAATCTTTAACAAGTAAATGACATGGGGAAATCCCATACCAATACCATCTGCTTAACAATATACTCTACAATACTTTAAAAAGTGAGTGCAAATGGAGGCAACATTTTGAAAGAAACAGCTTTCCTTCTCACTGCACATTTCTTTCACCACTACTGTGATTCCTGTGCAAAGACTGCATTTGCAAGAGAGCTGTACCTTTATACAAATTAATTTTTTCATTTCTTAAAGAACAGAAATCACTGTGAAAATAAGTGAACACTTAAGAGGGTTTATATTTCAGTGTTCATAGATCCTAAAAGTCATCCCCAGTGCGATGACCTTTGCCTAATAATTGTATAACTATGCGGTTTGCCTGATCTTAAGTGCATCATAATAAATTGGAGCATATACTGCAACCACAAGCATAATAAATATCAGCAGCAAAATAAATTTCTCACAGCTTTCCCTGAAGTACCATTCACTGTTTTCCCTCAGACCCAAAAAAGCACTTTCCCATCTCAACCAATCTTTCCAAACACAGAAGCTGTCAACAGAGGTCTCTGGCTCCCAGCTTTGCTGAACATTTCCCGGTGCCCCAGTTGCAATGGGTGATAGACCCCTACAGCCTTCCCAGGGAAATGTGATCATTTCTTGCCCAGCCTTGTGTTCTCAGCACCATCCAATTAACAGTGGACCCCAACCAGCAAGGGTATCCAGCAGTGAGTATTATTGGGAACCCAACTGAGCACCTGCTGGTAAGGCTTCCCTGTTTCCCTTTGCACTCTAAATGCTCTCATTGTTTATTCATAGAGACAAAGATTAAAGCCAGAGAGGGCCACTGTGATCATCTAACCTCTAATCAGAAACTTTTCCAGTTTTTCAACCTTCTCCCTCACTTGCCAACACTAGATGTGGATGCAGGATGCAGTTTACAGTGGCCCATTTAGAATTCCACCACACCCCTGTCCTTCTGGGCTTGCTCAGGTGTCCTGATTTCTTGTTCAGTAGTATCTGCAGTGAGTTTGCAGGACTAGTGTGTGCTCTCCAGTCCAGTTTTAAGCCCTGTCCTGACACACTAGCTCAGCTTTATCTCAGAGGAAAACATACTCAGAATCTATTAATTTATTGACACTTGTGTAAATTGTTCAGACATAACTGAAAACTCACACAGGCTGACATTGTAAGTTTTTCAACCAGCCGTTGTTCTTTCCCCTCCTTTCCTTTTTTGGCTGGTTAGTTGTGTTTTTTTTTTTTTTTTTTTTTTTTTTTTTTTTTTTTTTTTTTTTTTTTTTTTTTTTTTTTTTTTTTTGTTTTTGTTTTTGTTTTTTTTTTTTAAATTTGGGTTTGGGCATTTTTTTTGCAATAGAACAATGTCACTGTCAGTGCCAAAAATGAAATATAGTTTGGAGCAGTCTAGGTTTTCATAGTGGTAAGTATCCAGTAGCTCAAGAGACAAAGCTTGAGGAGGAAACCTGAGAAGAATAATTAAATGGATTCAAAATGAGCACTCTGCAGACCCCAAAATGGAAAAAAAAAACCAAAACCAAAAACAAACTTGGCTGATTTCTACTGGAACAATGTGCTTTTAACACCCATCTGGTGCTTTTATGTGAACTGAGTTGTATCTGAATGATTCTGAAATGTATAGATGCATGTTAAACTGCTATATTTTATGCTTAATTCTGGCAGGTCAAAGCCTGTCCTGCATGATTCCATATATCTATTTAGATAGACAGGAGTTATTGATATGAGTATGGCATCTTAAAAATAAAAGGTACAGATCTCAGGTTTGCTGTTCCCTGAGATTCTCCTCAGGGTTGCTGTTCCCCAAGGTAATAAGGTTTTGCGTCTTCTCTTTTGCCCCTAAGTGTTTCACACCGAAGGCNTTATATTCTATAACAGACTAACTACTATTTATTTTTAAATTCTTAGGATTTGTGATTCCTCTTACATGTGAGTATTCACTCCCATGCACAGGAGTCAGAATCAGTGTCCCCCTGGGCTCTGTGGGAGGCTGGTTGACCCCCCTGTACAGGTCCCAGACCCCCCTGTACAGTCTCCAAACCCTCCTGGGCAGCCAGGAGGGATATCCTGGACTCCGACATACAGATTCTTCATACCTGATTTTATTTGTGGGTCAAGGTACCTGAAGGGTAGGAAAGTCTTAACAGTTTACAGCAATCAAGTTCAGGAGTCATTCATGATAAGGGCCATTACAGACAGCCTGTGGGGAGTCAGTGGTGGAACAGATGCCCACCTGTGGCCTTTGGAAGACCCCATGCCAGAGCAGATGGGAGTGCCCATGTGAAGCCACAACCCATGGACAGCCCCACTGGAGTAGGCTCTTGGCAGGAGCTGCAGCCTGTGAAGAGGAGCTCCCACAGCAGCAGATTCCTGTAGAATCTCTGGCCCATGGGGAGCTGCACTGGGACAATCCATTCCTGAAGGGTTACACTCAGTGGAAAACACCCACACTGGAACAGCTCTTGAAGAGCTGCAGCCAGTGGGAAGGACCCAGGTTGGAGATGTTCATGGAAAACTGCCCCCTATGGGAAGGACCCCATACTGGAGTAGAGGAAGAGTGTAAGGGAGAAGGACCTCAGGGGTGAGTGTTATGAGCTGACCACAGCTCTCATTCCCCATCTTTCCTTGGTAGGAGAGTTAAGAGTGAAGCTGAGCCTGTTGAGGGGAAGGATAGAACAGCTTGATGGGTACCAGGAGTCCAGCCAAGGTCAACCCACCACAATCAAAAAGGTGTTTTGAATGTAAAGGGAGCTACAAGAGCAAAGTTGTATTTGGTACCAAAATGGCAAAGCTGCCTTCCTTTACCAAAACACACCAAATGAGCAGCTGTGCTGCCCTCTGCTAGGCTGCAGGTCCAGGTGGTGGAGCTTCAGGGGTGTGACTCTGACACAGCAATGCCACAGAAGCCAGGCCTTGGCAGGTGACATTTCTGCTAAACTCATGGCTCTCCCTGGCTTTCTGAATCTCCTGGCAGAATTTTGCCTAGTGATTAGCATATGTAACTGGGATCAGGTTACCTAGGGCCCTTTTTTTCTAGCTAGAGCATTGCCTTGAAATGCCAATGGATGGGTGAAGTGACCTTTAGTGAGACATCTCAGGTTGTTCTGCCTCTATGTTGTAAAATAGAAAAAAAATGCAGTAGGGATGTAAAACATAATTCATTATTATTTGTAAAGCATTTACTGATCAGTGGAATACAAGTGTTCTGCTTTTGAATAATTCTTATCCTTGTCTTACATTAAAAGTGTGTTATTTTTGCCATTATAGTAAAAATGGAGATAAAACAAATACTGTAGCAAGTGATGGTGAAAACTAACTTGGTTCTTGCCCAATGCTGCACTGCAATTTCTATGCATCTAATAGAACAATGAGAAACCTTAAGAAGAGGAGGATACTACTTTTCTTCCTCTCTTGCCTTTCAAAAGATTTCTAAAACTGTAATCTAAGGGGATGTTATGTAATATCTTAGCACATCTTATCACAGAATTAAACACAAAAATGCTAATTGAAGCATATTAGCAATCTATGAGGTTTGAAATATGAGGCTCTCTTAGAATATTGAAGCACAATTTTCAGTTCAGCAATTATCTAGTAGTTTATTTTTTTTTTTCTTTTTCACTGTATCCCAATGTATGGATATTTTATTTGGTGACTTAATAATTTCACTATGAATGAGTGTAATTTAAAGTATTGTTAAAAACAATATTAAAAACAAGGTGTGACTAGGAAGCAGATAAACATTCCAGTGACTGCCTGTTTTTGAGGCCAAGGTGTTTTTAAATCTTTTCTCACACAGAAATAATTTTGTGCTTTTTTTGGACAGGTATTTGTGATGTAACACAAAGTTGTTACACTGCCAAGTCAGAGGCTGAATCCATCTGAGTTTGGGGCTGGTTCTTTCCTTCAACAAGTCCTGAAGAATAACTTGTCAACAAAAATGTTTTCTTCTGCCATCATTTATTCTAGATAGGGTGTTATTTCTTTTCTCTCTACAGATTTTGATTGATTGGTGTGTAGTGGATCCTTTTTTCATCAGCAGATGGATAACAAACAAATGGAGAAAGGTGTTGTGAATAGTATTTGCAGAATTAAGCATGTAACTATCTAATACCTTTGATAAAGCCACAAGGAGAACTTATAAGGGGCAAAGGGGTGAATCAAGAGATAAATTTCTAACTTCCCTTTCTTTTTTCCTAGAACAATGAATAGAAAGATTAGTGTATTAGCACCTGAACTATTCTGTAGGTCACACACAGTAAAAAGCTCACTCTTATGCACTCGTGGATAACCCACATGCAGAGTACTGTGACATTAGTGTGGACAGCTCCAGAAGGAGAATGTAGGATCTTGGACAAGTGTTAGATTCTTCTTTTACATAAAATGGAAATTCACAACCTTTTAAAAAAATCTTTTGGAGTAAATATGCAGGTACCTGTTTACAAACTAGGCAAAGCCCTCCGAGTGCCAAGAAACATTGGTCTTTAATTTAAAACTGGCATTAGAATACCAGTAAAATAAGTTTGTAAAAGCCAATTTAAATACAAGACTTCAGTAAATATTCTGTCTTTTCTGTGATTTTCTAGTCTGAGTTTCTTGTGGTGCATCTGTATTTGTACATCTATCACTTAATTAACGAGTTTTCTTCTATAAATTTACCCTGCTTTTACTGTAAAATATAGCTTAAATGAAGTGTGGCTTTGAGACCAGGAAGATTATCATAATATTAAAGTATATAGATTGAATCATATGAATATCTTTCTTGCTAATATGTCAAGACTAAATACTTTTTGTCTGAAAGACAACCTTTAATGAACAAACTTGTGGTCAAAAATGTACAAACCTCCCTCTGGATCTTATTTTTCACTGGCTACCATATTTTAGTCACTTATACATCTGAAAAATTGATTTAAAATGACATCACTTAGCCTAGTAGCCTTTGACACCCATTTTAGTTAAATACAGACAAGTGGTTAAAGTACAAAACACAGGAAAGCTGCATCCCTTGTATTTTCTGTGAAACATAAACATGACATGGTGGTCGAAATTAATATATTCTGTGTGTAACTAGCAAACTCAGTTCTTGGTGGGAAAGTTTGCAAAAGCGAAATAAATTCCTTGTAAAACTGTAAAAAAGAATGTATCTGACTAAGCACTTATGTACTCAAAAGAAACACCCACAGGAAGTGCTGGAGATTCTTGCAAAAATATCCATGTGCCTGACTAGGGGGTCTCGGTGACCTTGGTAGGATTTTACCCTAGGTCCTTGTGTTTTTCATATTAATTGTCACTCCAATTCAAAATTTGTAAAAGAATTCTTTTATTGCACAGTAGCAAACAGAAAATCAGTGTCTTTTATTAGTACTTACATTGATGAGAGAAAATTCCTAGTTATGTTTAAATAAGTACATGTACACTCATAGGCAAATTCTGGTTTTTACCACACAAGTCTCAGTAAGCTACGCAGTGACTAAGTACCATGTAAGTTGCTTGAGATTTTGTGACCAGATGGTTCATGGGGCTAGTAATAGTTTATAGTGCTTTCCAGCTCCAGATTGCCAGTTCAAATCTGGGTCAGGTTGACACTGTCTGAAAATTATTACTGTTTGGCAGCTTATGTGAAATAAGTTGAAGACCTCAATACACTTCCTAAAGGCTGGGTTAATATAACACAAATGTCACCAGATGATTGTAGGTTTCAGGGCTCAGGTGGAAGAACACTGAAGTCAGTGGAAAAATTTCCATTGATTGCAGAGGGTATTGAATTAGATGTTAATTATGGAGAATGATTCCTTTGTGCTCTCAGAAGTGGTTATTTACAAGGGGAGAAGGATGTGCATGAACTGCTCCTGGGAAACGAGTGGTGCTGCCAGCTAGGATGAAGCAAGAGATGCTTATCTGTCCTTGTACTCATGGAGGAGGAGTATATAAGGATGGGCCAAATCTTCCTGAATTTAGGTAAGAGTGGGATTATTCTGGTAGAGAGGGGTAGAGAGTCAAAACCTCTCTGAAAGTTTACATTATCATTCTCTCATTGGGCTTGGTGTTGATCAACAGGTCACATAAATGGCTCCTATATTTTTTGCAGATCACCTGCCCTCACCTAAGGATACTTTTGGTTTTGTTTGAAGAGCAGAACTCCTACGAACTCCACAGAGAATGACCTGGCTTCAGTCTAAAGTGCCTTTTGTCACCATCCAGGTTCCATTAGTGCAGCAATGAATGAGAAGTGACTTGATCCTTGGGGATAAGTGCCATCATAGGAAAGAAATATTAGATATTAAAAACTCTTCAGCTTAACTGAGTGGAAATTTAAACCAGACAGGTTCACATGGGAAAGAAGACACAGTATTATCACAGTAGTTGATTAGTGGATCAAACTAATACGAAAAATGGAAGAATTGCCATTTCTATCACATCAAGTTCAGATGCATGTTCAGAAGACATGCATTAATCAGATGTGCCACTGGATTATGTCCAATAACACTGTTTGCATTGTCATAGTAATGTAGTATTATTGCCATGGGAACCACAAAAAGGAAATCAAACTGAGCTGCTAGTCTAGTGAATTATTTAGATTTACCCTGCCTTCTGCTTTCTGTTGAGCTTGGGTTGTAGTCCTACTCCAGAAGCACTCAAGTACAACTCTAGATACGTACTGTCTGTACCCCTTATATTAATTCAAATTCAAATTTCAAAATCAGCTCTGGGCTATACAGCTGAGAACAAAATGTCTAACTCATTTGATATCCTTCTATGATAAGATCACCTAAGTGAATGAAGGAAGATGTTGGATGTCATTTTTCTGGATTTTGCTGAAGCATTTGGTACTGTCCCTCACAGGATCCTTCTGCATGAGTTGTCCAGGTGTAAAACAGGCAGGTACATGGTGCTCTGGGTAGGGAACTGGCTGTGGAGCAGGGCTTAAAGGGTTGCAGTGTACACTCAGATGATGACTGGTGACTAGCAGTTCTTCTCAGGGTTCAATTCCAGGGCCAGTTCTGCTCAAACTTTTTTATGATCTCAGTTGAATGCACCAGTAGCAAATCTGCTGATGATACCAAGGTGTGAGATATTGTTAACTCTCTCAAGGAGTGGAGGGATCTAAAGGGACTGAAACATTGTAGAATCATTAATGACATGCCACTTAACAAGAAAAAAATGCCAAATTCTGCACCTGGTATGGAGTAATACCAGGCACAAGCATGAATTAGGAGAGGAGTGGCTGGGAGAGCAGCCCTGCAGAAAGGGATCTGGGGTGCTGGGTGACAGCAGGCTCCATGTGAGTCAGCAGTGCTCAGCAGCCAGGAGGGCAGAGCTCATCCTGGGATCACCAAACCCAGCATCACCAGCTGGGCAAAAGGGGTGATTGTCCTGCTGTGTTCAGAGTTGGTGCAGCCTCACCTTCAGCACTGCATGCAGCTCTGGGCCTCACCATTTAGGAAGGATGTGGAGGTCCTAGGATGCATCTCTAGAGGACAACAAAGCTGGGGAAAGGGCTGGAAGGGATGTCCTGGGAGGAGTTGCTGAGAACTTTTTTGTTGAGTTTGGAGAGAAGGTGGCTGAAAGGAGATTTCAATCCCTTTACAGCTTCCTAGGGAAAGAGATTAGCAAGGGATGTGCTGAGCTCTTCTCCTGGTATCCAGTGACAGGACATGTGGGATTGGTTCAAAGCTGCATCAGGGGAGGCTCAGACTTAACATTAGCAGGCATTTCTTTACAGCAAGGGTGGGAAAACACTGGAACCAGCTTCCTAGAGAGGAGACTGTCAGTGTTAAAAAGGTATTTGGACTATGCCTTTAATAACGTGTTTTTACTATCTGCCCTGAAGTTGCATCATAGTTGAACTATGAAATTATTGCATGGAATTATTGCAATGGATCCTGTCCACCTGGACCTAGCCTAGCCTAACCTAGCCTATCCATCTCTCCTAGTCAATAAAACCATCATTTCTTTTAATATCATCCCTTTTGTTTCTTCTTTGTCAAAGCTTTTATGCTTTTATATTTAGTCAGATGCTGGTGTCTTGGGGATTTTACATTCTGGGTATGTATTCTGAATGAAGTTTCAGTTTTTCTGTTATATTTTAGAACCCCTCATCTGTTTAACCTGTCTAATTTTTAGCTTAGAGGAAAATAACAAACCTAACCAGTTGACTGTTGTTGATAATGATAATAAATGGTAATAATTGATATTTTCAGGAAGCACCCTTTTAGCAGGAGAACAAAGAAACCAGATTTTGGGACTGGGCCATGAACAGAGTCAGCAAAGAGAAAACAGACAAAAGTATTTTCATTGAAGATGAGGTAGTATAGCTGTTCAATTTAGTCTTGACATTAAGAGCAAGCTAATCCCCAAACTCTGGAGCAAAAACCTGAAAGAAATAAATTGAAAAAAATTTATAGGCTTTGTCCAGGCTTTACTGTCTCAAATAGGAAAGCCAAAGTGTTTTAAACACAGAACTTACTGTTATAGTATGTTGTATGTTCATGAAGAGATGAAATCACATAACAGAAAATTCACTTCTTCATTGCAATATTATCAAGCAGGTGAAGAGGAGTGAGAGGCAGTTCCAAATTCAACACCTAACATTTGGATGAAAATTTATATTCCTATTACCAGAAGACATCAGACATCAAGTCTGCACTTGAGCTGTGATATAAACTTGGATATCATTTAAAGCATGCATTATTTTGATTTTTCTCTGAATTTATGTAGTGATGGATGATAGTGCTCAATGAGAATCATAGAATGATCTGAGTTGGAGGAGACCTTAGAGATTATCTAGTTCCAATCCTTCTGCTATGGACAGGGACAGCTTTCATTAACCAGGTTGGTCAGAGCCCCATCCAACATGACTTTAAGCAATTTCAGACTTGAGGCATCCACATCTTTTCTAGACATATGATTGTGTCTTTTCTGTTAAACATAACTAGGTTTTAATTAAGATAATTTAGATCACTTTAGCTGCCTTCTTTGCATGGGTATTAACATAGTGCTGCCCATCAAAAAATTTAGGGTTCCTGAATCATGCATTAAAGGAATCTGTAAGAGTTGTTTAGATTTAGATGATGATCTTAGGGAAGACTGTTGTTCAGATTACAAAAATGTTTCAGTGTCCTGTATCTTTCAGATATAAGAATACAGGACACTCTTTGTGAGTGTGTGTATATATATATATATATATAAAATACACAATATGAAATGTTGTTTTCTTTGAGAAGCAATTACATTCTCATTTAGCCATATAATTTAGAATAGATTTAAATAAGAAAACAGTTTAAACGTGATCTTGTTTTATGAAATATCACAGAAAATTCTTCTCCTTTGCATTAATTATCTTTTCTGTGGTTCTCTCCCTCCTCCCTCCTTCAACTGTGCCAGTAACTTTTAAGTTTGTTAATTGGCAGGTGTGATGAGTGAGAACACAGGATCTGTGTTGAATGATCACAAATCCTGGGTGCTTTCCTTGAAGATACACCTTTTCCCATATGCCTGTGTCATTTCTGTTTACACAATCAACAGCTGACAAAGTCTAATTGCTTACTGAGAGATACTAAAAGTCTTGGTGATGTCACGGATTTAACTGTGTTTATCAGAATTTGCCTGACCTAAAAAGAAGGAGGAGAAGAGACTTCATAATGTCTTCATGAGGTGAACCAGGGTACCAACAAGGAATGATTGCCAATACAAACCCACCAAATGGATTATTTTATGTTGGGAAAATATACCTGGGTAATAAGGAGAATGTTATGCTACAGTAGAAGTTTTTTGCTTACAGCGTGAGGATAGCTGATAATTTACAGACATATATTTGGCGGGGAGGGGGAGTGGTTTAAATGATTTGCTGAGCTTTGCTTTTAATTATTGATTCCCTTCATCTGGCCATAAGTCTTCTTTTCCAAGCTGTCTGTCCATTTATTTTTTGTTATTTTTCCATTGCTTTTTGTTGGATTGTTCTTAAGATAGAATTATGGTTAGAGCCATGCTGAATAAGCAGGTATGTAGGTAATTTAAAACAGGAGGGTCTTGTGAATCAAACACTAACCTATATTGGACATATATTTTAGCTATGTTTGTGTATATTCACTGCAGACAGGGAAAACCTGATCAAATGAAAACTTCCATCAAAGTGAAACCTCTTTGAGCATCAAGTGAGCACAAGTAAAATGAGAAGACAACCACAGACTGTAGCAATCAGTGCTCTGGATCAGTGCTCTGCATTACAATTAAGTAAGACTTTGCTGTCCATTCTGTGTGGTAGCTCTCTCTCTCTTTTAAGCAAAGTGTGCACAGAACAAGAGAAAAGCAGCTCAGAATTCTTTTAACTCATGGAAGGACAAATAAAGTCAGTCAAGGCTATCTCTATGAAGACAGCACAAATTCTGTAAACATTATTTTGCCATAATTATTCTCTGTCTAGGATTCATGCTTTAGTTTTAGGCACCAGCCTATATTAAAACTGAATTATATTTCAGGTGTTTCATAAGGCTCTGTTTCAGAGTTTTGTGTGAAAAATTACCTGTGTGTGGATGTCAGAATTTCCTAGTAATTCCAACATATTCAAAATTTCATGTATTCTAAATTTAGCTAAAGAAAAATTACTGTCAAAAAGTCTTATTCAGTAGAATAGTCCCTCATGTATATGAGGTCCCTTACCCTGTATATGATGATTTCCAGAAAAAAAAAAAAGACCTATCAGTGAATGAAAAAAGATCCTTCTGGTTTCCATTCCTGTTTAAGGAAGATAAGAATTAGAAGAAAAGCAGTCATTTGGAGAGTGAAAACAGAATTTTGTAAACAGACATGTCAGCTTAACATTACTGCTACCTAAATGGGAAAAGTACGTGATATATGTACACAAAATTTTGCAGGTAAACATTGTTTTTTCCAGGCAGACCTAGAAGATGGTTGAAAGTCACATATGCTGAGTCAAACTTAATCAGCCCTGTCACTGACTGTATTTATGCTGTTTCTGGTTGTTTGAACATGGGCAGTGCCACATTGTGCCATGCATAGTCAAGTCCTCTCAAGTTCTGCCTCAAGAAGATGGATTTTGTTTGCAGCCTCAGATTTATGTGCTTAATTGCTCTCTTGAATTGACGAAGTTTGTTTTGAAGATAAAGGTTGTGGGTTTGATGATGGAAGTGTCTTGGATTAACTGACAATGTCTAAAACCTTGAACAGAATAGACCAGAATTTATTATATATAATGATCAGAAATTTGCTATCTCCTTCTGAAAGTTCAGCATTCATTGCCCTGGTTTTATGAAACTCCACAGGCAGTAATTAACACCCTCACCAAGATCAGGACTGATATGTGGCTTGAAGACAAGGCTGGCTTCTAGACATGTCCTCATGTATTTGTTTTTATTTACATGTAAGAGAAAAAGGCATAAACAGATGTGCAGGGGGCAGCCTGGTGATGACTATGAGAAAGGCTGATAGAGAATCTCAGGGAGCTGCCCTGGCTCTCTTCTCTGACACCTTCCTTCAGATACTGGCAGTTATTGACCATATTCTCTCTCAGTCACCTCTTCTGGAGGCTGAACAGGCTCAGCTCCCTCAGCCTTTCCTCATGAGAGAGATGTTTCAGTCCCTCAGTCATCTTTGTAGCCCTCCACTGGACCTGCTCCCAGAGCTCTGTGTCTCCTGTCCTGAGGAGCCCCGAACTGGACAGTCCAGGTGTGGCCTCACTCGGGCTCCGTAGAGTGACAGGATCACCTCCCTCAACCTGCTGGCAATGCTCTTCCTAGAACCACTGCATTATTTCAGGCAAATATTTAATTCCCAGTAACTCAGTTCCACCTCTGTAAAACAAGGATGTCAATGTGACCCATGCAGGGGTGCACAAAGTCTCAGAGAGGCTGCAGTTCTGGGATAATGGGAGTGAAAGCATGAGCTGTCTTGGAAACATCCATAAAGGACAGGGTGGTCATAGTTTCTGTATGAGAGCTCCACAATACCTAATTTCAGCAACCTTATTTAGACACCCTGGTTAGATATTGGAACCCCTAGATTCCACACACAGCTAGTGGAGAAATAAGCTGCCTCCAAAGGTTAGTTAAAAACATAACGTTAGTGAAGCTCACACCCTGAATTGTCATTGGAGAAGTTGTTATTTTCACATAAATGCTATTAAAATAACTTCTGAAGATATGTGCAATTTCCATCATGTACATCAATATGCTACAAGTTAATACCTACCCCAGGATTTCCTTAAAATGTGGCTGCTACACTAGTCTTCCCTCTTTCCCAAAGACTATCTTAGATTAGACACTAATAAGAGATTTGTATGGCCGTGCAAAAAAAACCACAGGAACATTTTTAACTACAGAGTTTTCCCCAGCCATTTGTATTGGTCGTGAAATTTTACATTTCTTCAGTTGATAACATCAACAATATTCAAACTAACCTAAATAAGATGAATATTTGGGAAGCACAAGGTACTAGACAGAATGTTTTTAGCACAGCAGCATTTTGGGGCTTCCAGAGTCCTACTATGTATTTTCTGAAGTATGGCATCTAAATTTCTTGCACTTGTTCAGGCCTTTTAGAAGGCCCTTGGTGATACATGAGGGATTTCTGTACACAACTAACATGAACACTGAAGGAAGAATAGAGCCCTTTAGTTCCCTTCTGTCTGTGTAAATCTTCAGATGTTCTGAGCTGCCTTTTGATATTCTTCAGAAATGTAGCTGGAGTATGGTTGAGAATTTCAGTGTGATAATCCCATGTTGCTAGTGATATTATGAGCAATATTAAATGTCAAAAATAACAAAAGACAGACTGTCTTTTTCTTCCCATTCCAGTCAAAGAAATCTTTATTCAACTATTCAAAGCAGCAGCACATTTCACAGGTTATGGTAGAAATCTATCATCAATGGTTCTGCTTTTTTTCGCTCTCTCTCTGTTTTTTTTTTTTTTTTAATGCAGTCAGGCTTAGCTGATTTGTATTTATTTTATACATATGTCAAGGCCACCGAAGGAAGTAAGTGCTAACCTATCTCATAGCATGTGCCTTGACAGAAAATATTATAGGTCACAGAATCCAAAGCTACTGGCCACCCACTGTGTTGCATTTATTATTGGGAAACCTCATATGAAAGCTGCCATTGTGCCCAAGTCTGTGCATAGAGACCCAGTAGTAGCTGTCACTCTTGGAGAAGTCAATTTGTATTGAAACTACAGAAAATACAAATAATAAACAAGTTTCTGAACTGCCAAATAACGGCCTAGTTAGGGCATTTTCTAAATGATTCTTATCCACATTGAGTTGGAATGGAATTCTGTGATGTGACAAAGGGTTTATGAGCCATATGGGGCTTTTATCTTCTTTATTTCTTTTTTTCTTTTTTTTTTCTTTTTTTTTTTTTTTTTTAATGAATGCAGTCTTATTTGCACTGGTAGTGGGAGAGAAGGTTGGAACAAGAGGTAAAGCCAGCCAAAAAGGTATTAGCAAGGCAGCTGAGAATGATGGCTGGAGTTATGGCTGTTTTGAGCTTTGCTCTTTTGGAAGGTATTCAACTGCCTTCTGAATTAAAAATCTAGCAAAATGTAGGCAGAAGATAGACAAGGAGCTGTGTATAAGAGGAAGGTGATGAAATAAGAATCTGATCTTTTATGACCACATTTATGTTGGGTCTAGAACCGAGTTCTTAGTTCAGTGTTTTCTTATTTCCTGGTCTACTTTGATATCTAATGAAACCCATGTCTTTTCAGAATGCTGTAAAAGGCATCCTGGCCTGGTAGATTCTTTTTTTCAGAGTTCTGAAAATCCTTTTGGATTTTAGATACAAATGCACAGGGTCTGTCAAGGGCTAAGATCTAAAGTTGAAGCCAGCATTCCTTTTGCATTAAAAATATTATTGACAGAAAATTATTTAAACCAAAAATACTAATTAATTCTGTTAGATTTGGCAAGCTCTCAGGTTTGCTGTTCCCTGAGATTCTCCTCAGGGTTGCTGTTCCCCAAGGTAATAAGGTTTTGTGTCTTCTCTCTTGCCCCTAAGTGTTTCACACCGAAGGCAGAGACGACAAGCTGAGTCCGCCAGTCCGTGTTTCCAAGGTTGTTTATTTTTCATTATCTCAGTTCATTCTTTGCTCTGCCAGATCTCGTTGGCAGGGTACCTTATCTTAGTTCTTTCTCTGCCCTGTGAGGCATCCCCAGCAGAGCAGGGCACACGGCAGGACTGGGGTGGACCAGAGATCCCGTGCCTTAAGTACGATATCTCCGACCCAACCACCGTCCGAAACGTACTTGTTATTTACAGAATTTTACCAATGCCTACTACCTATGCTAACATGTCATTTCTACTCTAAACCAATCCTTGAGATCCAACTCAGCAGAAAATGGGGGACAAGAACAAGAACAAGGAGCACAGGGGCCACTCCTCAATTCCTCCATCTTGTCTCTTCAACCCCATATACTAAAATCCTAGATTCTACATTTACATTCTATGATAGACTAAATACTATTTATTTTTAAATTCTTAGGATTTGTGATTCCTCTTACATGTGAGTATTCACTCCCATGGACAGAAGTCAGAATCAGTGTCCTCCTGGGCTCTGGGTGAGGCTGGCTGACCCCCCTGTACAGGTCCCAGACCCCCCTGTACAGTCTCCAAACCCTCTTGAGCTGCCAGAGGGATATCCTGGACTCCAACAGCAAGCCTTTATAGATAACCAAAACAACAACAACAACAGCAATAAAAAAAGGAAAATTTCTTTTCAGAAAAATCTACATTATTTCAATCTTTTCAAAAGAAAAAATCTTAGTTTTGCCAAGTGAGAAATTTTAATATTGTCCTTAGAAACAGATTTTTAGAAAGGTTTTGTAAAATATCACACAAAATATTTTGGCTGTTCCACTTTCTCCTCTGGTCTCTTGAGCAAATTGACAATGTTTATTTGAAGCAAATCCAAATGGGATTTTTCTTTTTCTTTTCATTTTTTTCCTTCTTCCCAACCTTTAGGTTTTGAGCAGTGTTAAATCAACTTTGATATACGTAGCTCTGCACTAAGATACCACATAAACACTTCCTGCTCTAAGTGTTTTATAATGTTTTTCCTGTTTTAGTGCTGGCATTGTGACCCCTTTGCACTTTGCAGTAACAGAGATAATTTTTGTGATTTTTCACCACCAATGAGGCTCCAGGTCTGTAACAGCACATTTGTCTAGGGCTGACTGGATATAAGCTGCAAATTTGTACAGCACAAATATACTGTTACCATGAAGACCCTAACCCAAATCCCAAATCAGTGTACTTTACTTCATTTACCACTTTTTGGTATTCAACTGCAATATTTTCTAGATGCTTACCTGCTATTTTCCACCACTATATCACCTCAAGTGGCTGAAGAGATTCATTTTTGCATTTCAGACAAAGGCCTGGTCTACTCAACAACTTTGCACATGCCTTTTGAGTTAATAAAGTGTAGCAAGCACTGTTGGCCTTTCTTGCTGACATGAGAGTGCCAGGACTGTGGAAAGAGGCTGGCTAGCAGTGCCTTGGGACTAGGAGTGACAGGATACTGGTGAGGTCTTTGTGCTTGGGACTGCTGTCAAGAACTGATCACAGCTGCACAGGGATTGGAAGGTCAAAAATGGGATTAAAGTATTGAATCAATGAATCACTCCAGAAACTGAAAGCCTAGTCAGCCTGGCCCAGAGGAACTCTTATCTTGAGTTTGACTACATCTCTTAATGTTGGGAGAGGTTTGATCTTGTGGCCTTGTGTGAGGTCTCCCTTACAAGCTGTTAAACTAGTTGGCAAACCCTTCCATGGAAACTGATGCACAACATCTGTAGCATTTTGTCCTGCTAATAGAGGTTACCATTCAGGTGGCAAAATTTTGTACTTTAAATGGTTGAGCTGGTTTAGGTCATGGGTTGCTTTTGGCTAGAGTCTTCCAACAAATCTGTTTAAATCAGTATAGGTCCCATGGTAGGGGCAAAACTGTCCCTCTCTCTCTCTTAAACAATGATGATCTAAACATAATCAATTTTAAACACCTGTCTTCTTTATGTAAGAAGTGTATTTCAAAACTCCACTGTGTTTAGTGGTTGCACAGGACATAAAGGAGTTTACTGGTATGTGAGGCTGAATTTCTGGATTGTATCCCCAGTGTCTTTGTGCTGATATCATTAGGAATTTGGTTGGGCTGTTTCCTGGCATTGTGCATATGCATAGATACAGACCTGAGGTACAAAGGTCTAATGCTTTGTGTTAAATTTATGTGTGAGGTTAACATGCCAGCCAATAAGAGTGCTATCAACTTTATTTGAGTGCAGTCAAGAAAGGATATGGATGTAAAATTTTGTAAAATTTGTATTCCAGAGGTCACTCAATCCATCCAAGTTACTTTTTTCCCTATATTTATGGGATTCAGGCTTTTCTGACCCCCTTCTCTGCTCATCCTGTTATAACAAAATCTGCTGCAGTGAACTGCTGCTGAGAGAGCTTCCTGGCCTGCAGTGTGGTTGAGAGGATGCCCTGTGCTGCCATTAATAGTTTTCCATATGTGGAAAGTCTGACACAGAGATAGCTTAGGTGTTTTTTGAACCGGGCACCAAGGTTTAACATTCCTACAACCTTGCTTTGCTGGGACTGAATTTGAGTGCTTGAAGATAGTGACTTCTTTTGATACAGTCACAAATGCAAGCAGGATGTCCATTAAGAACATGTGATAGTAACCCAAAAGGGGTGGGGAGCTTATGCAACAGCCCTACCCCAAATTAATTTTGCACATGTTGTATAATGAATATCCTCTTCTGCTTTTCTCTCCAACAAAGCTATGAATATCTTGAATTTCTAGGAAAAAAAAGGAAAAATCCCTGGTCAACCCTGCGGTGCTAAAAAAAAAGAATCTTTCTTTATCCTTTAAGCTATCAAGTTCCAGCTGTTCCTGGAGTTCACTGATGTGTCAGGAAGGAATTGCTTTAATACTTTCATAAAGAAATATTTGCTCATACAGACTGTTAAGCTTTGACTGTTGTTCAGGGAACATTGTCTCTTTACCACCACTGGCTGCTTCTCTAGCTCTTAAACATTCACTGTGCTGCACACCACGAGCCATCCTTTCCCAGCCAAAATGGTCATGTGTGATTTCCACACTCAGAACTCTGCCCAAGTTGGATCATACCCTCATGACCCATATAAAACCTGTTATCAATTTCCTCTTGTTATGACATGTACATTATTAAAAGACCTTAAGAATCTGTTACACCACCTATTTATATTAATGATTTTTTCCCCTTAAACAGTAGAAGCAAAGACATCACAGTGATTATTTTTATTCTGCAACCTAAGTGGATTAGATTTATCACTGTTGGTTCAGGTTCCACAATAATGTAGGTTTATTTATTGTTAGCTTGGGTTAAAAAATGGAAAGAGGTGTCTGAAATCCTTCCACACACATCTGTTAGAATAGAACACAGGAGCTCTGGTGCTTGTTTTTACTCCTTTGCCTGCTTCATTGCACTCAGGCTGGAGAATCAGAATAGTTCTGGTGGGAGAGTACAACCACTGCTCACAGTGAATCATGGCAGGCAAGCACACAAGTGACTGAGTAGTTATGTCCTAACATAAAAATAAATGTGAGCAAGGATGCTATAGATACATTTACTAAAGCCTCTTTTACAGAGATATGCAAATATGCATCATGTCCTGTTCCTCATAAGAACTAACAAATGTGTTGGGCTCTTTAACAGTTTAACTAATTTTTTTTTTTTTTTTTTACTTTTAGGATGATGGGCTGGAGGAACGAGACTGAGCTGGGATGCTGGGGAAGACACTGAAGGATTGGAATTGCTGTTACTGCTGCTGACAAATGCTTTGGGATAATAATTGCTGTAGTTTCTGTTCCTTCTCTTCCCTGGAGCAATAACTTGTACCCTGGCCCCTCCCCAGGGCCATCAGTGTGACCTGGTTGCCCACGGGCCTGGCCTGAGCAGCAGAGAGAGGAGAGCCCTGGACTGCTCTGCTGCCCCAGCGACTCCTCACACCCCCAGCTGCTAAATTCACCTGGCTTGAGGATGCTGCCAGTGGGTGCTGGCAGGTTCAGGGAAGATGGCAGCTGGAAGCAGTAGGATGTGCTGTTTCTACCTCTCTGCTATTACACTATGGGATCCCACAAATGGACACAGGTTTGCAAAGCCAAGCTGTGCATATCATGAAGGAGCTGAATGGCTGAACTAAAACTGAGTGTTTGAATGTTATTTTGTTAATCAAACACTTTTTCTCAAAAGAAATAGGATTTTCTCTGGAAGCCAGGGCAAAGTAGTGCATTTGATTGAGTAGTGCATTTATATTGTTTAACTGGTTAGTCTTAGCAGTCTCACAGGACATATTTTTAATTTCCTGCCCAAAATGCCTGTGTGATGTGTGTCATGTTTTTAAGCAGAAGATGTTTTCACAGAAGATGCACTGATGCTTCTACAACGAGCATATAGCTGATTTGCATAGTACCCTGAGATCCTCTACATTCCTCATGGGAAAAATCGTCTCTAGCTTGCATTTCTCTAAGGTTGGTGGATTCATTAAAAATCCTGGGAAGTTCTACATAGAGATTTTGTAGTAATGACTGCTGGTTTTCATAACTTCTTAGAATGTTAGTTAATTCTTGCCTCATGACAGGTCAGTTCTGTCATACCAAAGTTCTCCATCATTGGCTTGATATACAAGCATTGACACTCAGCTATTTAAAAAGTGTCTAAAACACCATATATAATTATTTTCAAAGTCATATGGTCATTTTTCTGCTATCAAGAGATCCTGTGAATTTTTCCTACTATAGGCACAAGACATAACTATGAGAATGAAATTTTCTGGGTTTTGTATAATAATTTCTTTGTTCTTATTTTTGTAAACAGGAAAAAAAATCCCCACAACAACATCATTTTAAAAATCATCCACTTTCAACTTTGAACTACAATTCATGGATCAGCAGGAACATGTTAGGGTGAAGTGTTGATAAACATTGTACATGATCTGCTGGCTGCATTTAACACTACAGCTGATTTTTCTTAAATTTAGGGAAAAAAATTAATGTTTTACAACTATATTTCTATGGACAATGATTTGTCCTTTCAGTATTTATGAACTTTCATTGGAAGAAATTTTCATTGTAACACTTTACAAATCTGTGGAGTACATGGTAATTTTACTGAGTATGTTTACATGGAGACACAGAGTCACACCACACCCAAATTTAAACCTGGATGTGCAAGAGTTTCTGGTGGAGCTCTGAACAGGAGCCTGGAGCTCTCATTTCTCACTGCCAGCACACTACATTGGACTAAAGCAACCAGTATTGCTTTAGTATGCATTCCACATCCTCAGGATGGCCTGGCATCTCTGATGCGATAGCTTAAATCTTCCAAACAAATATTTATGAGAGAAACAGAAGCAATTTAACTGCAATACTGTGAGGAATAGTAGTTTGGGTTTCTATTTTCTTAGGAAAAGACAAGGACCAAACTCTTACCAGATTAAATAAAAAGCCACTTTCTTCTTTGGGTTTATGCTGTTGTGTGGAAAGAATTCATACAGGGATTTGGCCTGTTTTCTGAATCATGAGCTTCTTTGAGGTTTACATATCGTTCCTGTTCCACCCTCCTCTCAGCTAAGTTGAAACTTGATTTCTGTGATGTCTTTCATCTTCCTGAACAAATAGCAGTTGCTTCTGTTGTCCTCTGTAGTTTTCCCACCTGACTTCTCTCTGTCTTGAGCAGCTGAGAAAACTAGATATGCCATTTCTGATTCAGCAGGGGTCTCATTTTCACTGTACTCACCCATTTCCCTTATTTGTTATGTAAACAAAAACTTCCTTTGCCCTATCTTCCTTTATGGCATTCTGTATTAAAGACTCTAATTCTGCTTTCATTTACAGTATGATATATGCTCTCTATCTGCAGTAATTTCATTGTTTCTCCAGTACCTGGAGGCAACTTCAATATAACCTTTGTAGTTGGCATATCTCTTTGCTGTGCTGCTCTTTAATTTCCTATTGTCTTCTGGGACACATAGAGGCCTCTTTCTGCAGTCACTCCACTGTCACACCCTTCCCTCTGTGGCTTTGCAGCAAGAATTCCCATTTATTCTGCTGGAAGAGTGGAGTCCTTACTACGACAGATATTGCAATGGCTGCTCTTCGGGCCCAAAATTCCACAGACCTATGAAAAATGCAAATTTGTTTATGTGTTTGCTAAACAACTGCTGCAACAAGAACCATACATGACGTGAAATGTGATGTCAAAGTACATAAAGGCTTTCAGAGGTGGATGTTTACTAGTGCTGGAGACTGGACAGCCCAAGTTGCAAGTTTGCTTCTCTCACTGTTCCTCCTATACCAGGTGCTCTGCAGTAGAGCTGAATGCACTCGAAGGGCCAGCACTAGTGCCTCTCCTGCTTGGGGGAACCTAGGGTATTACATTAGTTTTCTCTCTCTTAGCTAAGCCTAACCTCCAAAAACACAAATCAAATGTATTAGAACTAACTGGCAAGGTGTTTATTCCCTCTGTGATATTCACTTGGCCCTTCGGTTCTCTCTCCTTCACATCCTGCATAGTACCTTGTTTTGGAAAGTAAACTCCCCAGGGAAGTGTATCTCAGCATCCAGAAGAAGGTCAAGAGGAGAGGAAGAGTCCCAATCCCATCTATTTCTTTGCCAACCATCCAATAATAATTTTTATATCATTCCTTTAACATGCAAGAGTCCAAAGCTTTTAAAGATAAATGTTATCCTGAGATGAAGTGCTATGGTGAGTTGTTTTGTGTTTAAAGATCATATAATTATCAAAAATATTGTAAATTATGATCTCTCTGTTAATCTTTTGGATTGTTAATAGAATAAAATTTTAATGGGACAGATTCTTTCACCTTTTAGGGGCCCCAAAAGCTGTACAAACAACATACAGGAATTGCTTCATTCTGTGCAGAGTTGCAGTCATCTCCAGACTAAAATACAGCAAAGATTTACCATTTCTATATAAATTTTTAGAAAGAACATTATGAGAAATGTCATTGCAGTAGAACTGCAAGAGGTACTTTGGTGTTCAGATGTGCATTTCTGGTTGGAAAGTGATGAGGATAGCTGAGCAGGCTCCTAAAACTGCAGCATGGGATTGTCAGTGTTTCTGAGCTCATTGCATCTTGTCCAGGAGCAGTATCCTCCAGCAGCATGCTGCTGTTTCTACTCACCTCTGACTCAGAAAGGAGAATGTCACTTTCAGAGTCACGGGTGTCCTCTGTCATCTGGGGTTTCACTGGAAATTTTTAATGCATGCAGAGGGACCACAGACCCAATCACTCTGTGAATGAGCCTAAAGCATGATTTACCTGGCAGAAGCAGGACTGGATTGTGTCTGCAAGGATCCCCTTTCAAAGCAGACCTCCCTTCATCCTGAGCCTTTGTCCCCTCACTCTTCAACTTTTCTCTTAAGGACCTGGGCTACTAGCTTTAATTTAGGTGGTGTGGAACATATTTCTGCTCTGGAACTCACTGAAAGCTGTATTCTACTGTGATTATTTAATTTCAGTGCCTCGTTGGCTCTTGATGTGCTGGCTGATATATTAATAAGGTTTTTCACACACATTTGTCACTCCCAGGTTTCATGCAAATGTTCTGGGGACTGCAGCTGGTGTGCAAAGCAGGTAGAAAGGCTGAGGCTGGGCTTTGGAAGAGGAGACAGCTGCAAAGAAGGATTTAATCTTAGCCACAGGCTGAAACCATGGCTGTTGGGCTAGATATGGAAAAGGCCAGTGCTTGTGAGATGAAGGCCATGGCCAAATGAAAAGTTGTGGATGTGTGCAGAGAGGGATCCTAGGGAACTTAGGGACTTGTATACATTGGCTGCCTAAACCCAAGGCCACTATTGATTGTTAATGTAAATTCACTCATTTTACCACTTTGAACAGGAAGTGTTGTTTTATAAAATTTATAAATTTTAATCATTTGATCTAAAATCTCTCTCATGGTCAATGAATGCTAGATTCAATGGTTAATTACACTAATTTATTTCCAATAAATTTCAAATTAAAATTATATACTGAGGAAAGACTTGATTTAAAATCTTGCTGTTTTGTCTCTCATTTGAAAACTTGTTTGCAATTAGTCAAGCTGTCAGATACCCAGGGAATGTGTTTGTTTATTTATTTATTTTTACTGAGGAGCTGGGGGGGAAGGAAAGCTATTTCTGCAAGCATGTGAGAAAGCCTGTGGTAATCCTATTGTGCACAATGTTTCAGATCATAGTTCACCATGAGATAGCTCTTCTATTTTGCTTTAGCATGTTGTTTTCCAGTGGTACTAGTGTTAATCACAAGACTTTTAGTATCTGCAAGTCCTATAAAAAGGAATCAGGTGCCTGAAAGTAGATGCAATATTTAAATCCTGCCCCTCTTCCTTCCTTCCCCAGACCTATGAGCATGGAGTTACTTCTTCCTGTGCTTGGACCCCAGCTGGGGCTGGTGCTGAGCAGGGGCTGTGTGCTGTGCCAGGGCCAGAGCAGCACAGCAAGGTGTGACACTGCAGGGCTCATCTAATAAGCCTCTGGGCCACAGTATTTATCCTGAGAGAGACAGATTTTACTCCATGTCATGGGCAGTCATCAAGAGCTCTCCAGAGACAAAGGAGCAGGTGCTTGCTGGGTCACCCTGAGAGGTGGCTGCATCGTGCCTGGGTACTGCTGGCTGGGCTGTTGGCAGGTGTGGGGCTGCAGTTGGCTTTCCTGCACATCACAGCAGCCGTGAGGGATCAGCCTACAAATGGGCAGAGAGGGGGGAGAGAAGCCCTCTCCAGTGAAACTTCACTTTTGTGGTTATCTCAGCCACCTGCAGCACAGGGGCTGGGGCCATGATGACCTGAGCTCTTCTTCACACCCTTGGTGCTTTGCCAGCGTGTCCCTAGAGCATCACTCACAGCAGTCCCCAGTGTCTGCCCCCGTGATCACTTTCTGGGAGGCAGCTGCCTGATTATTCCTATTGGTTTGCTTGTCTGCAGAGTCTGGATTTATTGATACAGGTGAGAAAAACCCAAACCACACCTTTTCATAGCATGGTCATTTTGATTTAAAGCCAACCACTTAGCCAGTGTAGGCAGACAGGTCTGGAAGGACAGGAGGTACTGAGAGGGCAGCAGCGATCAAGAGGATCTGTGGGGAAACAAAGCAGCTCCAGGCAGTGCCCTCCTACCTCCAGGTTATTCCATCAGCCCTAGACTAGCAGCAGAGAGGATATTTTGTCCACCTGGAGACACGGATTGATGTGCCTCGAGGGATGTGCTGCAGCAGAGAAGTTTGAGATTACTCTGACTGTTTCTGTGACAAAGTGCTGCAGAGTTAGGGTGGCCACTGACTAAAAAACATAATTCCAGAGATCTGCTGGACAGTTGTTAAAAAATTCACATGGTTATCTGTGTCTGAAGAGGGGCAACTGACTTTATAAGGAAGCATTGAATTAAAGGCTGCTAGGAACAAAATCCACTTGCTATCTACATAGTAGACACACAGACACACACAGATACTTGTTCTGCCTTCAGGGGTAAACACAAGGCTCTCATCTGGAAGGTGCAAATCTTAAAACTAGTAAGTTAGTGGAGGAGATGCTGGGAAACCAACATGTAAAAAGTGCTATTGGCATCCTAAATTCACACTTTATAGCTGTGATATTAACATAGGTGGGCTACAAACAAAATCAGAGCCTGTCTTATGGTGATAGTGAGTTTCATATTATCTGTTATCTTCGATTTGAATACACAGGTCAGCTGGACTTCCCAGTCCATTCCTGCATGTTTTCTAATTTTACAAGGAAATTATTCAATTGAATAAAAAATATGATTTTATGTAAAATTTATTATTTTATCGCTGTTGCTTAGCAGTGCTTATTTAAATAGCCATGGACTTTTGGATTCAATAGATTTGAAAAAGAAGAGCTGACCATTAAAAGCTGCCATTTCACCCCAAATTTCAGGTTTTCTTTGTAGGCAACAAATGGCCCTGAGAGGAGGATAACCATGCTCTGCTTTGTCCTCTTAGGCAGTCTCCCTTTCCAGGCATGTTTGTAGGTTAACATGCTGCTGTAAAATCTGGCTTGGGCTGCCAGGTCTTTGATTAGAAACAACCTGAAGGATTCAGCTGGATCAATAAAGTCAGTTTTAATTAGGGTGTAATAGTGAGTGTCAGAAGCTGCCAGACTCTGACTCAAACAGAACAAGAAAGGATCAGGAGCCAGCCTCAAAGGTGAGTAAAAAAGTGAGTCTATAGTAGATGGGGATTTTGAGAGAAATGAGAACATCACTGCTAAGGTTTAGGGAAGCAAAACAGCAGGAAAGTAGGCAGCACACAGTCTGGGATCTTGGCATAAAAATGACAATAAACATGTTTCCCAAGTTGTTCTGTAGATGCTGAGTGTATTACTGGTGAAATCAGCAGCACCTCAGCCTGGATCCTTTCCTTGGAGCAGAGTGGATGCCTTCAGGTTATATTAATCTGAAAAGACAGAAACATTAGATAGTGCCAGAACATGAACTGAATTTTGATAAGTGTTTGCTTTTAAAAGGTTATACAGAATTTGATTGCAATCAGCAGCTCAGGGTATGCTAGTCATTTTCAGACTCCTTCCATATGCTTTGATATTTGCTATAGGTACCTGCATAGTCAGAATTTTAGAAAGCAATTCAGATGTTCATACACAACTTTTCAGGACCTGATTTCAGTCCATCTCCTTGATTAAAGTTCTGGTATTTCACTAGTTATTAACACAGTTCTTTAGTAATGTCAAGCTTTGCCTTTTGGGATATTTCTCTGGCTATGATGTGGCTTTTTGACAGACAATTCTTGCAACCCATTGTAAAATATATGTTGAATCATTAACTCATACTTGATTTTTGTTATGTTGAAACAGAATCTCTCAGAAGTGCACTGGGAATATTATTTCTTTTAACAGATACTCTAATTATTTTTAATGATAAAGCTTTTTTTTCTACATGGCAGTATTGAGACCTTATATACCTAATGTTCTGTTGTCCATAAAAGTCCTGCCACAATAAACCACACCTTTATTTATTAGTAAGTATTTGAAAGTTAGATCAGAGTTCGGGTGCTTGCCCCTGATAAGACAATAAGCAGATAATTATTATAATCAGTCACAAGCCAAATACCTTCAAGAGGTTGGGAATTTTGTTACCTTGCTTTACAAAATGTAAGAGAAATCAAGCAACCTAGCAAAATAGTAATCATATTATAACGACATAGGTCAATTTTTTTGCCTAATAACTTAATATTCAAACATACACACAGAGATAATAAAAAATTTACAGTTTAGAGAGAAATGTAATATCTTAAATGTCTCAGAATAGTCTATTTTTATCCATTTTAATGTAGCTGGTGTTTTATGATATATTTTTATTTTTGACTGTGGACATGTGTCTTTTCATTTGCTGCAGCTGTGTTGCCTTAAAGAAGTTCTTGATCTTGAGCCTATTCTCAAGCCCTTATCACTGCCACTGGTTTGGAGACTGCAACTTGCAACCTGCTGGTAGAGCCACTTGTGAAACTCTACCCATTTCAGTCAAACTAGGTTAGCAAAGATCTAATATTTAAACTGTGACAAGTCTAATGCCTTAGATTACCTTGAAGGGAGAAGTAAAGTAACTGTATTGCAAATATTCTTCTGTCCCTATCTTGCCAAAAATTTCTGAAACCCTCAAGCAGACCAGAGAGGGACCCTGAAGAGTCAAGCTTCATGAAATTCTGTGGCCAGATACTAATTAGGTTATCATCTTCCTTTTTTTCTCTGCTGACTTGCAAGAAAAAGAGAAGTTTAACAGTATGGTTAAGTGAGATATAAACACATTTTCACATATACAGAATGGAGGGGAACAGTAGTGAACCATGTAACAGAATAACAGCATATGGAAAAGGCTTCACATAAGCTTAACTCCATCAAATTAGTCTCTGGTAACAACAATGAACCAGGTAGAACAGTATCAGGTATAAGGACAAAGTTATCTCCGGAACAGAAGGAGAAGAAGGAGAATTATCCCCCATTTTTGCAGAAGAAAAAAAAGTCCTCTTGGAAAAAAAATATAGCAAAGGAAAAGTCAGTAGTAGGAAAAGTAGCATCAGTGTGAATGCTTGAAGCAAGAGCTCTGCCCATGAGGTTAACAATGTGCAAGGCATGATATCAGTGCTTAAACTTTTCAGAGGGCTGCAGGAGCCTGTCTATGAGAGCTCTGCACAAGGCCTTGGAGCTTTTTCCACCTATAATATGTTTGGAGTTTTCCCTCTACAGTTTTGAACAATTAGCATAACAGGGAAAAAGGGTAGCAAGCAGCTGTTGTGGCATGGCAGGTGATATTTATATTTTTTTTATTCTGAGTGACAATGGCAAAGGGCTAAATTCTGCCCCTTTTCACACCATTGTCTGTATCCCATTGGAGTCATCTCAACATTATGAATGAAATTTCATTCTTTTCCAAATTAGCAGAACTTATTTTGTGGTGTTAGCAAAACAGAGTAGAGGCCAACAGAGTTTATGAGACAAAGGGAAGAGTAGGCTGAGAAACCACAGGGTAGGGGCAAGAGCAAGCAAGCAAGCAAATCAGACTAGGACCAAGAGCAGCCTCGGTGCAATGCAAACTGGAGAAACCCAGCATGAACAAAATGGACAAGAAATCCAGTGCTCTGTGACAGGGCACTTAACTGACTGGATACAGCACATTTGAGGTGAGTTCCCTGTAATTATAATTATTATTTCATAACAGATAGCTAACTTTGATCCTGCTGTATGTGTTTTATATAATGTTACACTGTTATAGCAATAGGTATGTGGACTTTATAAAGCTTTATACATTCATCAAGGCCTCACCCAGGTGAGGGGTCGGACAGGAGGTGTGGGCCAGGTCTGGCTGAGGTCAGAATTTTGCAGTCAGGATGGGAGCTGCTGAGCTCAGGGGCAGGGAAGAAGTGATCAGAGGCTGAAACCTGGGCTAGTTGATGGAGGCCACCATGATACTGTGAGAGCCATAAGTACAGGAAAACTGTGGAGAAGGGGAAATGTAGGCACAAAGTGCTGCAGTGGAGCTCTCCATTGCAGGACTCCTTGGGTGAAATTGTGGCTCTTTTGAAGACATGGAATTTACCCTTGAATTTAAAGTAGCAAGAATGCCTCTCTTTCCTATTGACACTACTTTGTTTGTCTGATAAAAGAGAAGCACTCTCTTTAGGTTAGGTTTTGCTAAGTTTTGTATTTCTATTTTTCAAATCTTCAGTGAATTATAAAAACAGACTTTCTTTTTTTTAATTGAAAGCACATTAAATTGTTGAGTGATTATGTATAGATCACACCCTTTATGAAAGCTGAGCACTGAAAAACAAAGAATATATTAAATCCTTATACTTTGTCCATTTTAAACAAATGCATTACTCCTACAAAATGCAAAAGCATTAATTCTCCATTGCAAAAAATAATTCCCTGTCTCATGACCAGTAGGCTTTTAGTATACAATTTTCATTTTGCCATCTGATATTTTTAAGGAATAAAATACAATATTGACAAGGAAGCCTCCATTAGTAAGCTTTGTTTAAATAATTTCATTCTTTCAGAATGTTTTTTAATCTTTAACAGGAAGACCTTGATAACAGAATGGGTCCGGTCATTGGCAAGAATAGGTAGAAACCAGGTATTTCAATGGAGAATCATTTTTTGCCACCTACACTGTCCTTTTTTAATGAGGATATTTTCAGAAAAAAAAAAAAAAAAAGCTAATCTTGAAGTATTAGACAGTTTGTTTCTAGAGATTATTGGAATTGGCTGTTTTTCCTTCTGTCTGAGCTAAGAATTTTGAAACCCAAGTTTATATCAAAACATAGCTGTCTTGAGTATGAATGTATGTCTGTAATGCTGTGATTACCTGCAAGAACCCCCCACATTTTTGTCTTATTTGTCTGACAAATCCCTCTCCTAACTCAGGAAAAAGAAATTTATGCAAAATCTTAACTGTCACTTAAATCTAAATTTCTCATTTTTGTGGTTACTAATAGGAACAGAATGTTGTGTTGTTTAAACAAATCCCTAGAGACTGAGATAAAATGCTTCCAAAAGGATATGAATTGTTCCTGTTAATCTCAATTGCATCTTAACTGTGATAGAAAGTAAATTGAGTATTGCTGTTTAGCCTTTCTTATACAAGAAGAAATTTAAAAGGTGTCTATCAACCAAATTCATAAGGATAAAGCGATAAATGAACAAATGAATGGCACAATTATGCCACCACCTGTGGAACTTGTCTACACAAGGTTTCAGCATACAAGAGAAGAATGAGGAACAAAGGAGCATTAAAAATTGAGGCACCCTTGTGCAAAAAAGTCACCACTGACACAAATGTGAGCCAGAAACATATAAATCACATAATTATCCAGTAGAAGGACTTTACATTTATTTTTCAAGTTCTTTTGATTCTTGAAATCATTGAGAAGACCTGTAAGTGAAAATTCAAACTATACCTCTAAAAATTAAGAGAACAAAAGGAAATGGAGGTTAACCTATCCCAATATTTAAATCCCAAGAAATTCTGATGACAGTCTTTAACTCCCAGAATTTCTCAGCTGAAAGTTGGAGAAATATCATCACAGAACCAAAGAAGCTACTCTGTCTTTAAGGTGGAATTTGCTTAGTAAGCTTGCCTACGTAAGTGTTGTCCAGAATGATTTCTTATTTGTAATCTTTGCCAAAATTTTTTTATTAAAATCCTGTGGACCTCATTAGCAAGCGAAAATTATATCAGCTTTTCCAGTTTAGGAAAATTATAAAATTTTTGTGGAAACAAATATGAAAACTTTCCAGATTAAAGAAAGGATCTTCTTAATGTGCATAAGTTCCTTAGGCTATCTATTAGGAAAAGGTTCTTCACTCAGAGGGTGGTTGGGCTGGAACAGGCTCCCCAGGAAAGTGGTCACAGCATCAGCCTGACAGAGCTCAAGAAGCATTTGGACAGTGCTCTCAGGTGTGAATCTTGGGACTGCTCTGTGATAGACCAGTAGCTGGACTTTAATGATCCTTGTGGGCCCCTTCCAACTGAGGCAGTTCTGTGGTTCTAAGATTTTATGACTCATTCAAACCTGATGACATAACAAAATTTTCAAGTCATTGACACTTTCCTGCAGTTAAGAACTTGAGGTCTGAATCCAGATTCTCTGTTTGGTACTGCTATTGAGGTAATAGGATATTTAAAAAAACCTATTAAAAATAAAATTAACAATATAGTGAAGTAACTTATTAAAGTATTCTCCTGTGGGCCCCACCTTCCTGCACAACTTCACTCATGGATAGGTCTTTTCAGATTGTGTGCCTATTTATGTCACAATATGAATTAAAGTGAATAAAAACAATCTTAAGACTCCAGGAAGCCCATGATATCTCCAGGTTTCCAGAGGATATGGAAGCTACAACTCTTTGTACTTTACCTCTACTCTTGTGACTGATATTTCATTAATGCAACAGGACTTGTATAGCAGTGTATTTTATGTTACAAGAGTATCATTTTGCATAACTCAGATGAAAGGACATATCTTTGTGCCACATGGATTGAAATTTAGATACTTCTTCATTTTGGAAAGACCTCAGAGATAACCTAAAAGTAGGGAGCTGGGGGACAACACAAAGCTTACTCATCGATAACGTCTGACCATCCACCTCTAGTCATGAAATTCAACATGCTGAATTAAATGCCCAGTTGCCCAAGGCCGAGACATTTCTGTTTTCTGGGAGCTGATAGGCAATAGCTGAATATAAACAGTTCCTTCACTTCAATGAAAGCCAACTCTACAACCAGGGGAAACGGCAAAGAGAAGGTCTCTGAATCAGGTTCCTAAATCAGGTTTTGGATGCAAATATCTGTGATGGACCAGTGATCTCTTGTTTGTCTCACATTCAGGTTACCACAGGTTGGAAAGCAGAGACTCCAGTTATATTATGTTATTGCATATGATTTGGAAAGCAGTCTCAGAATCTGCACAATTCAAGGTGACTGTATAAGCCTGAAACCATTTGTAAAGGAAAAAAAGGATTTGTTTTGAAGATCTGCCACAGACACAGAATATTTCACTCCATAGATCCATACACTGCAAATAGATATACTGCATACTGGTGTTTCATGTTGATCATTTCTCCAGAGGCTCTGACAACCCCTGGGGTGTTAATAATTCCACCCTAGGATTCAAAGAATTGGGATGGGATTTATTATTCTACCTTTCTCCTTTGAAACTGTTACTCTGCTATTTCCTGTATTTGGTTGCTTTTTTCTTTTCTTCATTAACCCTTGGTCTGTGCTGAAGTGTATCACTTCCACTGGCAATTCCATGCCAGAGGATTCCCCATTGTCAAAACTACTCATCTAAAGTCAATGGAAATAATTTCCCTCACACCGAATTTTTTAAAAAATAGAGATATTGATTATCGTGGTTTCAAGATCAATGGAAAAAAAAAGAGCAAAGACTGAAAGAAAACACTTGGGAAGAAAGAATTTAATGCTCTACACATTTGTTTTCAAAATATTCTGATCACCCCATATATATCAATAATTTTGAAAAATTGATTTAATTTCTTCTGAACTTTCCATTATCAGCTCTTCATAGAGGTCTAGAAACAAATGTGGTTTTCAAGGCAATCAAAATATGTAACCAACATGTCTTTGTTTGCAGATTAAATTCTCTTCCCCCTCCCCAAATAATGACAACATTTATAAGGGTGATGAAGTGTTGCAAGGATAATTAGGAGTTCTCTGGGCCTCAAAGCATCCTGCCTATATTGGCAATTAACTCACCTTTCTTTTAGGGGATCAAGCACCTTTACTTATTTTCATGGCCTTGAGAAAATGCAATCTGTATGTCAGGGTAATTGAGAAGAAGTATAAAACACGTTCTTTCCATCACTCCTTAACAATCTCTTATATCTTCACAAATCAGTTTCTTTTGAGGCCTTTTACATTAAACCAACAATTGCTGTCCATCTTTTGGACTTGTGGTGTTCATCTGGAGTTGTGAGTAATTCAAGATGTCCTAGGTGTCTTCAGATAAAGAAAAAAATTGTCCACATATTTTAGATTACATGCATCAAAGAAACCTCCTTTACTCAGGACCCAAAACCTTCCCAGAACTTCAATAATTTTAAAACTGGAAAAGCTGCTCCCTAGATCAGAAATGCTGCGTACATCCCAGTTGCTGCACAGTTATCTTGCCCATTACACTGGCAGCATGGCATGGCACAGAAAATGGGGTGCTGATCTTTCCTACATCTGTAAGATTGTAAAAATATAACTGAAGTGGGTGAACATTTCATCTCTAGATGGTCTTTGTTGGGCAGAACTACGTCATGTGAGCAGTATTCTGATAGTCTGGTGCTGCTTCTGCAATTTTGTGCCACAACCCTATAGAATAACTTACTCTAGCCCTAAAAGATTTAGTACTGAAGGAAATTCAGGCTGGTTTGGTAATGTCAGCTGCTTAAAATCACAGGTACTCTGTGAAATAGTTCATAAAACTCTGGTCTCTTTTCAGGAGGTTGTACCACCAGCGTTTGACTTAGCACAGCAATGGGGCTTGAGCTTGATGCCAGAACCATGGCAGCTTTGTGTCTTGGAACAAAAGTGATGTCAAGGCAGGTGTCCTAGCTCTGCCTGTGGATGTGGTTGATTTCCCTTTTCCAGCAAGTAATTGTAAATCTAATTGCAAGGGGGGGGGATTGCAAAAATACAACCCCATCTTGCCCTAGCAAGTTATGACCATGTGCTGTTGAAGAAGGGGACATCCCAAATGAAAATGTGCTGTGAGGCAGACAGATTGATCTATCCACGTATCCATACATGATTGATTTATCCATATGTATTTTTCCCCTCTGTGACCATTATGCTCCAGGCAGCCATGGCACCTTTCTCTTCCAGGAGTGCTGTCTATCCAGCTTTCCCTGCATCAGGGCTAACAGCCTGCCTGTGAGCAGTATTTGATCTTTCACAGGTGCTAACCACCCTTTACCTCTCAAGTTGCTCAGCTGATCAGCTATTTTGTGAAAACTGAAGTCACAGCATGTTTGGGAGCTCCNAAGAGAGAGAGAGAGAGAGAGAGAGGTCTTTTTCCTTTTCTTCTCTGCTCTCAGATGGACAGGGTGAGGCAGCCAGGCAGCAGATGGGGGTGGAATGCACTGCTGGAGGACGCGCTGGGGATGCAGATCCGGCTGCGCAGGGCCGGTCCGGGGCTCTGCCCTGCAGCTCCGGGCTACCTGTCACTTCCAATGACTTCTTGTGCAGCTGTTTCGGTGGCGGGGCAGCACGGCCCGCAGGTGGCCTGCTGGCTGTCTCCGCGCTGCCGGGAGCCGCCGCCGTGTGTGACCGGAATGGCAGCGCCGGCTGCGGGCGCTGCTTTGCATGCAGCGTGCGTGAGCAGGAGCCGCAGAGCAGCCCTGCTGATGTGGCTGTTGTTCAGCACTTATTGCTTCAACACATTTAGACACAGCACCTCTGTAATTTGTCTCGACGTGATATCATCTTTTGTCTCAGCGAACTGACCCTTTTATCTGTCTTAGCTCTGCTTTCTCCAGCTCTTTCCATTCTGTGCCAGCAGTGACAACGGGAAACAGCAGAGGAGGGAAGAAATAGCATATTCAGGTGGTGATAACAGATACAATAACTGAATTCAAAGTTATTCGCTGTTTTGAGGTGTTTGTGGATCTCTTGTTGTTTTGTTAGCTCTTTTTTTTTTTTTTT